>OY856410.1:667833405-668358405 GCA_963693085.1 Alisma plantago-aquatica
TAATACCCCAATTCCTAAAACATGCACAACACTAAGAGGAAGGATATATCTCATTGGGATGTCACAAACATGATTATCATTGCATAAAAATAAAGTTCATATATGCCAATACAAGATAAAATAACAGTTCTCATACTCAAGTCCTCAACATAACCCATACATGAATAAAACTAAACATGCTTACTCTTAACCATTCTACACTTTCTCATAAAACTCACACTAAACAAAAGCACACTATTCATAAACATAAAGGAAATCTAATCTATGGATAGTTGGCACCCCACCAGGTCTAGTCTCAGATGTCCTAGAGCTCCTTCTTCAACTGGTCCTCAGCTATCTTTGTCCTTGACGTTGCTCCTTTGCTATGGGCATCATTCCCCCATCCATGAATCAAACAATTGGTAAGTGGAATTGAACATATTACAAATTAAGAAAGCATGTAAACTTGAAAATAAACTTTAAGCATTAGACATTGCAAAGAAAACACAATTGCTTTTAAATTAAGTATTTTATCTTGACCTATATAAGAATCCTCGGGTTTTTCACCGAAGTTCCTCTTGGGTTGCACCTGAGTGCCTCTTCTCTAATGCACCGAAGTGCCTCTTAGTTTTTCTCTGAGGATCCTCTTAATGAGGACCTTATATAAGCTACCTTTTACATTATCTTTCTCTTGCAAATTCTTACTTTGCTCTTAAAAATTAACTTTAAATTTACTCTTAATGTTCATGAATATGATACAATAATATTGAAATTAAACATGGCATTCAATTTAGTATAAATTCAATGACTTTTAACAATTAAAACAATAAATAATACATTCAACATTCACTATGCATACATATATACAATCAATCAAATATTTATGTTCAAAGTGCATGGACTATTTACCTCTCTCAGAGAAGACCTAGATGCTCTTCTTAGGTTTAGCAAACCCTAATCTCGTTCTTGAGGCTTAGAAAACCTAATTACCCAGTTGAAGCAATTATCCTTCATTAATAATAAATATTGAACCTAATTTCTAGGGTTTTTGGGTTCTTGATTAAAATAGGAAAAATTAATGTAAAAACAGGCTCTGAAAGTTATTAAATTTTGTAGATCTATAAAATTGATCAACTTTCATATAGGACTTGTTTCTATAGGATGATCCAATCAAAAGTTATGAATTATTAGAGCCTGCCCAATCAGGAGCAAGATAAAAGCACTTAAAATTACCTGGAGATCGAATAATACAAAACCAGAAAGACTGATATGCCCATACCCTATTTTATAATTATAGGCGTGACATGGGGGGTAAAACTTGAAAATGAAGCCAACGATCCTTTTCCCCCAAAATGAAGAAGAACACAACGTATGGGTTCCGTGAATCCAGAAGGCCAGAACATGATTTGCTTCTCATTGAGGAAAACTTAGGTGATGGGCACTTTCATGATGGCATGACGAATACAAAGAACCAAACATGAGCATCTTTTGTGGCCGAAATCCCCAAATGACCTCTCCGCCATGGCTGACTAAGGAGTCAGGTTGGAGACGAAATGAAGCCATCGCGAAAGATGCTAGTGCTTTGAGCGCATCCGGTACATGCCGTCGAAGGTGGAGAGCTAGAAAATTAGGCCAAGTAAAGCACAGAGAGATGAAGTTCTCAAACAAGCTGACAACAACATGAAAAGGGGAAAAACTAAAAAATTGGAAGATTACCTTCAATCGCTCGGTCTACATGGTTGAAGGCGATCCTCAGACTTTGTTTGGAAGTTCACAGTTCTCGGGTAGGCTTGTAGAGGTCTAAGGACTCAAGCTAGATTCTGGTGATGGCCTGAGCAAGGTGGAGTTGGGGTGCAAACCCGAGTGAGCAAGGCGGCAAAGGGGCAACGCAAAATGGTTTCGTGATGGTTTTTGATTGTTTTTGTAAGGTTATTTATATAGGTGATGCCCTAGGGAGGGTTGGAGTCCCTGCCGAGATGGGAAACAGGGGAAGATGGGAGAGTCTAGTAGACCAAGAGATCTATTAGATGAAGCCCAAACAAAATTGGTATGGGGGAGTTCGGCTCGGTGCGAGGACCGTGAAAAGCTAGCTCTTTCGTGCTAAGGTGGACATGTGAGAGAGATCGGGATCAAGGAGGAGAGTCACTTTGTGGAGTCCACTGTGTGCGGGACTCGGGTGGAGGAGACGGCCTCCCCATGCGTGGCTGGATCCGTGAGAGTCTGACCCTGTTGGTCAGTGTGACCCTCATTTAAACGATGGACCAAAGTCCAGATCAAATTAGATATATTAGGGTTATATATATATATATATATATATAAATTTGGTTATTTTCTTGTTAAGTTCAATTGGATTATCTAGGAGGCTCCAAATCTTATAAAACTTCATGTGTTACTTAATTGGGACACAAGGAACCCAAAAATAGGGTTAGATTTCTGATTTACCCAACTTAGGTTGTTATATTTCTCTTTTTAGGATAAACATTTAATTTGTCATACAAGATTATTTAAAATGAATTTGAGGATATACTTTTGGGAAAATCCCAAACTGATCACGACCAACTTGTCTTAAAATTACCGGGTCATAAAAAGAACATGGATTGGGTTAATTTCATGTTAAACCCTAAATGACACTTATTTAATAATCAAGGCTAACTTGATGATATTGATTTTCAATTTAGTGCAAAAGTTGTCAAATTTGACTTATGTAACATATTTGGGAACCATCATCACATTATTATATGTTTTAATCATCAATTTCAAAGAAACATAAAAATAGGGTTTCAAATTGGGTTCATTTTATAAGGTTCAAAATTTTAGGATGTTACAATTCTACTCACCTTATAAAAATTTCATCCTCAAAATTTTCAGGATACTACCCACCTTAGGGTTTTCCTTATCCTTAACATGAAAGGTTTAACATATAATATACACATGTTCAGACATAGATGAGACTAATCACAACTATAACCTCAAAGAAACTTAAACCATACCTTGTTCCTCCTTATCATCTTCTTCATCATCAACCATGGTGAAGATTCTAGCATGTCACTTCTCTCTAGGTGCTTCATTGACCTTGGGCTCTTTCTTTTGAAACTTGGGACAGTTGGGCCTAATGTGGCATGTTTCACCACATGCATAACACACTCTGGTTCCAAACCTGCATTCTCCTAGATGATACTTGGAGCACTTGGCACATTGGGTCTTAGCCGGTTGATTCACAACAACCTCAGCTAGAGCCTTCCTCTTCTTGTCATTACAGTGGTTGTTGTTGTTGGAGTGATTATCCTTCTTACATGCTCTTCCTGGGTGGTCTTCTAGTTCAAGGGCCACATCTAGGGAACCTTGCACGGTGTGATGTCCTCATCCAGACAAAGCAAAGCTAAGATCCTCCTTGAGACCTCTAATTTACTTCTTCACCTTGTGTCATTCATCATAATCATATCCACACTTCTGTAAGATCCTGAACTTCATGGCGTATTGTGTGGCTGTCATATCACCATGTTGACGAAGGTTGCGAAACTCCTCATCTTTCTTCTCGATCATAGAATCAAATATGTAATGGTCTTTAAAGGCTTCTGTGAATTCCTCCCATGTGAGTGGAGGGGCATCAGCTTCATGGGATCCTAGCAGGTTCTCCCACCAAGTCCTAGCAGCACCTTTGAGCATGTATGTCCCAAAATGAACCCTAGATGGGTTAGGGAAATCTAGGTCACAAAAACAATGCTCCATGTTCTGCAACCTACTTTTGACATTGCCCACCACATCTAGCTCTTCTTCTTTAGCAAAAGCATCAGGCTTGATCTTCAAGAAGTCAACTAAGGTCAACTCATGGTTCCTCAGTTGATGTGGTCTTCCTTGTTGTCCAATGATAGCATCAGTCTGAGCCTTGATAAGCACCTCTAGATGTGCATTAGAGTTACCATTAGGGTTAGCCCCTCCAGAAGCACTATGATCACTTTCTTCATTGGAAGAGCTTCCCTCTCCATCTACGTGCTCCTTGCCCTTATCAGATTTCTTCTTGGGAGCCATCTATAAGAGGGAACATAAACTATATGAGATTTTGAGAAAAGGATGGTGGCCAACTATATTTCTCACTCTGATACCATATTGTAACACCCTAATTTCTAAAACATGCACAACACTAAGAGGAAGCATATATCTCATTGGGATGTCACAAACATGATTATCATTGCATAAAAATAAAGTTTATATATACCAACATAGGATAAAATAACAGTTCTCATACTCAAGTCCTCAACAAAGTAGCCATACATGAATAAAACTAAACATGCTTACTGTTAACCATTCTACACTTTCTCATAAAATTCACACTAAACTAAAACACACGATTCATAAACATAAAGAAAATCTAATCTATCGATAGTTGGCACCCCACCAGGTTTGATCTCAGATGTCCTAGAGCTCCTTCTTCAACTGGTCCTTAGATATCTTTGTCCTTGACGTTTCTCCTTTCCTACGGGCATCGTGCCTCCAGCCATGCATCAAACAACTGGTAAGTGGAATTGAACATATTACAAATTAAGAAAGCATGTAAACTTGAAAATAAACTTTAAGCATTTGACATTGAAAAGAAAAAACAATTGCTTTTAAATTAAGTCTTTTATCTTGACCTATATAAGAATCCTCGGGTTTTGCACCGAAGTGCGTCTTCTCTTATGCACCGAAGTGCCTCTTGGGTTGCCCCAGAGTGCCTCTTCTCTTATGCACCGAAGTGCCTCTTAGTTTTTCTATGAGGAGCCTCTTAATGAGGACCTTATATAAGCTATCTTTTAAATTATATTTCTCTTGAAAACTCTTACTTTGCTCTTAAAACTTAACTTTAAATTTACTCTTAATGTTCATGATGATGATATAATAATATTGAAATTAAACATGGCATTCCGTTTAGATTAAATTCAGTGACTTTTAACAATTAAAATAGTAAATAAGACATTCAACATTCATTATGCATACATATATACAATTAATCAAATATTTATGTTCAAGGTGCATGGAACACTTACCTCTCTCTTAGATAAGACCTAGATGCTCTTCATAGGTTTAGTAAACCCTAATCTCGTTCTTGAGGCATAGAAACCCTAATTACCCTATTAAAGCAATTATCCTACATTAATAATAAATATTGAACCTAATTTCTAGGGTTTTTGGGGTTCTCAATTAAAACAGGGAAAATCGATGTAAAAACAGGCTCTGAAAGTTATTCCATCTTGTAGATCTCGATAAATTGATCAACTTTGATATAGGACTTGTTTCTATAGGATGATCCAATCAGAATTTATGAATTATTATAGCCTGACCAATCAGGAGCAAGATAAAAGCACTTAAAATTACCTGGAGATCAGATAATACAAAACAAGAAAGAACGATACACCCATACCCTATTTTATAATTATAGGCATGACATGGGGGGTAAAACTGGAAAATAAAACATGTGATCCTTTTCCCCCAAAACGAAGAAGAACACAACATATGGGTTTTGTGAATTTAAAAGGCGAGAACATGATTTGCTTCTCATTGAGGAGAACGTAGGTGATGGACACTTTCATGATGGCCTAACGAATACAAAGAATCAAACATGAGCATCTTCCATGGCCGAAAGCCCCAGATGACCTCTCCGCCATGGATGACTAAGGAGTCAAGTTGGAGAAGAAACAAAGCCATCCCGAAAGATGCTAGCACTTTGAGCACATTCGGTACATCCCCCTGAAGGTAGAGAGCCAGAAAACAAGGCCAAGCAAAGCACAAAGAGACAAAGTTCTCAAACAAGACGACAACAATAGGAAAAGGGGAAAAACTGGAAGATTACCTTAAATTGCTCAGTCTACAGGGTTGAAGCCGATCCTCGGACTTTGTTTGGAAGATCACGGTGCTCGGGTAGGCTTGCCGAGGTCTGAGGACTCAAGTTGGGCCTTCGGTGATGGCCTGAGTAAGGTGGAGTTGGGGAGCAAACTTGGGCGAGTGAGGCGGCAAAGGGGCAGTGCAAAATGGTTCCCTGATGGTCTCTGATCGTTTTTGTAAGGTTGTTTATATAGGTGATTCCCTAGGGAGGGATGGAGTCCCTACCGAGATGGGAAACATGGGAGGATGGGAGATTCTAGTCAACCGAGAGATCTACTGGATGAAGCCTGAACAAAATCAGTATGGGGGAGTCTAGCTCGGTGCGAGAATCATGAAAAGCCAGCTCTTTCGTGCTAAGGTGGACAGGCGAGAGAGATCGGGATCAAGGAGGAGAGCCACATTGTGGAGTCCACTGTGCGTGGGACTCGGGTGGAGGAGACGGCCTGCCCATGCATGGATGGATCCATGAGAGTTCGACCCGGTGGGTCAGCATGACCCTCATTTAAATGATGGACCAAAGTCCAGATCAAATTAGATATATTAGGGTTATATATATATATATATATATATTAAATTTTGGTTATTTTCTTGATAAGTTCAATTGGATTAGCTAGGAGGCTCCAAATCTTATAGAATTTCGTGTGTTACTTACTTGGGACACAAGGAACCCAAAAATATGGTTAGATTTCTAATTTAGCCAACATAGGTTATTAAATTTCTCTTTTTAGGATAAACATTTAATTTGTCATACAAGATTATTTAAAATGCATTTGAGGATTTACTTTTGGGAAAATCCCAAACTAACCACAACCAACTCGGGTCATAAAAAGAATGTGGATTGGGTTAATTTCATGTTGAAACCTAAATGTCACTTATTTAATAATTAGGGCTAAGTTGATGATATTGATTTTCAATTTAGTTCAAAAGTTGTCAAATTCGAATTATGTAACATATTTGGGAACCATCATCATATTATTATATGTTTTAATCATCAATTTCAAAGCAACATAAAAACAGGGTTTCAAATTGGGTTCATTTTATAAGGTTCAAAATTTTAGGATGTTACAGTATGGCCCCCAACCAATCCTGTAAATGAGTATGCTCAATAGTATATGACTACGGGCATATACAAAGGGAGAACCCCTTTTATCATCCAGGGTAAAGAATGACACTGGAATAGTTCTATGGTGAGGGCCACTACATGATTATGCTTCCACTTGTTCAGTTATGTCAATTAAGTGTCTTTTAGAATCAATCAAGTTACAACAAACAAGTCCATAACAAACCTTAAAAAGATAAGGGAATAGTATAACCTCAAAAGATATAAAATGTATGCAGTGTAATCTTGCCACATCATCACTAGAGCACTATATTACTGCCCTTCACAAGGCCATCATCACTATCACACAAGCATACAAGGCTATCACCAATTTTCACATCACTATGGGATATCAATCCGTTAATCACATCTCTAGAGGTTATAACCTCAAATCATGCACAAAGCACCTTCCAGGTCATCAAACCCAATTGCATAATTCCTTCATATACCACATCACATTATGTCTCAACATTCACCATAGCATTCACATAGCTATGTCATTCAAGTTCATATCACCTGCATGGTTAGGAATTTATAAACAAGAGAGAGGAAACATCCTAGATCCCTATGTCTCATCATTATCTCAACATGCCTCAATTTTTCATGACCATCACCATAGAATACCCAAGCAATGGCATGCATTCAGCATGTTAGGTTATAACTATAGAAGTAGGAGAGAGAAACTATAATCATGTGCCATACATTGAGGCAAGCTCAGCAAATAAAGCCTAACCTAGAATTTGGGTTAGGGTTCACACACATAACCGATTAGGATTTATAACTTGATTACAACACTACACCCTAGTTGTATCCCCTTCCACATTCTTTGAACAAATTATGGTTACGGATCATGTTTGGGTTGATTACACATTCAACCAAACAACATCATGCATGGTTCATTCATTACTCATAAAAGTGCATTGATTATATATTCAAGCATATGTCTCAAACATCCATCACCCATGTGCTGTGGCCACCCATCTTACATGGGTCAAGAACACAACTCCTCAAGATGTATCGACCACCTACAACCAGGGTGTCTCGACTGTGACCAACATATTTTTGTGACCGTGACACACCACAAAGAAACTTTTCTCAACCCCCTCCTAAAAACTAGGGTTTCGACCACCCAAAACAACATGTCACGACCTCAAGCTTCAAGGGAAGCATCTTGACCAAAACTAGGTAGGTTTTTTGACCCTCGTAGAGGAAAGTGTCGCGACCATCATAGGGAAGGATGTTGCTACTGTAACCAAGTCATTTGTCTCAACCAAAACTTTACATGTTAAGGTTTCATGACCCAAAGCAAAACAAGGTGTAGTCACCACTATTAGTCAACCTACCATCAAGGAAAAGAATCATAATAAATGCAAGGGTAACCAAGATCAAAATAGAAAAAAACTACAACCAAAATAAGAAAAAACAACAAGGAAAACTACCATCCTCAAGAAGGAAGACATCCCCTAAAATTCTGGTATCAAAACCCTAACACAAGTGCCATGAGATCACCATGAAAGGTACTTCATGCATGAGATAGAAAATCATGTTTAACACTTCCAAAATAGAACCCAAACTCCAATGAACATCAAGGCATATGACCATCATGCATGTGACCAAAAAAAGGTAAAAAAGGTAATAGAAAACCACCATATCACTACCATCACCAAAATTGGGTACATAGAGATTAGGGTTTTAGATGTCAAGCCAATCAAGAAAGATAACCACCACCAAACAAGTTCTAGAGCATATTTAACATATTGAGAGTACATTTTAAAGAGAAAAACAACTACATGAAAGCGATAAAAGAGTAATTATAAAGTTTCTTAAGGATTAAATCACTTGCCTTAAAGAAGATCACTTCATGGATGATAACTTCAAGCACACGATCACCATTGATGTTGAAGCTTCACCAAAGGCTTCACTTTCAGCCACAAGAGCACCTCAAGAAGGATAAGACATCAAGGTTAAAGATGGCACAAGAAAAGGGCAAGAAAGAACCCTATGCCGAATTAAAGAAAGAAGGAGAAAATAGAGGAGAAAATCCCTCTCACTTGGGTGTCGCATTGTCAAAACATGGACTATTACCCTCGTGATGAGGAGTTCTCTCTCAAGATCGGCTACCATGTCAAAGCATAGTCTAAGGCCAAGGAAGGAGAATAAGATTGGGTAGGGGATCCAAGGAAAACATTGCAAAGAAAAGCATATACTTATCAAGGTAGAAGATGATCAAGGATCACCACAAGCACCACATGCAAGGTGTCTAATAGAAGACACCAAGATGGTTAGACACTCGGTTTGTTAGTGAGAGGTCCCAGGATCGAGCCCAAGCCACACGATGAATAGAATGGACAATTTTTTTTTAAAAAAAATTCCAACCACTAAAAGGTCCCAAAATGGATCTCCTTACTCCTCAAGGCTCCAAGGATGACTGATAAAGGAAGGATGAAGAAGTTGGATGAAAAGGACCACTTGCATGGAGAGATAAGGAGTTATATAGAAAAAAGGAGGGAAGTAGGGTGAGATATGAGCTGTCAATAAAATAGGGTTCCGCTAGGACACTTGTCCACCCAAGAAACTCACATGCAACCACGTAAAACACACATGAATGAGATGGTGATACACTCTATGTTGGGTATAAACCACCTAGGTCACCAAACATGGTCGTGGTTATGACCCATCAAGTAACACCATCCATGGTCGCGACAAGGCACCAAACATCTCTAGGTCGAGACAAAAGATCGTCACACACACACCCTAGGTCGAGACACTCCACCCAAACTCAACTGTCTCGACCCAAAACCCTCTTGGTCATGACCAACACAATTTGAGAAGGTATCTTGACCACAACACCCACAAAACACGTCATAGGTCGTGACCTAGGTCGCTACACCCGTACACATATACATGGTCGAGACACACACACCCCCCCTAGTAACCCTAATCACCACTAAGGGTGCCACCACTCAACCAAGGCTCAAACAAGGCACCCCCTTCTTGCTCTCTCCCCTAATTGATGTCAAGAAATAGAAGGAACGTTGTAGACATGGAAAATTACACCTTCACCCCCTACTTTGGGTAAATTGCAATTTGTACCAAATCTAGCACACAACAAACATCATCCAAACAAGCTCGAATTGGATACTTAAGCTCTCCAAGAGGTCTAAAAGAATATCATAGGATTAAAGAAAGGTTATAAGAAAATAATAGAGCTAAACAAAATAGGGTTAACCCAAAACCAAAGTTAGGGGTCTTACAAGCCATAAACCTCTAATAAGGATTTCACCCTTAAAATTTAAGGCAAAAAGAAACGGGTACTACGTATGCATCTCTTCCTCAATCTCATACTCATGTCAACCAAAAAATATATAAAATAGATAATGACATATCAGAATTAAATTACTTCATCTGGGTTGTCTATTGCGCCTGACTCAAGGCATAAAACCATGTTGTCATCCAGATGAACCAGCTTGCGATGCCTATCCATGTCCTCATCCCCGTCCTCCACCACTGCTGCTGAACTATTATCTCTACGAGCCCTATTGGCTCTGCCTCATCTATTGTGTCACCTCATCACCTTTCACTAAACACTCCTACCTCATATGTCCTACATGCCCACACTTATGGCAAGTCTTGGTCTCATATTTTGACCTTGATGGGCCCATCACCAACACTGATGTTGTGTCGTGGGCTCCAGAAGATGGGAAACTGCACCCTTTGCCCTTACTCGGTGACCACTTTGTCTGGATTTTAGTTCTTTATTGTGACAGTGGTGATGAGAACCTTGGCTCCTTAAAGCCATCTGATGACTTTTCTTGGTACTATGTTGGTCTCGTCTTGGAACCTTTCTCATGTTTCTCTACCATAGATCTCTTTATACTTCTGACAGACTCTACGAATGTGGAAAAATGCTCTCTATTCTCTAAGGCTACTACCAGCATCATTAGTTCCACATTCAACCCCTTCTCAAAATGTATGATTCTCTCCTGATTTGTAGCAGCCATGTGAGGATAAAACCTCAACAACTCCATAAACCTTGCCTCATACTCATTCATCGACATGGATCCTTGTTGGATCCTTTCAAAATGGTTGATCTTCTCATCCAGGTATATTCGAGGAAAGTACCAATTCATGAACTATTTTCAAAACTCCTCCCAATCGATCACAACACCTGGCATTTTTTCCTCTTCTATGGCCCACCAATGGCCAGCACTCCCCTTTAAAAGATACACTGCATGCCTCACTCTATCTGCTTTGGGAATGTTGAGGAACTTCAAGGTCTTCTCCTACTCTATCAACCAAAGATATGCATATGTTGGATCTGCTATACCAGCATACTCCATAGCTCCAACACGCCTCAGCCTGTAATGACCCCGCCTCCCGGTAACCCCCAATTAAGGGAGACCAAGAGGTCAGAGTCATTATCCTAATAAACCGGATCAAAGGTTCGACAAATAATTAGAAATAATTATCAAATTCTACCATGACTATACTGAAAGATGGTATAAAATAAAACTTTGCATACCTTTTAAAAACTTTGGATATCTACTTATAACCACAGCTTGAATCTATTCTATTGAATCCTCTTCGCACTTTATTTCTTATATTCACCATGTGTCACTTTACTATTTGTTCTTTTCAGGGTTGTACCTAAAACGCCGACAAACAAAACATTGGTCAGCATAAATGAATATGTCGGTATGTGGGGACAACTAAAAATTCACACATAAGGCTAACAACCTATTTATCACAATCAATGTAATTAACAATTCAATTTACGTTTTCAATGTGTCAATCTCCACCACTTTTGCCCTAACCCTGGAATACCCCCATTAGGGTTTCTCTTTTGCCATTGACTTAAGGCCACCTTCTCAATCCCGAGCTTGGTTCCTGGGGTCACCTCTCATGGTGCCCATTAGTCATGCAACGAAGACCACCTTCTCAATCCCGAGCTTGGTGTCTAAGGTCACCACTCATGGTACCCATGGGTCTTCCCTCCTGCGCTTGACCTTTTTGCATCATCCATTAGGGAGGCATGTAGGTGCGAGATTACACACTTATATCATAATTGTGATAATCATAGTGACAACTAATACGATTAACCATAATTAACCACCTACCTGATCCAGATCAACTTGATGTCCAAGCAATAATGATAAAGAACAATCAAACAAGCAATCAACAACATCCTCATATTAACACATAACATCCAAGTGTTATAGTTTATCCAAAACTTTCTCACGGTAGACTTGGATTCCACCTTAGGCTTTCTAGGCCACTTTAGGGTTTTATTAGGGTTTTAGCCTGCATAATACTTTTATCACTTTTAATGCTCTTTTAGTTCACAAACCCTAATTTCAACATCATAGGCATAATTGAAAGTCAATTAAGTTTATTATGCCTCTTTTACACTAAAACTACCATCTTTATCCTTTTAAGTCATGACACGATCATTAAGGCCAATTATCATCTTTGGTTTCTTCCGGATTGACAACTCATCTTTCATATAGTCTAATTCATATATGAGCTCTATTTATCATTAATGCCACATTAATCCACTAGAAAACCCTAATTACTAAATTAAGGGTATTTTATACTCAAAATAGCATAGAACCATCAAATCTCGTCTTTATACATGAATTTGACCAATTAAAGCCATTAAGAAACATAATTAGGGTTTCAAGGCCCATTAAAGCTTATTTATGTACATGGAACCCTAAATAAATCAAACTATGCATAAATATTATCCTTTTAGATCTAATGTGTCTTTTTATAATCAACAAGTTAATATCAACTGTAAACATCCATATAACCCTTCCCAATTTATTAATCAATAAAGATTAGGGTTTTTCATCAATCAAACCATTAAAGATAGCATCTTTTCATACTTTTTGAATTGCAAGAATAATTAAGTTTCAAACATAATTTCTTTGTGCTCCTCTCATTCTGAAGATAAATTTTCATATATTGATTTTATTCATCGGATCTTTCTATCAAAAGTTATGATTTTTGCAAGAAAATACATAAACTTGAATTATCTGTTATTTCTAGAAAAAACGTCGATCGTTGGATTGATGATCCGTTGGACCGGGCTGGATCCAATGGCCCGTGATCGCACGCCCCACCTGTGATTGAAAACAAGGAAAAAGTTAGCTATGACCTTACCTGGTAAATGCAAGTACGAGGGCAAAGGGGTCTTTTACCCCTTGTCTTCTTCAACCTCTGGCTGGCTCGCGAGCAGCCCCAGCCGAGTCAACTCAGGAGTTGACTTCGGGTGTCTGTGCGTCTCCGATCAAGCTAGTTAGTCCAAGAGCTTCGACTGCTCATCGTGAACCTACCCGACCCCTCAATCGTGGGTTGGTTCCATTCCTTCACTGCCAGTGAGCGGCCGACACTCCGGCGATGGTGGCTGCTAGTCGAGGAAGAAGATCAGGGTCCTTGGACAAATTGAATGCACCAACAGGTGCCTTGTTGCTATCTGAAGTTCTGGGGGTAGAGTTTAGATGTGTAGGCATCCTCAAGCGCCCTCCCCTATATATAGGGTCGACTGTATGAGTCCCACAGTTTGTAAACTTCTGCGTTTATCGACAAAACTACCCATAAATTGGGTTAATCTTTCTCGAAATGAACTCCTGAAGGTGATGGACTCATCCACACCTCAGGTTATTGCATAAATCGTGAGAAAGATCAGATTCCTTTCCCACTCCCTTTCCTTCTATGAAACAAGGTGGATGATGCACAGCCACCGTCGTATCCATGGTCCCTAGGACCACGCGGGGAATCTGATGGTTGTCATCGTCCCCTTGTTTCCCTTTTCTTTTAAACAAGGAAAATTATGTGTTATTCAAAGGAAACTTGTAAATTCTATATCTCTCTCCTCGTTTAATATTTTTCACTCAAATTTTAGAGGAAACTCTATCTTGGAATTATCTACTGTTTTATTAAATTTGAAATCCAAATTCCAAAGAAAAAGGGTGTTCCCTTCATATGCAAATTATTTATTAATAAAACCAAATTAATTGATATTTCCTCTTTCCTTTGCCATTATCTTATCATCTTGGATTCCTTGGACCTCAAGGAATCCTAAAGGCACAAAATTCGATCTTGGGGAAACATTCCTTTTCCTTTTCTCTTATCCTTTATCCCTTTCTTACTTATTTCTTTATTAAAAGATTTCTTTACAAGGATTTCTCTTTATCTTTCATTTCCTTTTTCCTATTTTCATATTTCTTTTATTAGAAAACATATATAAATGAAATTTATTTAATTGTGGCCATTAATTCCACTTTCTAGAGATTTCTATGTATTTCTCATAATTACTTTTCTTAATATCCATTATCTTGTATCTTTTCCTTTTATTTGGATTTTTCTTCTTTTCTTCTCTTTTATATCCATTATTGGATTAATCTAATAATATAAATTATGAAATTCCTATCAAAAGGGAGATTTGTAAAAAAAATCCATCTTTTGAAGAAAAGCATGCAACCTTTCCAATTAAGTCCATATTCACAAAATCTTTACAATTCAATTATGAAAACATATGCAAAATTGAGGTGGTAACACGCTCAAAAGTCTTCCCCGAGATCGGAGATTCCACATTGAGGATTGCTACTCTCATTTAAGGAATGGGCATTTTTTCCTCCATATCTGTCATCTCATCATGAACTACCTGAACAAGGAGGGAAATGCAGGGTTTTCCAACATGAATTGGTCAAACTGGGGAGCATCAAGAGTCCTCTCATCAATGACTAGCCTCCTTGCACGTCCACCTAGTACAACAACAACACTCTCAACAACATGTTCTTTTTTTTTTTGCTGCCATCTTTTCAACTCTTCTTCTTCTTCTACACAAGCAAAAGTCACCATAAGATAGACTAGAGGACACTACAATAGACACAAACCCTAGTCCTAGGTGGGTGTAGACTTAGCAAACCTAAAGCTCTGGTACCAACCAAACTGTGACGCCTCATGCCACACAAAGCGACATCACCCAAAACTAAACACAAAATTATACTAAATAAGTGGATTACTAGAAAAGATAGAAAATTAAAACTGATTTCGCCACAACAACACAAGGTGAAAAACCTTTACATGTATGTCCTTAACAAGACCCGGTAACATATAACATATAGCGTAAGGAGCTTACATCATTGTTCTCAAATATTCCTAACATCAATATGTTAAATGAGATACTTGTTCCAAATGTATATGCATGTAACTTGTATAACTATACAACAAAGGCACACATGCGAAAAACCACATGATGATAACATATCTAAAAAACACATCAAAAACAACCTGAAAGACCTGAGTGTACAAGGACGACTCTAGGACTCTAACACCAAAAGACAAGAAGCACTTCCAACCTGATCAGCTACTACTCTTGTTGTTGTACTTCCTCAGCTGCACGATCACCACCTCGTCGTGCACAACCACCTTGAAGATGTGGATACCCACAGGGTGTAACCAAAGGTCCCAATGAGAGATATAATTCTCCTCTAACATCTATTAAAACATAGAAAACTCAGAAGGTATATAGTAGTACTAAACAAGATGAGCAGATTCAGTTAAATGATCGTATCCAACAAGCAAAAAAGGTTAAGAAATACTAGGCAGTTATTACTGAGAAGTAGAAAAATTAATAATCTAATAATGAATATAAAGAACATGTATAACAATTGACTTCCCTTACCATCTTATAATTCAAGAAATTAGTACAAAAGCAAGGAAAGGGCTCAACCAATGTTATTCACATTTATCCCTATATAAAAGTACTACATGGATGTATTACGTCTTTTATTATTCCCTGAGAAGATGAGGTATATAACTCATACTCCAAATGACCATTGCTAAGTCATCAATGACATACAAGGTCTATGCAAGATCTAGAATCCATGACCTCACCAACACCTCTTGGTCAGCACAAGAAAACACTGTAGTAACATAACATATGAGTCATCTACAGAACATCCTAGCCCGCTTTGGTATATAGGCACAATGCTAATAAAACTTAGATATGACCCATAGTCGCACTCCTTCTAGGGAATGGCCCGCAACCAATCCTATGAACATACTGAGTCATATCATTGATCTACGGCCCGTATCCACACTCTTGCTAGGGTATGGCCCACATCCAATCCTGTGAATGTGTATACTCAACAGTATACGACTCTGGGCTTCCACTAAGGGAGAACCCGTTTCACCATCCAACATTAAGACTAACAATGTAATGGGACTATGGCCAAGGCAACTTCGTGATTAAGGTTCAGCTTGATTAGTTATTCCAATTAAGTGTGTTTTAGCATCAATCAAGTTACAACGTACACGTCCATAACAAACTTTACAAAGATAAGGGAATGGTGCAACTTCAAAATATATAAAATGTATGAAGTGTAATCTTGTCATATCATCATTACAACATGATAGTATCCCAATCACATCACTAGAGGTTATCACCTCTAGCCATATAAGGATATCACCAATTGTCACATCACTATGGGATATGAATCCCTCAATCACATCTCTAGAGATTATCACCTCAAATCAAGCATAAAGCACCTACTAGGTCATTAGATCAAATCACATGATTCCTACATATACCACATCACATTATGTCTCAACATTCTCATAATCATGATCCCATATAATAGGGTTCACCATAGAATTCACAAAGATATGTCATTCAAGTTCATATTACCTACATGGTTAGAAACTTATAAACAAGAGAGAGGAAACATCCTAGATCCCTGTGTTTCATCATCATCTCAACATGCCTCAATTATTCATGACCATCACGTATCATACCCAAGCAATGGTGTGCATTCAACCTGTAAGGTTATAACTACACAAGTGGGAGAGAGAAAGTATAATCACGTGCCACACATTGAGGCAAGCTCAGTAAACATAGCCTACCCTAGAATTTGGGTTAGGGTTCACACACATAACTGATTAGGGTTTACAACTTGATTGTAACACTACACCCTAATTGTTTCACCTTCAAAATTCTTGGATCATGATTAGGGTTGATAAGGAATTCAACCAAATAACACCATACATGGTTCATTCATTACTTATACAACTACATTTATTATACGTTCATGTATAGGTATCAAACATTTATCACCCATCAGTCATGACAACCCATCATACAAGGGTGTCTCGACCGCAACCAACATAGTGTCGCGATTGTGACACACCAAAAAGCAATTTGTCTCGACCCCCTCCTCCAAACTAGGGTTTCGACCAACCAAAGTAACATGTCACGACCTCAAGCTTCAAGGGAAGGATATCAACCAAAACCAAGCAGGTGTTCTTACCCTCGTATAGGTAAGTGTTGCGATCATCATAGGGAAGGAGGTTGTGACCGTAACCAAGTCATTTGTGTTGACCAAAACTTCACATGTTAAGGTGTCGTGACCCAAAGGAAAACAAGGTTTAGTGACCACTATTGGTTAAGCCACCATCAAGGCAAAGATCCATCATAAAGATGAGGATAGCCAAGATCAAAATAGAAGCAAACCATGACCAAAATAAGTAAAAACAATAAGGAAAACCACCATCCCCAAGAAATAAGACAACTCTCAAAATTCTGGTATCAAAACCCTAACACAAGTGCCATGAGATCATCGTGAAAGGAACCTCAAATGTGAGAGAGAAAACCACATTTAACACTTCCAAAATAGAACCCAAACTCCAAGGAACATCAAGGCATATGACCTTCATGCATGCAACAAAAGCCAAGGTAAAAAAGGAAGGAGAAAACAACCATATCACCATCATCACCAAAATGGGGGGTATATAGAAATTAGGGTTTTACATGTTAAGACAATCAAGCAAGATTAACACCACTAAATAAGTCATAGAGCATTGTATCATGTTTTTAACTTGTTGAGAGAACATTTTAAAGAGAAAAACAACTACATGCAAGCACTAAAAGTACAATAGGGTAGATGGTTAAAGGTTATATCACCCGCCTTAAAGAAGATCACTTCAAGGATGATAGCTCCAAGCACATGATGACCAAGGATGTTGAAGCTCCACCAAAGGATCCAATTTTGTCCACAAGATCACCTCAAGTAGGAGAAGACATCAAGGTCAAAGATGGAATAAGAAAAGGGAAAGAAAGAACCCTAGGTAGAACCAAAGAAAGAAGGAGAAAAGAGAGGACAAACTCCCTCTCACTTGGATGTCACCATGTCAAAACATGGCCTATTACCCTTGTGATGAGGAGTTCTCTCTCAAGAGCGGACACCATGTAAAAACATAGTCTAAGTCCAAGGAAGGAGTAGAAGATGGGGTAGGGATCCAAGGAAAATGTTGCAAAGAAAGGAATATACATACCAAGGTAGAAGATGACCAAGGATCACCACAAACACCACATGCAAGGGAATTCCGGCCACTAAGAGCTCTAAATGGATCTCCTTTCTCCTAAAGGCTTTGAGGATGACCAAGCAAGGAAGGAGGAAGAATATGACCGAAAAGGATCACTTTCATGGAGAGATAAGGGGTTATATTGCAAAAGAGGAGGGAAGTAGGGTGAGAAATTAGGTGTCAACAATATAGGATTCCACTAGGACACTTGTCCACCCAAGAAACTCATGCAACCACTTAAAACACACTACGTTGGGTCTCAACTACCTAGGTCACCCAACATGGTTGTGCTCACGACCCATCAAGGGACACCATCTATGGCCGCAACAAGGCACCAAACATCTCCAAGTTGAGACAAAAGATCACCACACACACACCCTAGGTCAAGACACTCCAACCAAACTCAACTATCTCAACCCAAGACCCTCTTGGTTGTGACCAACACACATAGATATGGTCTATAGACCACGATACCCACAAAAAATTCCCTAGGTCATGACCTAGGCCGCTACACCCATACATATACACATGTTCGAGACACACGCACACCCTAGAAACCCTAAACACCACTAACGGTGTCACTACTCAACTAAGGTTAAAACAAGGAGGCCCTTCTTTCTATCTCCCCTAGATGATGTCAATAAAGAGAAGGAACACTCTAGATGTGGCAAATTACACATTCACCCCTACTTTGGTTAAATTGCGATTTGCACCAAAACTAGCACACAAGGCACACACATCATCCAAACAACTCAAACCGGATACTTAAGCTCTCCACAAGGTCTAAAAGAATCTCAAATGATTAAAGTAAGGTTATAAGCACATCATCAAGCCAGACAAAATATGGTTACCTCATAACCCATGTCAGGGGTCTTACAAACCCATATTAGCTTTGATCATCTCCTTTCTGTCAAAGTCAATCGTTCACATATGGTTCATTAGTCATTCCTGAATATTGGATGGATCCCAGTCAACTTAAGCCTTTATTTCATCATGAAAGTCTTCAACTAGTGTCTTCATCACCTCGCCATTGTGGTTTTGTTCATCAGTGTTCTCCATCTCAAGAAGCCATTTCCCAAACTTTCTATAAGTGTTCTACTTCATGAGGATTTTATGAAGTCCTTCTCTATGTTGAAGGTATAATAATATTTTGTTAGGATTGGGAGTCCAATATAAAATCTTCTCATTGTGTGTCAAGGAGTTGAACAGGGAAGAAACATGATTGTAAGCAAACTTCCGCTTACATTAGGCAAGAGGCATCAACATATGGCATTCATTTTTTTGTGTCCCCAACATTTCCAACACAATTTAGTAGAAACTTTCCCTTGTGTGGAAGAGGGTGTTGAAAGTCATGTTAGAAAAGGGTACATGCCCTTGCATATGAGAAGGGGTCAAAGATATTTTATGACATTCCTTTCTCCTCAATATGCATATGTAGAAGATAAAGCCCCTTTTTAGCCAATCAGTTTAGATTTAGTTTACGTACTCACTCAAGCATGATCTGTATATGAGGGGTTGGTCCTTATCTTCTATATGGAATGATGGAACTCATCGTGGGGGTAACTCGAGTTCTTTAGGTATGGATATTTCTCCAAGTACACCTTCTAATTGTGGAGGTTATAATCAGTGTGTCCTCGAGGCCTTTAGATGTACAACTTAACATTGTGCCTTTATCTTTACAAACACCCCCAAGCCACTTTCAGGGATACAATGTGAGTGTCAACACCCATTCTATGATGCATGGGTTATAGGTGTGCATTGTGCAATTTTTAGCCTTTAATATCTCCTAAAGAAATCCCACAGTAATAAAGCATGAAATATAAATGATAGAACATTAGGAATAATCATGAAAATATTGAGAAAAAGAAGGTCTCTCTTATCATGAGCACCACTATCATCCATTTCTCTCTTCCCTTTATTTTTTTATAAAAACAAAAAGGATAAGGAAAAAAGGAAAAAAAGAGAGGGAAGCGGGGGTTTACTCTAAAAGGGTGTGGGTGTAAATTATGCAATGGAAGCTAGGATAACCATAAAAATGGCAATTGGTAGAATACTCGACAGTTTTAGTACTATCAAAAATCAAAGCAACATAAAAACAAAAGTGAAGAAAGCTTTTTTTTCACTGGTGGAATAGAGGATTCTGACATCTTTACTAAGATCTAGGGAAACAAAAGGCAACAATGAAGAAAAAAAGTTTCTATTGTTGGAGAAACAAAGTGATATGCAATTTTCTTTACAATTCTCCCAATTCCTTAGCAATTTTTTTAAAGAAATCGTATTCTCAATGAAAATGGAAATAACAAAAGGAAAATAGATAGAAAAATAGAAACGTCAATTAATCAATAAAATATTAAATGATAAAAAAGGAAAATATGATTTAGATCATTTGACTTATCTCCATTCGAGTCACCAAACTATTGTACCTACCCCAAAAAGAGAGGTTGGTTTAAAATCCTCGAGAAAACATGAAAAGACCCAATTCCGACTGTACCCATGGTTGGATAAGAAAGGCATGCATGATTTGAGAGATCGGACGTGGCGATCTTGTTATGAGTGGGGAAGGTGTTAGCACTCCCAACTTATTTGAAGAATGATATTGCATTTTCAATAGTGATCTCCTATAAAAACTATTTTGATCATGGTTGTTGGTCAGGAAAATGGTGGACTAGCAAGAAATTTTTTTTTATGTCTATGGACCTTTGAGTCATGAGTAATTTGTGGCTTTCCCATCATTTTCATGAAGATCATGGTTTTTAAGTGTGTTTTGATTCTAATTGCCTCAAGACATCCCACGATGAAAATCCATCATTGGTTGTTGGACCTATGCGTAGGAAGCAAGAAATGAGAGATATTTAGTAGAATGAGATCTACAAAAATGGTGTGTAGATATCAACAATTATGAATCTACTAACAATAATAAGGAATATGGAAGAGAAATAAGTAGTTATTAGTAGCCTACAAATGTTAACATGACAATTGGTATCAAAGAAAGGATCCTCGGATCACATGCAAAAGATAAAAGATGGAGGTAGTTCTCTCTTTGGCTTCTGGAGAGATGAAAGGATCTGGGAATAAATAGGGTCTGTGGGTCTATTTTTAGGTAGATATTATAGTTCGGGGTTTCCATCTAGAAGGTTTGAGAAGAGGTGATGCATTGCATCAATGCACAGTGAGGTGTAGTGCATGGATTGAGGCAACTTGTCAAGTGGCACAGGAAGATTTCTCCAATCCATGTGGCGGCCCAGAGATGGACAATGCCAATTTTTCAATTTTGTGTATTTTAGAAATGACCTAGAAAGAGTCAAAGATAGGGTGGATTTTGAATAAAAGTGAATAAAATAATGAAGGCGAGAGACAATGTATTAGTTCTGAATCATTCATCATAGTTATCTAAAAGATATGTATTTTTTACATGGAACAAGGCAAATGAACTATATGTGGGGAAAAGGAAATATTTTATTCAAGATAATTCAATCAGAAATTTATGGAAAAGATTTCAAAAAAGTGGAATTGATGAACATGTTGCACTTGAGTCCCAATAAAATATTTTCTTTTTCCCAGACCATGAGTGAGTAGGAGATGGGAAAAAGGATGGTTTAAATGAGTAGAAAGTGAAAAATATAGATAAAGGTGAAGAAGGATAAAATGTGGACAAATATAAAAAGGTGAAAAGAGTTAAAATGTGAAAAGGGTGGAAAAACATGATTTTGGAAAATTTTAGAAAATCTAGAAAAGTAAGATGAATTCCATCATCACCCAGAGAATTAACATTTATCCTGATTTTTTTTTGAGTGAAAAAAAGGGTGTCAACATGATCCATTATTTATTTCCTAAGTGTGTCATCATTGTGGTAGTGCTTCAACCATGTTTCTTTCTGACTTTCTTTACCTTTACTCTCATTGTGCATCTTTCTAGTGATTTTCTATCTCCACTTTTGTTCTATCAGCATGACTAGTTTGATATCAGTCTCCACTATTGTCCTAGAACTACGAATGCTTCATCATGTCTAAAGGCAACCTAACAACAATGAATCACCTTAGATGATTATCTATAAGAACAATACTCATATCTCTATAATCATGTTAAATAGAGGTAATTACCTACTTTGAATGAATTCTACCAAAACCATCTTGGAATCTAGAGACTAGGTCAAACTAGTAGAAAATCCTACTAAAGATACCCCTAATTGGAAACAAGAAAATAGTTAGGTCAAAAGATGGATATGGAATGACTTGGAACCTTATATTGTCTCTAAGTATATTTTCTACAAAACTGCAAAAAAATGTTGGATGTTGCTTTTCACCACTATACATAGGGAAAACTTTCCTAGAGGCTTTATAAAATCTATAAATTTTTTTATGAAAATCAAGGTGAGTGAACCCTTGATGAATATTTTGACCCACTTCCAGTGTGTCACAACAACTTGACTATTTTCGGGCTATCTTTTCTGAGGATCAAACCAAAGAGTTTGGTATTATTGTCACAACCAAATTTCTCAATGGCATTCATCCACCTATGATCCATTTCATAGTATCATCTTGGTAGGCATCGACTTTCCCACTTTGGAGGATGTCTTCTATAATCTCCAAAAGTCTCAAAGTTGTCTTTTATCCTCCACTCCACCAGAATCACAACTAACAATTGAAATAGTAACTTATAAACATGGCCATGGATGCCCTCTGAGGCCCAAATGCACTTTCTACAACAAGTTGGGACACCTAGATAAGAAGCACTATCAAAAGCATGTCCATCCCTAAGGGAACTATTGTAGAAGTGGGACTATCCATGTTGCTCAAGGATTAGACACTCCATTTGTCACCATCTCCTCAATTGAGTATGAGAAACATTTGTAAGCCTCCCAACAATCTCCAGTACAATCCTTAGGATACAAGGATTATGGGACTATGTAATCCTATATGACATTTTTTAGCATATGGCCTCCAACTTGGGTAATTTTGGAGCCTCCATGCCTGCTTGCAACTCTTCTTGGATTTTTGACTCTGGAGACCCAACATATGACAGGTATGAGACACCTCCTCTCCTCCATTAGATCTCATATACCTACCTCATCTTCCACTCTACCGCATGGATCCTTTAAAAGTATTCAACAATGTGAAAGTGTTACTACATCCCTAGTCTAAAATTCAAATATTTCACCAAATTTCTTATATTTTGTTCAATTCAATGCTCGTTCCAAAGTTGGTTTATGTATTTACTTGCAACATAACCTTTGGCAGCAGTGGTTTTGTTATGCATGATTCCCAAACTTTCAGAACGATTGGTTCAGGTTCTTGATCTGGTGAAATATAGTACTTTGGTGATGCCATTCTTTCTTATACCCCTCTTATGAGCACAACTCTCTAACTTTATAATTGTTATGATAATCCCTCTCTTGACATGTTGAATGTGAGTTTTGGAAGCATCACAAGAGTTCTTCTCCTAGAAAAACTAGTCTATTTTCTAAAGTTATTTTTGGTGTTATTCATAGTGGTATTTGTGTTCCTTTATGAACCACTAGTTTCGATATGTTCCATTATTTTATTACCTTTGTTGATGATTTATCTCGCATGACTTGTTTATATTTGTTTAAATTCCATGCTGAAATGATTGGTGTTTGTTAGAATTTCCATAAAATGATCTAACTCAATTTAATAAACCCATGAAAATATTTTAAACTTATAATGCCTTGAATGTATCTTACATCAGGTGTCTTCATTTTTCTCTAGAACTTGAACCATCCATCAACATTCCTCGACTCGCACCCCCACTGAAAATGAGGTTGCAAAATGTGAAAATAGCCATTTGCTTGACATATCTTATGTTTAAAAAAAATTGCCTAAGTCCTATTGGTCTAAGAGTGTACTCACTTCCTACTATCTTATAAACTGACAACCATTATTTGTTTTACTATTTAAGACACCTCTTTCAGTTATTTTTCCCTATGAAATGGCTTTTTACCTTCCCATTGTGTGTTTTTGGGTGATTGCTTTTGTGCATAACTTTGATCCAACAACACATAAAATTTATCCCCTCTTTGTCAAAATGTGTGTGCTTAACTATTATACCTTCTATAAGGGTTATCATTATTATAGTTCAAGAAATCATTGTATGTATGTCTTCATAGATGGTACATTTCATGATTCAAAATTCTCTTTGATTCTACATTGACATCCCCTCTGCCTCAACCTCAGCCTCAAACTGAGGTTGTTGAGCTTGATCTTTCTAACCCAGTGGATTATGTACCCAACACCCATTCTCCTATCATTCCACCTACCAACGTAGGACCCAAAACCATTGTTCATGCTTGAGGATCTATCATCTCATGTGGCTTTTCATAAAGGTATGAGCTCTTGCACATTCCTCCATCCAATTCTTGTTTCCTATCAAAGATTTCCTATACTTCTAAATCCATTACCCATCATTTGAACTCTATTTATATACTAAAAATTATCATAAGGAAATTCATTGTCCCAGTTGGAAAGCTACAATGCTAAAAAAATTGAAAACATTACGTGAGAATGGGACTTGTGATCTGTCCCCTCCGCCTCTAGACAAAAATAGTGCAGGTTGCAGATGGGGCTTCTCTATTAAATTTAATTCAAATAGATCAGTGCATGACTCAATGATCATCTTGCTGCCAAATGATTCACCTAAAAGTGTAGTGTGGATTTTTTTAAACCTTCTAACTAGTCACCCATATTGCATCTGTCAAGATTGTTATCTCCCTTTCCACTCACATGGACTGGCCTCTATTCCATCTTGACATTTAAAATTTATTAATTCATGGTGAATGGATGATGAAGTATGTATGCAACAACCTTTTGGTTTTTGTACTCAATGGAGTCTTCCCAAACTGTTAGTCACCTCAAACTCTCTTTATATGGCCCAAGAATCACCACAATCCTGGTTAACAAAACTCGATGAATTTCTTGATAGCTTGGGTTTTACCGGATCTTCTACTGTTCACAACCTCTTCTTCATTTCCTCTCAAGCTCAAACCATCATCCTTTCCATCTATGTTGATGATATCTTTAAAATTGGTAGTGATACTCATGGATGTTTCATCCTTGGAACAATAACTCTAGCAACATTTTCATACCAAGGATCTAGTACAAATTTGTTATTTCTTGGGAATAGAGGTGGTGCGTTCTCATCAAGGCATTTATTTGTTTTAGCAAAATTATATCTTTAAGCTCTTAAAAGATTCTAATATGCTGAATTCAAAACATGTTTCTTCATTTATGGACAATCAAAACAAAGTTTTTATCTAAGAGAGAGTCTTCATCCAATTTTGAACATGGTTGGGTAGCTCATCTATCTTAAGATTATTCGATCAAGCATAGTCCTTGTTGCTAGTATTATTATTCAACACATGGATAAACCCCTTGTATGCCATTGGTGTCATGTAAAATTTATCCTTTGACTTTTGGAAAGTACACTAGGCTGAGGTCTCATTATAGGAAACCACAGTATCTAGATATGTCTTTGAGTAGTTGTGTTGATGTTGAATGGGTTGGATATGTGATTCATAGGAGATACATTTATGGCTTATGTGTTCTATTGGGCGTTCATCCCATTAGTTGGCTGAGTAAGAAGTAGTCTGTTGTGTGTCATTCTAGCATTGAGGTAGAATATTGTGCCTTGGACACCATAATTATGAATTTCAATGGGTCACTTATATTTCTAAAGAATTAGGCTTTCCTCTCTCATACCCAACAACTCCCAAAAGTGACAATAAGATGTCTATTTATATAGATAATATTCCAATTTTTCATGAACATACCAAGCACAATCAAGTTGACTATTACTTCATGAGAGACCTAATATGTGAAAAAACGATTATTACACTATATGTGATAAATGGGAACCAACCTAATGATTTCTTCACCAACTCTCTTTCACCTTCATCTTTCTTCTATATGTGTAGGAAGCTAGTCCTACATGACATGTACTCTCTAGCTTGACAAGGAGTGTTGATGGTATTTTATGTTAATTTATTATCTATGTATCAGCAAATTAGGCTTCCTCTACTAAAACTCATAACTATTGTCTTATTTTATGTTATGTTTTGTCTTTGGTATATCATACCCTGAGACAAGGTTGTTTGAAGGACTATATGTAACCCTAATTATTTTATAACAATATTTTTTGTTTACAATATACTTAGTCGTACTTGAAACTATGTGAATTTTGCACCTATTTAATATCTATGTTTCACCTAACATCAACCCAATGTACATGCTAAGTCATTGAGTCATAGATAATGTACATAGCTACATGCATGTCTATTGTAGTAGTCTTGATTATGTTCATGTCATGTTATCTTTTATATTGTCTGAAGAAGTATACTAACTACATTATTTCTTAATTTCATCATTTGTAATATTATAGAAAAATTAATTTCAATGTGTACTCGAAATGCAATAATATGAGATTGGAATACATACATGTCAGTAAATAATATTTTAATAACATTGTATTAATATATAGAAGGTGTCTCCATTAATTCATGACATGATCTAATCATTATAGATTAAAAAAGGACTCCCCTTCAGAGCAAGATAACATATCCAGCCCATGCAACACATTTACGTTCATAGAATCAAATTTATATTCAAAATTCCATTCAGTTCATATATTAATCTATATTAATTAATACATAGAATCCAATTTCCCCATAGTAAATTAATTTATAACTATAATATCCTATTTTTAAAGGAGGATCATTCTAAATACAATTATATTAAAACTAAATTTATACTATAACCTTTCACTTTTGAGAACTATGATTCAATAATTATTTTATGTATGAAGAAATTGCAAAATTCCTTTGTAAGAAAATGTAGCATACTTTTGCAATTATTAATTAGGTTTTAGATTATTTATACTTTTTAAAACAATTGTTTGACTTTTAAATTCAAAACACACTCCAAGTTAAATCAGATTATAAAAACATGCAACTAAAAGGTTTACACTATAGATCAAGGTTCTATGCACGTCCATGGTTCAACACTTAACCCAAATGGTTGTTATTGTATACTAGAGACAACAACTCATAGATCACAATCCATTTTTCTCCTCCATTAATTTATTAATAGATTAAGATTAAGTGTAGTTTTCCTCAAGTTGAAACGTTTTACATATGAGGTTTTCAAAATTTCCTTATTTATTTAAGGAAAATTATGTTTCCAAGTATAAAAGTATATGGAACAACTTAGAGTGAAGTTCAATTGTCACCATATCTGTATCTTTACCTCACTGTATATAACATACCTCAATATTGTTCCTCTTGTATAGAATTTCCTTTCCTATTGCTAACTAATGCTAATGGAAACATAGTTGATAGGTTGTACCCTTGACTAGTGTTTTGACAATTGTGTTCAAAAACCCCAAAAATCATATGTGCTCTAGACTTGTTTTCTTCTTGAATCTCGTGACATATTTGGATATTGTTCTTTCAAAATGTAACATTAGGGGTGATTGTTTATAGCAATACACATCCTAATATCTATCAACTAATATTGTCTTCGTTTGACTTAATTATCATTTCATTTCTCAAAGGGTTTAATATGCTATCCTTGTATATGTTTGAGGGAGATAATTTTGTTCAGCCACGTGGATCCTTTGACAAATAATATTATTTATCAAATTTTATGGGGTTCTAATACTTGTACAATTTTATTTCTTTGGGTTATGCTGTGTTTGACATGATGCTTTTCTTTTAAGAATTATTAGGTTAGGGTATTGATTTCTAATATTACTTCTATAATAAATATGCATCACCACCAATAATGATGAACCCATGAAGGGTGTGCTTGGGTGGAAAATTAGATTTAACATGTGTCACCTAATATTTTAAAGATAACAATGTAACAAACTATTAAATTAGATAAATAAGGTCAAACAACCTACTATCTATCCAAAGGAATCATCATAAGCATTATGATGGTGTCAAACACTTTAACACACCCTTTCTATATGATTTTTTCGTATTACAACAAGGTAAGAGATAAATGTGATGGTAACAAGAAAAATAAAATATGTTACATACATAATTAAAGGGAAAAACTAAAATGATAAATTTCTACCTATTAATTGAGCACATTTTACATAAAAATACTTGCAAAACATACGTGATAAGATTTTTTTGTACATACTTGGGTATGACATGTTGTGGATAAACTTTACATCCTTCAAATGTCTCATTTCTACTGGAGGCAATGATACTAGTTAAGGCCACTAATCCTTGAATTTTTTTCCGAATTTCCAATATGAATGGTAAGGTTAGGGGTTGATTATTAATGGTCATGGAACTATGAAGTCTTTATATGCATAAGTGCCAAAACTCTATTGAGGTTGAAGGGGTCCACTGTAAAAATTTGGGACCTTAAGTGTAAGATGATACAAGCTATCTGTATTGATTATTCCATCTTGAACAAGTTTCAACCATTCTTCCTAACAGATTTACATTTCATCAAATATCTACAAACTATATTTATTTTGCTGTAAGAGCATATCCTTTATGTGCTTTTTTAGTCCTTTGGATTAATAAAAACAATAATGGCTCAATAAGACACATATGAGGAATAATTTGCACAAGTCTTATCGTAGTGCCAATTTATGGATAGTGAAAAGCTTCACTATTGAGAGAAATTTACAAGATGAAGAGCTACTAAGAGAAAGTGACTTATTTTAGTCATATATCTATTGATCTATAATGGAACACTTATGTGATCTGTAAAATAGACCCACTACTCCGAATACATAATACATGGGTGATACATCTACCTAGAAAGGACGCATATACATATATGTATAGATATGTAATTTCCTAGTTATCTGATCGTAAAGGTAGATCTACTACCCTAAATGCATAATACATGGGTGATACCTCAACCATACAAAGGATGAATACACATGAATATTTAGATTCATAATTCAATACATATAAGATAGATCTTACCACTTCTACTAAGAAAGTAATCATACGACCCATCAATTCCACATGAAAAGTACAATCAATTCAGTAAAATAACAACAATGTAGATTATATTAGTGATTTTCTTTGAATATTCTTTTTTACCTTTATTAATTATGTGCAAGTTCATATTTTGAAATGGAATTCTCTTTCAAAAAGTGCTGACTATTAATTTTATAAATTCATCAACTTGTTGGATAAATTTCGACTAGACTACTAAACTAGGTCCGTAACATGTAGTAGCTAGCACAATATTTCTTAGGGAATGCTTAGTGATGCATATTTGATTTTTTTTTCTAGTTTTATTTTCTTACTGAACCAACACTAACAATTTAGCTTTATGCTGGTCCAAAAAGTAGTTTATGCTGAACAAGTAATTCTTAACGATTTAGGCTTTTGATGGAATCATAAACTCAGAAAATATTCGCCTAGTAGAATCTTTTCTGGGGTTAGCGGTTGCAATATCACCTATATTTAGGTTCAACAACTTTGAACCTGAGGTAAGGCATTCGTTGATCAATAAGATCCTTGACTTGTTGACAAAATACAAGCAAGCATCTATTGAGGTGCCGAATATTAGAAGGTATGCGATTGAGTTGGCTACTATCATGATGAAGATCCATAAGGAAAACATTAAAATATTCAAATCTAAGGGACTTTGTAATGCACTCATCAATGTTTCAAAGACAACATCAGAGCTTGAGTCTTTCTATATGTTCTCCGGAAGCATAGGTCTTAATCCACACTTGAGCAACATGCACGATCTTGTGGAGGATGCGATAAATGAACTTGATGGGGCCTCCCAACCAAATATGTAAGTGAAATGCATTTCATGACATTCACAAATTTGATTATTTGATTTAATTTTTGATATGAGTAATACTTGGTTTATTCGGAGTTAATATTATTGGTAGACTTGCTGAATATTAATGACTACGTGCATGACTCCACATCTTATCATTCATTTCCTGGGGTGATGAATAATAATTGCTACCCTCCCAATGGGGAAGCCATTATTTTTTATCAGGTGAGGCACCTTATGAATTAAGCTAAAGAATAAGTAGTAAATATTTAGGACTTAACACCTTATAGTCTATTATATAGTTTGAATAGAACATTATGTAAACATATTGTTTATATTCCTGAACTACACAGTGGAAAAATATCTTGCAACAAAATATCAAATGTCACCGGTCAATACTCATTGATTGAATAGAAGTTGATTGACAACATTTATTCACGAATTCTCCATATAAAATGACCGTGACCGTTTTGCTAATAAGCTTTAAGAACAAGATCTTAAATATTATATTGTAACTGGATATGGATAACCTCAACACATAATCAAAATTTATCTATGGTTTAACACAAATTGACTAGTCTTTCAAGATCTCAATGTTGGTAGAGATTGTTGTTTGTAAAATTTCTCATTCGTTCTTGTTCTTGTCATGATAAGGTTCTCTTAAGTAATCTTTTCATGACTGTTGAGTATAACTTCGACAAACACAAATAGAGCATTGTAATCTGTATTTGACATATTAAAATGCATAGGCTAGTACTTATAAATATAAATATGAAATATGAAGTCATATATCAGTCAATTTTTTAAATGTATAGTTGGTCTATTCATGCGGATTTTATTCCTGCAAAGAATCTTCTTTACTTTCAAAGCAAATTTCACATGTTTCGTGTTTTGTCGTATGTATATTACAGTTGTGCCTCAGAAACTGGATGTGCCAAGTCAATAGTAGGAAACGTTTGTACACCAACCCAAATAGTGGTTCTTATACTTTAACATATATTGGCGTGGATTGTATGAAGACTATACGACATCATCGAGATCAGATCTCACACACTGATAAATTCAAAATGACAGAGTTCAAAGTATCTTTTTTAGTATACCGTCATTGCAACCTATGCGTAGCGTAGATATCCCCCTACCCACTAACTTAGATTGTCATAACGAGATTAGTAATAGAGATTTTCTATGCAGAGGCAGAATGAGAGACAAAATGGGAAGCATTTTATTGTTATGTGTGCATTATAACAAAAAAGAAGAAGGAAGTAAGTTGATTATTACTTCCTCTTTTTTGTTGTTATAAACACATAACAACAAAATACCTTCCATTTTGCACCTTATTCTGCCTCTACATAATTTTTTCCTTATAATAATACTGCCAACTACCTCTCATGTTAGGTGATTTCATCGCTAGACTGCGGCCTACAGTTTATGACAATACATAGCAGTAGAAGGTATCAATGCATCTGATCATGTGACGGTCGGCAATAGAGGTAGGACACAGACAATGCTGAACCTAGTCTTGATTTGATATTTTTAAAAGATGATATTGTATTTGGGTCATACGGGTTGGGCACTTGCCGGCTTGTGTCCAAATGTAGCTACGCCACATAATACAAGGCCTCATCAAAGTTCTCTTTGACTTTTTTATATTATTTTAGTATATTTTTTAAGAAATGTAAATTTATTTCTACTATTACATAATGTTGAATATATTTCTAAATGAAACACAATAATGAGTGTAAATTAATTTTCTATACAATGAAAGTAGTTTGGAAGACAAATGGCATATTATGTGATGGCCTCACCTATCTAAATTTTTAGGTCCACCACAAGAACCACCAGTTGTGCTTATAACTCAAAAATATAAATGAAGAACATTGTTAATGTTGATTAGTGTTAACCACCTTAAACCAATTTTTTTTATAATGGGACCGATCATGTACATTAATCATAAAATTTAGGCATTCAAGGTTTATTATAGGCTTTGTGGTATTCCCGGCCTCACGGGTGTTGTCACAGAACTATTTGTTTTCCTAGGTCCACACTCGTAATAGCTACAAGGCCAAAGGCGAGTGGACTTGAGCGTCTATCCGTAGAATAGTAAAAATATTTCACACAAGCAATATATATGTAAAACTAGTAACAACAAGATAAAATAAGAAACTAAAAGGGGGATAGAGAAGCATGCACCTATCTCTATATTTAAGATAATCCATTGGTGTTTTGTTTCAAGATCTGCTAGTCTTGAGTACAACGGATCTTTATTTGACAACTAAAATTTGATAATAAAAATATATTATTACTAAAGTATTAGGTACGCTATGAAAAGGAATATAAATAGTTTAAGAATATAATAAAAGTTGTTTGGATAGAAACATCATATAAGCGAGAACTAGAAGCAAGGTATGAAACACTCAGCGACATTCTTTACACAAAGTGTGTTTTAAGTGTATTTTCATTATACTCAACAACAAAATATCATTATTGACCAACTTCTCATGAGAAGGGTCCGTAAGGGTGCTCAAAATTAGTCAACCCTTTTATTGACATGGTCTGTCTTATCTTAACATCTCAAGTAAGGTGCCCAACATTGTGCCCTTACCCCGAGAAAATAGGCAGGTACACAAAGTTTGTATAATGGACAAGTCCAATTATGTTCAAGGTTTGTTCAACATACTTCAAGCAAAACAAATGTACTATCATAAGGAACAAGTAGCTCAAACAAATAATTATATATCCAATAATTCATATGAGCATACATACGAACAAGCCAATAACATAGTAAGGTCAAGAGATTAAGTGTACCTTACGAGTAGTGAGAAACATATGATCAAATCTCTAGAGGTGGTCCAACCCAAGTGGATCTAAGATGCAAGAGATACAGATCGAGTCTTAGACTAATACGTTATGATATGATAGCATCATATGAGTCATGTGGATGTTTCTTTAGAACTAGGTTTCAAATAAATTGGCTTGGGTCCAAAGTTCCATATGTGCATGCAATCCATCAACCATAGTTCAAAGGTCACATCAACATCTAAGGTCTAGGTGATATATCCACGTCATGAGTAATACTAGATAAGGATAAGGTCTGATTTAGGAGTAGGGGAATCATGATATTTGGATTTCCATCAATGTTCAATCATGTAAGATCATAACTAGGCATATTACATCAATTCATGCAATATGGTTACTTTTCCAGGTCACAGAGTATTAAGGTATATGGGGAATTTAGAGCTATAGTATTATAATTCTACTTATTTGAAGTCATTAAGATATCATAGATAACATTAGAGAAACACTTTTATAAGATTAGGGTGCCAAAGATTAACATGTACAATCAGAGCAAGTTAGGTGTCACAAACAGGTCATATGTAATCAACAAGCACATGGGTGTGTTGCATTGTGATTTGAATCACAAGTCATAATAGGGTCTGTTTTTTAGCACACATAGGGATTGGATCATTTAGAGATCCATATTAGCACAAGGATTAAAGTTCCTAACATTTAAGTATTTGAACATTACAATTAGGACATAGTAATGCACAAAGTTGGCCCTTAAGTTAGTTACTAAAGGAAAACATAGAATAAGACTTTAGTAAAACATGACACTTAGCATAAGAAAGATTACTGATTTTGAGAAATAAAATGATTTGGGTACATATAATTAAGTTGATCATCAATCTAAAGATCATCTAGCATCAAATTCTATGTTACACATGTTTCATGGTTCCTTCCATTAATAAGGGTTACTGATTAGGACCATCAAAAGAAAGTATGTTACTATATGATCATAGTTTGGCATTAATCACAATTCAATATAATAAAAGAGATGATGTGATGCCATTTTCAATATAACAGGAGCTACAAGTGAATTTGTCTCTTAAACAAAGTCCATTGGATAACTCTCGTCGAGTATATCAAAATTCATATATAATATGCCCCATTTTTCCAAAAGGTGCAAAGTTATCATTTTTGGAACATTTTGATAATACACTATACAAAACAAGGAGGGGTTAACCATTATCATGTGATGAATCTCGTATGTTGAATGGTTATCCAACAGTTCACAACCCCCAGCACGCAGATTACTTGGCCCTACTCCTGACTATAGGTGTGCAGTTGGTGACCATGATGATCTGGCCTAGTAGTACAACTCCCAGTCATGGTATCACCACCACTACCCCCCGCTCCTTGGGAGATGGTGAGTGCTTCATGATTTCATTGAACCATCATCCACCTTCCTCAACCTGAAGGTGTCACGTGACGCTGCTCCCCAGAACCTCACTGGAGCTTGACTGGGAAGCAAGGATGCAGGGGCTATAGACTCCAACAATAAGCTGCTCGTGCTCAACATGACCTTGCGAGTGGTCTAGGCATCCTTGTAGTGGCTGAGGATATGTGGGGAAGGAACCCCAAATCCAAGAAGAGAAGCGGTGCCACAAGAGTAGGAGGGGAAATAAATAGAAAATAGGATGATAGGGTTAGCGATAGGGTGAGAAAAATGAGGGGAAAGGCGAGGAAAAGAAACTGGCAATTTTGTGGAAGATGCCTTGAAAAGGAGGCAGCAAAATGTGGAGTAGGTAGAAATCTATTGACCTTTACACTGAGGAGTAGTATGGAGCTTGAGGTGAATTTGGGATCATTGGATCGAGGCAAGATCCTTAGTTGTTAGTTCCAAGGGCCAGATGTGTTGCTCGAGAGAAAGGCTAGATGTGATTGGTCCATAGGAATGGTGCATATCATGGATCAAACGTAGAGAAAAGGGGAAGGGGCACCTCCCCCTTAATTGGGCCACGCACATCCAATTGGGCCTAAAAGGCTCAAATCAATCTAAATCCAATTAAAAACAAGGATTAAAGAAAAAATGAGAAAACGTCAAATGACTGTATCTTGTGATTTATGTGTCTAATTGAGATTATTTTTGGGCCGTTGGATTCATAATTGAACCATCTACATCATGAAATACATTTAATAGCAACAAAAGTTTATTGAAAGGGTTAAAATATGATTGCAAGTTGGTGATACACAAGAAGTATGATACTTACTTCAAAACTCAAATTAAAGTCATGTACAAGTACAAAGTGATGTTTAATCAAAATCAACTCATGAATTGAGTATAAGGTGACTCAAAGTCATCAAATTGGGAGTTAGGGGTGATATTGAGTATATTAGAGAATCTAATCAGTCAAGATGTATGAGTTGAATGAGAAAAAGCCAGGTTATCACATGTGAACACAAAATTGCCACACCTTCCGATCTTGGAAATTTCATGAGCCACCTTATTATAGAAATGACTAACATGAGAAAAAAATATTGAATCGAAACTAAACCAATTTATGATATACCCTAAACTAAAAGTACCTCAGTAGAGGCAAGCTAAAAATAAGTAATCATGGGATTTAACCTCATTACATAAAAGGTTAGTGTGACCACCCCGTAGTCCACATTTCATAAGTCCAATATCTTCTTAAGGATATACATGTACATACAAAAACTCCATTTGAGCATGTGAAAATTGTTGCAAAGTGAGCCCATCCCATGGAACCTGTGAGATATGGTATGACACAATCTTATAAGGGAACCTATACATGGACATACTCCAATCTCCCTCTCTGTTCCATATGTAATTGTATGTCACAATAGGACACAACATAACCATCTCATGCCACACTCTAGAGAAATCCACCTACAATATATCAAGGTTAGGTTGTACCAGACTATGAGCTAGTTCCTCCAAGTAAAGCTAATCGGCCTGAGGAAAGTGTCACTCCTTCTACCTGTATCTACAGAGGCAATGTAATGACCTCATTCCCTGGCAACCCCCAATTAAGGAAGTCCAAGAAATTATATTCATTATCCCAAAAATATGATCAAATGATTTTGCACATAATCTAAAATAATTAATAAATATAATTTTACTAAACTAACTAAACTTGGTACATGATAAAAAATACTTTTTCCAAATTTAACAAAATATGGGTTCTAGAATTTTACCAAGAAATAAACATCTATCTATATCCTTCGATCCTTACTTCATTTGTTTTCTTCAATGACTTCTTTCCTCGAATATCCAATTTCAAGCAGGGTTATCCTAAAAATATTGATAATCAAAATGTTGATTAGTATGACAAGTCATACTAGTATGTGGGGGAAACAAAATCTCACAAGTAATGATAACAATATAATTCAAAAATTATTGTTTAACAAAACAAATTTAACATTTTCATCATGATTACCCAATCTAGGTTTCTCCACCCTCTGCCATAATCCCTTAGGGCCTCATATTGTAGTATTCATTGTTTTCCCCTATCCAAGAAGATGACTTCATCATGTCTCCCCTTATCCAGGTGGGTGACTTCTTATGTACCCCCTACTTAGGCTGGTACCAAAATATGCCTTCCCTTATCCAGGCAGATGGCCTTTCCATAGATCCATAGGTGGCCTAGATTCGGGCTAGTCAACTTCATATATAATGTAATAGTCATAGTCGCTTTAAAGTTTGCATGGAATGAAATAAACAAGCATGCATATATCTTCAAAGCATGCGAAGAAATATCTAAGAAACCACGTGAAACTACAATGAATATTCTTAGGCATAGAGACATACCTGTCTCAGGAGAATTTGCAGTCCAAATAAGAATAAGTAAAACTAACCACAAAATCAACCAAGCAAGTTAACCTAGAATTCAAGGCATACATCCATGTGTCACTACATGATTCTAAATCCTATCAGAGGACTAATTTGATTCTCAAATTAGGTTTTTATGTCCACTTTCTTATGTCATTATCCATATTACCCCTTTAGTCCAATTATTGCTCCTTTCCACTTTCTTAATCCACATACCCAACTTTAGGTTCCATACACATGATTGTGCTAAAAAAATGTGCCTTTTATACAAAAGTCCCAATCTTTATTCTTTTTAAGTCAAATTTGGGTTAGATAGATGAAAAGATGAATATTTGACACTTTTATGTTTATTGGGTTGACATACCCTAATTTCCATCATTTAGTACACCTTTATGCATAAAGAAACCTTAATCCTTTAAATCTTGGATTTTAATATCCATATGAGTCTAAGGTTTTCCTTTTATTCATAACAGATCAAACTTTGATTACTAACATTAACTAAGTCTATTAGATTCATCACCATTCAAAAATTAGGGTTTTGATATATTAAAGGCATTAAAGACATCAACTTTGAATGTCTTTTGATTTGGGAATAGATATAGGCCAAGATCATAATTTTATCATGTAGCTTGCATTTTATGATCAAAATTTATATATTACTTGAAATTTTTGGTCAAAGAAGGGATTTTTAATCGATTTTATAAGATATAATTATTTCCTTGATTTTTTTACCAGAGAGACAAACAAAATACCTAATTATGAAAAAAGGAACACTATCAGATGGTCAGTCATTGTTGAACAAGCATAGATCGTGCGGCTCTCGTCGAACATGCCCACTTGCGCTGCTCAGACTCATGACAGAACATGGGTTGTCGATCTCTTCACGAGTCAACATTTGACTCTGATCCTACAGCTCCTGCTCTCCAACCATTCATCTTTTCTACAAATGAACCCATAGAAGCTCCACAATGAGAAGCTCTCTGGAGAGAGGGTTATCAAGAGAGAGAGAGAGAGAGGGAGAGAACAGGGATCAGATATGATCATTCGGATTCATGAGGCCTGGGCGAGGTTAGAGGTGGTCCTAAATGTAGGTGTGGGGGTCTAGATTAGGGTTTCTAACCCTCACCTTCGATGGGGTTCTTGGGAAAATTGGGTATTTGCTCTAGAGGCTTCAACACCACTCAAGACCTAGGTTCGAATGGTTCAAAATCCTCTCCCAAATCCAACCCAGCAAACATCTTGTTTGTTCAAGCATCCGGTCGTGAGAACATTGAGATCAAAGATCTCATTTTCACTGCTCATTTCCTTCTCCTATTCAAATTAGGAGACACACACACGTCGTTGGATCTTACATCCAATGGCTTCCATTGTACGCGCCATGTCCTAGTCTTTTTGGAAACAAAAAATAAGTGTGACATTTAATGAAATTCCATCACTTTAGGGATTTTTCAAAAAATCATATCTCCTAAACCATTAATCATTTTAAACCTAAAATTCAAGGGAAAGTTCTTGATGACTTATTCTACCCATGGACACAATTTGAGACCAAAAATTGAAAATAATAACTCTTTTTCTTCATAAGCAAGTCATACACAAAAAAGGCATATATAATGCATTAAAACTCATATTTTCTCTTCCTTTATTTTCCATTCTCTTAATTTCTACCTTTCTAGATATTATAAGGAAAGTGGTACTAAAACCACCCCATTGTGGCCGCTTAAGCCACCTTATAGAGAAATTCATATTTTTCTTAAATAAAACATAAGTTATTTATTTTCTTCTTGCCTTTTCCCTTATTATGGGTTTTTCTTTTGTCTTTTATCCTTTTACACCTCCATTGGCTTATTAAAATAGGAAAAAGCACAAAATTCATTATTCAAGACAATTTTGCAATGAAACCCAAGTTGTAAAACAATGTACACAAATTTTCAAGCAAACCCCTTTTTATTAAATCATTGCAAAATAGTCCAACCAAAATTGGGGTTATAATATCCTTCCCCACTTATAAGAATTTTGTCCTCAAAATTTAGCTAATCATACAAACAACTCAGGATATGATCTTTCCATGTCTGTCTTTAGCTCCCATGTGGCTTCATCCTCTCCATGGTGCTTCTAGAGAACCTTTACCATCTCTATCTACTTGTTTCTGAGTTCTTTCACCTTACTATCCAGTACTCTCACATTTGACATAGGATATGTCAGGCTCCCATGGGGCTCAGTAGATTTAATGCTCAGCACATGGCTTGGATCTTTCACATATCGCTTTAGTTTGGATATATGGAACATCGCATGCATCATTTTGTATTGTGGGGGTATGGCTACATGATATGCAACTTCACTGATCCATTCTAGAACTTCAAATAGACTTAAATATCAAGAACTCAACTTTCCTCTATGCTCAGAGGGGTAGGATCTTCAAAAACACATGTTCACCCATACTGAAATGTAAATCAAGCCTCTTTGCATCTATATACGACTTTTATCGATCTTGAGCTTTATTTAGCCCTTGCCTAATCAAAGTGACTTTATCAGCATAAATCTAAAGTTCCTTTGACCTCAACAAGGTCATCTCACCAACCCCATCCTAGTGAAGTGGTGTCTAACATGACCTCCCATATAGTGCTTCGTACGGAGGCATCCTAATACTGGCTAGGTAGCTATTATTATAGGAAAACTTAGTTAAAGGCAAGTACTACTCCCATGATCCACCCTAATCGAGCACACATGCTCTCAACAGGTCTTCTAAAGTCTGGATTGTTCTCTCTAACTATCCAACAGTCTAGGGTGGTAGGTGGTACTAAATTTCAGCCTTGTCCCAAGTTCTTCATGCACCTGCTTCAATAGTTTCGAGGTGAACTTGGGGTTACAATCGAAATAAGCAAGCTTGGAATACCACACACGTGGACTATCTCATGGATATATAGCTCAACTAAGTTTGATACTTTTGTAGTAATATTTAAGGCAAGGTAGTATGCCGACTTGGTTAAATGGTCCACCACAACCCATATAGCATCATGTCCTTTCTTGGTCTTAATAAGGGCTGATCTGGTTCCCTTTCCACTACAAAATCTCAATTGATTGTAGTAACTCTCCAGGTCAATGGTGTTCAGCCTTCACCATTTGGCACGTGAGACAACTAGCCACATATGTCTCTATGTCTTTCTTCATTCCAGTCCACTAAAATTACCGCTGTAAGTCTTTAAACATCTTGGTAGTGCCAGGGAGTACCATATACTTAGAGTCATGAGCTTCTTGTAGGAAATGAGTCTTCAAAGGTGACTTCTCAAGAACACAAATATGATTCTTGTATCAGATCCCTCCATCCACACCCAAGGATAGGTGTGTCTAAGGTTTCTTCAGCAAACCTTTCATCTTTTCAAGCTCTGGGCTCGCTAGCTGGGCAGTTACTAACTCAGTCATCAAGTCAGGTTTTATCTGAATGATAGCCAAATGAATTCGGTTCTCTAAAGGTTGTGGAGCCCATCTGGCATACTCCTCCAGTTCCCTCCATAGGGTAGATAAGACAACTGCACATCTAAGTTGTCTCCATTTCAGGGAATTTGCCACAAAATTCGCCTTTCTTGGGTGGTACGCGATGGTGAAATCATAGTCCTTCATATGTATTCCATCCATCATCTCTATCTTAGTTTGAGGTCCTTCTGAGTCAAGAGATACTTCAAACTCTTGTGATCTGTGAGGATTTCAAAGGTAGCAACATACAAGTAGTGTAGCCAGATTTTCAGAGCATGTATAATCATAGCCAACTCCATGTCATTTGTTAGATAGTTCACTTCATTTTTCTTGAGCTGTAGGGATGCATAAGCAACAACATGCTTATTTTTCTCTAGCACACATCCAAGACCCATTTTGGATGCATCAGTGAAGATCATGAAACCTTCGTTGCCAAGCGGTAGAGTCAACACAGGTGTTGTGCTCAATTTCTCCTTCAACTCTTGGAAGCAAGCTTCACACAACTCAGACCATATGAACTTTTTGTCCTTTTGAGTGAGCTTGGTAAGGGGCATGGTGGTCTTTGAGAAATCTTGTTAGAATCGATGGTAATACCTAGCCAATCCCAGGAAGCTACGAATTTCAGAAGGATTCTTCAGCGTTGGCCAATCACGTAAAGTGGACAACATGGTAGGATCTACTGAGATTGTCCCTCCTAATATGATGTGTCTAAGAAACATGACGTGATCGATCCAAAAATTGCATTTTGAGAACTTCCCACAAAAATTCTACTTCCTCAAGATTTCAAGGACTTTAACCAGGTGGTCTTGGTGTTGGTCTAGGTCATTTGAGTAGACTAAGATGTCATTTATGAACACTATAATGAAACAGTCAAGGGAAGGTTGTAACACAGTGTTTAGGAGGTTCATAAAAACACTTGGGGTATTGGATAGTCCAAACGGCATGTCTAAGTACTCATAATGGACATAACATGTGCAGACAGCTATTTTTGGTATGTCGTCGCTCTTAAATCATAATTGATGGTACTCAGACCTTAGGTCAATCTTGGAAAAGACTCAAGCTGACTTAAGATGGTCGAATAGGTCATCAGTTCTGGGTAGAGGGTACTTTTTTTATGGTAGCTTGGTTTATCATGTGATAGTTAATGCACATGTAGAGTGATCTTTCCTTCTTCTTTATGAAGAGGACTGGACCTCCCTAGGGTGAGGTATTAGGCCTAATGAAGCCCTTGTCTAGCAATTCCTATAGTTGCTTCTTCAGCTCTAACATCTTAGCAGGGGCCATCCTATAAGGTTCCCTGGAGATAGGGTTCGTTCTGAGAGAAAACTCTATGGTGAAATCCATCTCTCTCTCTCTAGAGGCAGGCCAGGTAGATCATATGGGAAGACATCTACATAGTCCTGAACCACCTCTATCTCTACTAAGGGTTTAACCTTAGGTTTAGGTTTTGTAAGAACTTCTAGGAATGCCTGACAACTTTTGGCTATCATTTCCTCTACTTTTAAGGTTGACACTTATAGACTAGTCATTGCATCCTTCCTCCATCTAATGGTTAAATGTGGGTGACCGAGTCTCTTTATCAAAATCTTCTTCTCCCTATAGTCAGTATGAGCCTTATAGGTATAAAGTCAGTATATGCCAATTACCACATCAAAGTCATTCATGTCCAACAAAATAAAATCAATAGGGAACTCAGGACTCAGATATTTAACAAGTAAAATAGGGGTTTTTAAAAGAGACGTAAGAATCTGACCACTTAGGGTAGTGACATCCAACACATATCCTAAATCCTTGAAATCCAAATAGAGCATAGTTGCAAGATTTCTCAAAATAAAAATATTTGTTGTTCCACAATAATAAAGAGCTTTCACACGTTGTCCCAAAATTCTAAGGGTGCCTACATAGTTTTCATGATAGTCAAACTTCCATTACATTGCATAAATAAAGATGGGAAAACTACTCTAAGGGTTATTACCCTCTATTAGATGGTTGGCATTAGTATGGGCTTCCTCATTGTCGATGGCAAAAAACTCAATCTTGTTTATGATGTCCTGTAGGTGGGAATGGTGGGGCTACTACTGCTGGATGTTCCACTGGTGGTGCTACTGCCACTAGTTGAGCGACCACTGGGGCTTGTCCTTTTAGGTCAGGAAGCAGGCAGTTAGCCTGAAAGTGACCCTCTTTCTGGCATCAGAAATACACTTTCCTTTAAAAGAGACACTTCCCTATATGGTATCTCTCGCATTTGTGGCATCTAGATGCTACCCCTTGTTTTCGATGCTCATTGCGAGGCTTTCCTTTTACTCTCTTGCCATGGTTACGACCCTGGTTCTTCCTGTTGTCATTTCTTTGGTCGGAACTTGCTTCTGTGAAGCCAAGATATCCCTTGGGTTGGTTTTGCTAGTGAGTGATCATCTTCTCCTTGTCCAGGGTGAAGTTGGTAGCTTTAGAGAGAGTTATGGGCTTACTCTCAATGACATGGGGCTTAGTAGCGGGGTGAAGTTTGTCCATGAAATGTTCCACCCTCCTTTCTTTACTCAGCATGTAGCCAAAACGCTCTAATAGGAAAAATTGGCAAATGTCTCCATCCACAGACAAGTTTCCTAGAACCACGAAAGTGAACTACTTTTCCTTTTCCTTCTTATTTGCAGGAGGTATGAATCTTGTGGTGAAAAGTACATCAATCTACCGAAGCCATGGGCTCTTCACTAAGATCTGGAACCATGATATGGTTTTCCCACCATATCTTTGTTGCTCCCTCCCAGAGATGGGTGGCAAAGAAAACCTTCTTGCTTGTTTGTAGCTCCAAAATGTAGAACCCATTTTCCACAGCCAAAAGCCAAGCATCGGCTTTGTCTACTACCTCTGTCTTGTCTTACCCCCAGAGCTTCTCAATATTCAATTTCACAAAATCTAAGATGGTGGCACCAACACTACAAGAAAATAGCCTTTCTTCATAGTCGAATCCTGTGACAAACTCCTCTCTACAACCCCTCAAAAAAAGTTACGGTTGTGGGGTTATCCCTAACAAATGGTTTGTGAAGAGAAACCTTGTGACAAATACTAGTGGCCCTTAAAAATACAATTATCACAGACTAGGTGACCCTCACGAATGTTATATTGAGGGACTATTTAATATTCATAAATACATTTCTGAGGGCCTGTTTAATTCTCTCAAATACATTTTTGAGAGACTTGATGGCCCTGATAAATATATTTTTGAGGGATAATGCCTTCATTAATGATAAGGGCTATATGTTCCTCATCAATACAATTTTAATAGACAAGTTTTTTCTTTTTCACTACATTTTTGAGGGATTAATCGTTCATCAATATACTTATGAGAAACTTATAGACATTACTAATTTATTTACTTAATTTAATTTAATTATTATGTAGTTATTATTATAACAAATATCAATTATTATATGAAAAGTTTTAAATTTTAAATCTCGAGCAATATTTATATAATATTCACATGACATTGTATCAAGATTCACATGCTAAATACACAGGAGTGTCAGATCACAAAAATAAATATTTATGATAGAATCAAAATATTATCCATACATTGTGTGGTCAATGTTAATAAAACTAAATATACATCAAATTTGATATTGATAACAAGCAACACATCATGAAACTTCTAAGATCTATAATGTCTTCAAATTCCATCAGATGATTTGGTTCTCTTCATGATGTAATTAGTGTAGGATTAGCTCCAAATTTCTCCTAAAAATGGCACCAATATCATATCAATAGAACTCAAAGGTTGATATTACATACATCATAGTACAATAATAAAAGTACCCATATAATTCGATTCTAGTGTAATCCATGGTGCATTGAGGGTTGAAATCCATCTCGAAAAGGAAACATACCCTACCAATATAAATAGGAAAAAGATAAGCTAACCATTCATATGTATCTTAAGGATGATAAAGATAACTGGAAAAAAATCAGGTTGGTTTGAAAAGTGTTTCGTCTTCATAATATGATTGTCCAACTATGTTCCTCCATGAGCATTCAAGTATTATGCATGTAAATTTACAATGGAATAGAGGTATGCATATACATAGAAAATACACAATGTACTAAAAGATGGTATAGATAATAGCATTGTTTAGAGAATGTTGAATACCTCATTTGAATTGTGAACTCTAGGTGTGAAGGACACTGAAGATGATGTGCTTTGTGTGTTATGCATTTGAGAGTGACTTTGTGGACTTTTATCGAAAGGAGGGCACCAACTTTCAACATTATCCTTTAAGAAATTACAATTATATATCAATGTTTGTATGTGATTATCAACATCCAAATTACTCTATAGTTGTTACAAGGTACCTATGTCTAAAATCTTGATGGGTGTCGATTTGTATAAGTTTTTTTGGGGATCATGACTCCAAATGACCCACTTTTAACATTTTCATTTGAAATATATTTGTAGTAGGTCTATCTTGACTACCTTGCATGGGAAAAATGTCTAATCTAGTCTCAATTGAATTCCTTTGTCTAGGAAGCACGCTTAAGCCAACACCACTTGAATTTTATTTCTTGGGAATCATGGGTACATATACATTGCTTGTATTGTCTTATGTGTGGAATGAACCTACACTTGGTCTATTTGTGCCACCTTGCCTATGTAAGACACATGCAGTAGCCCTATTTGTAGCATATGATTCATGAAACCCTTCAATGTTACCCAAATTTGTGGGGTATTCTGTTGCACACTGAGTATTAACACCACCACCCTAGAACAAACAAAATAATTTTGTCATAATAATATATCATTATTACATCGAGATAGATAATACAACTAAAAGTTACCTGTGATTTTTCATACCAATTCATTACTTGAGAGACATCATCTTTAAACTAATCATTGTTTGAGACAGTTCCTTAAGTGTATCCTGAAATAGAAAATAATTACAAAGATAGCTCTAAGATTAGTTTTGACTAGAAATTAAGATATTAAGTAATGCAACATATATCCTTTGCATTGCATTCCACAAGTAGAATTTCATATCTATTCTATGAAACTTTTCCTCTATGCCCTAAATCTTTTTGGCTAGTTCTGATACCATGAATCCTAGACTTTTTTTCAGGTCTAAAAATTTGCAAATACGCTTCACGTGTCAACTCATCAACTTGTCTAGGATTTGATTTTTCTTGGTTTTCTACTTGATTTTCCACAATTTTAGATATTTCTTACTGTGATTATAAAGGACCATACCAAGAAAAATTGACTTGAGATAAAAAACATATAAATCTTTCTAGATATGAAGGAAATCAAATTTTCATACTAACTAACCAATTGTGGGCTTTTGTCATAAACCTTTTCCAAAAATTTGTTAAGCGATACATTGGGGTATTCTTCACTGACCTATACATGATTGATAAAATGTTTGTTATTCATGAAACAATGTTAACAAAATACCATTTCTACCCGATAACATCTCCATGGTTTAGACCCTATGGTGTGATCCATCACTTTTTTTTCTCGATTTGCCTTGTTGATCTCAGAAATTTTCTATACAAATAAGAAATAAAAAATCATATGAAATAGATAAGTAAATATGGAAATAAATTATTATATCCAAAAAGATTATACTTTGGACTTTTCGATTCCCCATTCATTTACAAGATTTTTGAATTGTTCCATATCTATTGATGCATTTTCCTCAATGATCTTCATCATCAATTCTAAGTCAGTCTTGTACTTTTCATATATATCCTTCTTTATGTGTTCCCTCCACACTGATATTCCTTTTCTAATATGTTCATCAATGTGTTTCCATGCATTGGGATGACTACCTAAGTCAAAGTATTTCTAAAATAACAAAAGCTATTACTTTGGCATTAATAATTACACAAAATATAAGTAGCCAATGAAGACGTTTACCTCAATGAATGACTTTCTATCTACAAAAGGTTGTTGTGTTAATCATTCCACTTCAAGTCTAGATACCATATGTGTGGTTTTCTTGCTAACATATGGTAAGAGCGGTTCCATTTGACACCATTTTCCCCGAATGCACTTCCATCAGAATCCCATTAGACCTTGTGACGTGGTTCCCCAGCCTTAGGAAGTAGGCTTTGCTCACTTGTAGGCCCACGTCCAAACTTTATGTTCTCCTATTCATTCTCCAAGTTTTCTTCATCTATGGAATCATGTTCAACATTATTGGAAGAGTTTGTATATGGTGGAGTATGTACTACATCATGTGATTGCTCAATAGTGGAGGGAGGGGGGAAAGAAGGTTGGCTTGGTAGGATGTTACTTGTGTTTCTAGTGATTCTTCTTCCTACCATCCTACAAATAACAATGTCATATAATTGATGATAACCAACTTTTTATTAAAATATTAGTGTAAATAGATTCAATAGGTATTGTTAACATGTAGGACTCCCATCATTCCATTACTTGTTTGAGAAAATAAGAGAAACTAGAGAATAAACTACCACGGTAACATTCAAACTATACATGCAAGTAATGAAATAGATGATGTGATATAGTTGTATTTTGATAAATACATGCAAGTAATGAAATACATGATGTACTAAAATTGAATTTAGTTCTAATAAGTAAATAGCTCTAAAATCCCCATCATGTTTTGTGTTTATTGGTTGCATCAACAAAAGATCATGTAATGTCAATCCTCTTCTAGGACACATCATCAATTATTGTATTGTTAGTAGATTGAACTTGTAGATTAGTCAAACAATTCTCGATAAGAGGTACTTCAAAAAAATCTCTAGGAGGATTCTTGAGCATTTTGCACCTATCATCATCATTCAAATCCTTCACATAAAAACATTGCAATGCCTGAGAAGCCAGGATAAAGGGTTCCTCTTTTCATTTTATCCTAGAAGTGTTGATTTGCGTGAATCTATATTCATCAATTTGCAATCCATTATATGTTCTTTCATCATACCAAGAACATCTAAACAACAAACTTTTAATTATGGACCATAAATTAGCTCTATAACCTCCTCTAAGTAACCATAATATGTGACCTCAGCATTAATAGGGTTTATATCTCTACCACTCGAATAACTTGATGTGTCTGTAGACAAGTACACTCCACTATTTTGTGTACTACATGTAGCTTCAATATGTTTTGAACGAAAATGATATCCATTGATTAAAAATTCTTCATAAGACATTCCCTCATTAGAAGGTCCCTGGGATCTCCATCTCAACTCCTTACTGATATTTCTTGACCTATTCTCTCGCATATGCATGACTTATTTTGTAAAATATAAAACATTAATATAAGATCCATTATTTGAAGAAATTTGATATAACCTTTTATTAAAATACTTACATGCTCTTTCAACCACTTAGAAAACTCCCTTTCATGTTTCATTTCTAAAGTTCTTGGTGTGATGTTGGGTTCCATTTCTTAAAGAAAAAACATGTGCTTACTGTTTCCATAAAATTACAAGTTAATATAAAACAAATTCAAAATAATTTTTATGTAGAATTAAATAATATCAGTTTTACCTTCTATAAATATCAAATTCATCTTTGCTGAAAAAGACATAGTGATGGGCTTGTTCTAAAGTGTGAACATCAAAATTCCTTGATACCCCCACTCTAATTGGAGATCCATCAACATTATGGGGAGTGTGGTTGAGTTTTGTCTCAAAATTGGGTAAGTACCTAGCATAAAATATGAAAATTTCTTACACCAAATAACCTTTAACAATAGACTATGCATGTTTAGCTTTATTTCTGACATACTTCTTCAGTTTCTTCAAGTACCTCTCTATTGGGTACATCCATCTATACTGAATAGATCCTGCAATTCTAGATTCATAAGCTAAATGGATGGGCAAATGCATCATAATGGTGAAGAAAGGAGGAAAGATTCTATCTTATTGGCAAAGTGTGATAGCAATTTCTTGATCCAAGTCCTTGAATTCTTCAACATCTATAACATTTGAGCAAAGCTTGTGGAAAAATGAACAAAGTTTAGCAATAGGTATGTACACATATAAGCTTATGCAATGTCGCAAGGCAACTGGTAAAATTTGTTGCATAAGAACATGACAATCATGACTTTTCAATCTAGTCAGTTTTCTAACTTTTTTGTTGACACACCTAGATATATTAGATGAATAGCCATCAGGAACTTTCAACATTTCCAACACTAGATAAGAAATTCTATTTCTCTGTAGTGCTCATTGTGTAAGATGTTAGGGTCAAGTAATATCGTTCACCTACATCTACAGGCCATAAATATCTTTGAATCCCCATTTTTTTCAGATCCTGGCGATCTTGCAAGTTGTCTTTACTTTTCTTAGAGTCTGCCTATAATGTGTTTAAAATGTTCTCACACACATTCTTCTCTATGTGCATCATGTACAAATTGTGTCTAACCAATAAAGACTTCCAATAAGGAAGTCAAAAGAAGATGCTTATCTTATTCCAACCATGTGGTAATGGCAAAACTTGATACCAGTCCTCTTGCGCTTATTGTTTTTGCCAAATGAGGCATTTTGATATCCTTCAAGTTGCCTTAGTATATCTTCACCTGATAGCAGTTTAGGTGGTGGGCGGAACTCATGTTCACCATTAAAAAAATTCTTGTCACGTCTATAGGGATGATTCATTGGAAGAAAACGTCAATGGAAACCATAGCATTAATTTTTCCCAAATTCCAACTATTTTTACGAAGTCTCCACATTACAACAAGGACATCCCAAGTCTTTCTTCCCTTTGGTGCTCCAACCAGAAATGTCACCATATGCTAGAAAATCATTTATTGTCCATAAAATTATTGCCCACATAGTGAAATCCTTTTTGATATGTGCATCATAAACTTTGACCCCAGGTTCCCAGAGTATTTGTAACTCCTCAATTAATGGTTCAAAGTATATGTCAATATCCTTTCTGACCATATGCGGACCTAGAATCAATAGGGACATCGTAATAAATTGTTCTTTCATAAGAAGCCAAGGTGGAAGATTGAGAGGTGTCACCAACATAGACCAAATTCTATGTGATGCACTCATAATGCCAAATGGATTAAAACCATCAGTAGCTAATGCTAGTCTAACATTGTGTGGTTCGATAGCAAAGTTTGGATACCTAGCATCCATAGACAACCATTCATTTGTGTCTGAAGGATGATGAACATGACCATCCTTGCTGTTTCCATCAAATGACCAAATCATATCTTTAGCAATAGAAGAGGACATACACAACCCCTGTAATCAAGGGATCAAAGGGAAATGATGCATGACCTTAGCAGTTACCTTCTTTCCTTGAGTTTTGTATTGTCTTTTATTCCATCTTGAAGTACCACATATATCACACTTGTCTTTCGAAGCGGCATCTTTTCGGAAAAGTATGCAATCATTCATACAAACATCTATTGTAGCATGATCTAGACCAAAATCTTTCACAATTGCATTTTCTTCATAGTAAGTCTCTGAGAATAGACAATTTTCCTTTGAAAATCATGAGATAATCAATTGTAACAACTTTGTAAAAGAGTTGTTTGACCATCCAAATTCCTTCTTTAGATATAGAAAAGGAACCAAATATGATAGCTTTGAGTTTTACAACCTTTATAAAGAGGTTGATCAGCCTCCTAGAGGAGCTTGTTATGTCATTGAGAATCTAGATTTGTAGGTTCCTCTACTATTTCAGAAGCATTGTCGTTTGTTGTGTCACCCATACCAAACATATCCCCCAACATTTGTTGCATATTTTGTGTGCTAGGTATGTTTTATGCAAAAGTTGGTGTGCTCCTACCAATCACCTCTCTGTGAAATTTCCAAACGTCATAGTTATGCACAAAACCTTTTTGTAATACATGTGAGAATACCACTTCATATGTTTTGATGTATTTATTTAAGCATACCTTGCAAGGACATACAAGTTTTCCTTGTCTGGTTGGTTTTTGGTGGATTAAATCAAATTCAATGAATGTTTGTAACCCTTCTTTGAATACATCACTTAGCACTCTATTCCCTATATGCATCCAACTGCATTCTACTAGAAAATCCATCTACATGAGAATAAAATATAATAGGTTACAAATTCATGTAATAAGTAAGCTCATTATTTTAAAGTTAATCCAAATATGTTGTTATTCAAACATCCAGTTATGAAATATCATGGGCAATTTTATTTTAACACACCTTCAAAGTAGAGTAATTTATCTATGGTTTTCATATTTAAGAACATGGCAAAAAATACAAATTATTATTTGTTTACCATAGTGATGAAGCGGGAGAAATATTATATGGTAAATCTATGAGAACATTTGACATGTTTTTTTCCCCTTGGAATAGCATGGTGTATCATAGGGAGAAACGTTTCTTTAAGGTTGCACTACTTATTTAGATACATATAAAAAAGAACTTTCAAAGACACAAGATCCATAATTGTGTAGGGTGCTTAGTTATAAAAATATTTCTTCTCCCTGTCTCCCTACACATGTAACAAATAATATTTTTTATGTTTTTTATCCCTATCTGTTTCCTCGGGAACATGTTACCAAACAACACATTTTAACAATTGTCTAATCATAGTCACTTTCCCTTCCTTCTTCCACACTCTTTTCTCCTTGACCATATATTGTTCACCATGTACCAAACACAACCTAAAAATATAAAAAAATAAATCATGTGAAAATTACAAATTTAGATTACTATTTAGACTAACAAAAAGTCACACATAGAAAAGCAATATGATCCTATGTAACAAACTTTTTTGTCTTCTTCATGATAAGATTCACATTGTCAACTTCTAATGATGGTACTCATTAGTGTTTAAAAATATATTTGATCGCATGACTACTAAGGCTAATAAAAGACAAGCCAAGTTCCATGTCAAAAAATTTCAAGTGAAGTTCCTTAATAAATCAAAGAAATGAGAGAACATTTATGTCAATCACTTTACAATGAAATATCGGCCTCGAAGTTAATGAGATTACTTTTAACAAACTTAATTAGTCTTTGGAGTGGATGCCCTTTGACATCATCGAATGTACCAAGCACATCCTAAAATGAAGTCTACTACTCTCGTAATATGACAGGATTAAAAAGAGGATTAAGAAACACCCCATGACCATAACAGACCATAATAATCAGTGACGGAGCCAAGTTTTTGAAGTGAACGAGGCACACCCATATATAAATTATCTTTTGCATCAAAATGTTGGTCAATTTATGAAATAAGATAACTGACGTACAAATTTACAGACATAATCAAGAAGTGGATAATCATCATGGTTAGATATTCTGGAATCATTACATTATACAATTCATGTCACATTATATGTTAGTATATGTAACTGTACAAAAAACTCCCCCACTCATTCAACAGAAAATGTTTTACATTTGTCGTCACGTAAATGTTACATCTTTGATAATAGAATATATGAACATTTAAAATGTTCATTATACTAACTTCTTACATGGATGCCCCTTAGACTAAAAGTTTTTAAGAAAATCATCGCTACTTGGCCTATAAGAACATCTAGTTAAGTAGGCTTTTAACAGCATAAGAATGCTACGGTGATAATGTGAAATTTGAGATCTAAAATAATATCCTAAATTAATCTTATTGTTGCCACTTAGAGACTTCACTTCAGAAATCTGTTCAAATCAAATTATGATGTTCACTTTCTTCTTCACCAACCAATGGTTTTATATAGAACCTTTTATTAAATGGAAATTTTTTCATATATTTTTATTCATAGTAATATAGTAATCGGGTCAGGAATAAGGTAGATCAAGCAATACAATACAAAAATAATAGAAGATGAATACATGTAAAATATAGTCAAAGATTCAAGTTTGAAAATTGGATGAATTATAGAAGTTTTTTGACTTCGGTGTTATCATGGGGTTTCATTTTAAAACAACTTCAATGAAGAGTATTTTAGCAATGGTTTTTATATTTAAGAATAAGGCTGGAAATATTTTTTTAATTTAAGGATCATAATGTCTCTTCGTTATAGGGAAGTTGTGCATCTACTATAATTTTATGCTTTACTTGATCAAGAAAATAAATTATGTGTGTTTTGGATGATAGCACCTACTTCATTAAATATAAAGATTGTAAGGGTGGATAATACGTAAGTATGAATGGTGCTCAATAAGTAGCTTGTATGAGTTTTAAAGTCTTATTTAAATTAGTAGTCCAACCATTGTGGTTGACAATACTATATATTTTTTATGAAATTTGTCACAATGGACATATATCATTATTAATATGACAAAAGGGCATATATCACATAGTCAAGTAGTTCACAATATAACTAAATATGATAAATTAGCAACATAACTACATTTCAAGCACAGTCTAAATGGATGAAGCCACATATTGCAATCATTGTTCATAATGGCCCACATATATCAATCAACATAGTCTATTTTTTATAAATGGTGTAAATGATTATACTAATTGATGTAATAGAAATATCTATATGTTTCAAAAATTGCATTTGCTTCATAGTAAGTGTCCAAGAATAGAATATTGTCAGCTAGAGATCCTGAGATAATCAACCCTAACAACTTTATAAAAGAGTTGTTTGACCATCCAGGTTCCTCCTTGAGATGTATCAAAGGAACCAAATAGCACAATTCATAATGAATTTTACAACCTCTATAGAGAGGTTGATCAGCCTCCTTGAGTAGCTTATGAAATCTTTGTGCATCTAGATTTTTAGGTTACTCTATTGTTTCAATAGCATTGTCATTTGTTTTGTCTCCCACACCAAACAGATCCTCCAGCATTTGATGGATATTTTAGGTGTTAGGTATGTTTGGTGCAAAAACTAGTATTCTCCTACCAATCACCTCTCCATGAAAAATCAAACATCATATCTATGTATAAATATATTTTTGTAATACATGTTAGAATACCTATTAGTCAATTTCAAGGTATCTTTATAAGAATTTTTAGCAAGGACATATTATTTTTCCTTATCTAATTGGTTTTTGATGAATCAAAGAAAATTCAATGAATTTTGTAACCCTATCTTGAATACATCACTTTGCACACTATTCCCAATATAAATCCAATTCTAATCTATTAGAAAATATATCTACATGAGAATAGAATATAATAGCTTACAAATTCATACAATAAGTAAGCTCATTGTTTAATGTTTATACCTAATATGATTCTATTCAAGCAGTAACTGATGATATATCATAGGAATTTTCATTTTAAAACACCTTCTCTCAATGAAGAGTATTTTAGCTATGGTTTTTAGGTTTAAGAATAAGGATATAAATATTTTTCAATTTGAGGATCATAATATCTCTTCGTGATAGGGAAGTTGTATATCTACTATAATTTGATGTTCTACTTGCTCAAGAAAACAAATTATGCGCATATAGGATAATACAACCTACTTCATTAAATACAAAGGTTGTAAGGGTACATAATATGTAAGCATAAATGGTGCTCAAGAAGTAGCTCCTATGTGTTTTAAGTCTTATTTTAATTGAAGTCCTACTAAGTGGTTGACTATACTTTAATTCTTTTAGGAAATTTGTCACAACGGTCATCTATCATTATTAATATGGAAAAGGAACATGTTTCATATAGTCAAGCAAAGTTCAAAATATAACTAAATACGATAAACTGGAAAGTTAAGTACATTTTAAGTCATTGATCATAATGACCCACATTATTTCATCATAGATACTAGGGAAAACTCTATATACAAAGCAACATGGTCATTTTTTAGAATTGTTGTAAGTGATTAAACTAATTAGTGTAATGGGAGTACCTATATGTTTCAAAAATTATAAATTCATGGAATAAAAAACAATCAAATCCTTAGAAGACTTATATTCATTAAGGTTTCAACAAGTCAGAGACATATTAAATAATTAAGAAACATCGTTCTCAAATACATAAATTATATCTAAAATAGAGAATAAGGAACTAAGATATATGAGAGAGATTGATAAATGTACTATGTTGGTGCAACGTACATTAACCTATATATGCAGTCTTCCCAAGATATCTGAAAGGTTGTAACAAATGCCCTCAATGTCAAAGCTAATTAAGATATGAATAATAATAATAATAATAATAATAATAATAATAATAATAATAAGAAGAAGAAGAAGAAGAAGAAGAAGTAGAAAAAAGCTAGCCATGTAAATAATTTGGAACCTCATCCCAATGGTAGGGCATGACCTAGTGATCCTTAAGGATGGGTTTGTTACATGGTGAATCATGGGGATGTGAATGGTGATAAAATAAAATTTATTATTTATTTACCATGGTGACGGAGAAGGAGAAATATTCCATGGTGCATGGATGGTAAATTTTGTCATATTTTTATCCTTGTTGAAAAGTGCATTGTCAATCACATGGAGAATTTTTTTTTTAGACTTCACTACTTATTTAAATTCATATGCAGTTGATTCCAGAAAAAGACATAATGTTTCCTCAACATAACAAATATATCTCAATGTTGTAAAAATTACATTTGTATCTCAAAATGATATTACTTTTCTCATTTCTATCACAATCTTAGTTCCGTTAACCCATCATCTACTAGCCTAACACTTGACGAGCAGCGCATCACAACCCCGGTGTGGAACTATATTTTACTTATATTTCCAAAAACAACGTCCCAACTAATTACCAAGTTAGTCATCCGTGTCCCTTATCCTAATATGGAGTTTCGCTTTTGTCTCCAACTATATTTGCTGGGATGAGGTTGCAGCGAGGTAAACGATTACACATTTACATTGTTGGTGATTTTCAAGGGAGCCTCGCTCCATGTATCTGTGGGGCATTGGGATGGAGACAGACATCTGCCACGATACTGTTGGGGATATTTAAGAGCCAAACACATCTTTGTCTAAGGGCTCGTCTGGTTGCGCGTAAAGCCAACACACAGAGCGGGTTTGAAAACAGGAAAAGTAACTTGCTGAGTTGCACAGCAACCCATTCCTTTGGTTTCACCTAATTTAATAGGAACGTTAAGATAGTAGTTGATTCAGATTACATGGTAGACCACGACGGAAGGAGGGAAAAGCGGTAAGCATGAGCTTGGAAACGGAACCGCGCTCCTTTTCGGCGCAGTCAGTTTTTCAGATTTTATGTGTAATCGAATTACAAGATGCACTTCATTTTCACGATGTGGGTTGAAACCACACGGAACCAAACTAATGGAAATTAAAATCATGTGCAGTTGTAACTGGATGGGTTGATTTGCAGCCCAACCAGACGGACCCTAAGCCTAGAGGCGTGAAAGTGGGCACAACAGAAACAGGTGGCCAATTAATCCTAGATACGTAAAGATGAATCATTTGGAAGAGGTGTGTGAAGTGGGTAGCGAAACACCAAGGTTGTCAACATTGATCCAAGGCCAAGTAGTAGTCCACTTATTTTCGCTTGGTTCCTGGGTGAGAATCTGAGATGTTACGAGTAGTTGGTCTTCTTTGAATTTTAGGAAAATTAGGATTTTCGGAATAATAACTTGGCATAAATAGGAAAAATATGATTTGATTGATAATTGACAATGGCGTAAACATAGGGAGATGTAGAACAACTATGTATGCTATTGAGTATGCCATCTTGACTAGAATAGATGTATGTTCTTTTTCTTTTTCTTTTTCTTTTTGGATAAGGAATAGATGTATGTTCGGTGCAAAGGAGATCATACTGAAAGTGCATGTTCGCAGAAACGTCATCCTATATAATTGGTATATTGCAATTTTAAGGTGCACGATGCCATTGAAACAAACAGCTGACCGGAAGGGAGTTAATATAATGATTGCAAATCCTGGAAGATTACAGTACATGGATGGAAACTGATGGTGTCTTTGAAAAAAATGAAAGGTATACAGGTTATTGATGATGTGTACGTAATTTATGTAACATTATGATAGATATGTGAAGAAATACAAAAGTCATGAGTTTTGTAAAACTAACCCAAATAACTGTCACATAAATAAGATTCATACTTATACATGGTGTTTTTTACAAAATCAATCACATCCCCATACCTATGTAACAAACAACATTTCTTAACTTTTTATTTGTCCCTATCCCTTTCTCATGACTTTTGTAAAACTAATCCAAATAATTGTCACATAAATAAGATTCATACTTATACATTATTTTTTACAAAATCAATCACATCCCCATACCCATGTAACAAACATCATTTCTTAACTTTTTATTTGTTCCTATCCCTTTCTCATAGACATGTTACCAAACAATAATTTTTTAACAAATTTTCCGTTCTAGTCACAGTTCTCTTCCCCTATTCCCTTCACATTGACCATCTATTGTTCACATGTACCAATCACAATCTAAAATTGTCAAAAATAGATGGCGTCAAGATTCCAAGTTTAGATTATTGTCGAGACAGTAAAAAAGAATGCATGAGAAAAACAATACGATCTTACCTAACAAACTTTTTTTACTTCTTCTCGTCAAGCTTCAAGTTGTCAAACTCTATTAGTGGTATTAATTGACGCTCAAAGGGATCAAACTGCACAAGTAACACGCACATCCTAAAATTAATTAGATCACTCTTTTTATACAACATATTTTAGAATAAGGTTAAATAGAGAAGCGAGAAACACCCATGACAGAAACACATCTTAATAATCATTAGTTGAGATGTCGAACTCACCTTAATAGCTTGGATACTAGTTCTTCTTTGTCATTGGCCACTGCTTCTTCGTCACTAGTCGGTCACGAAAGAAACATGGAATAAATAATTTGTTGTCTGGATTATATATTGGAAAGGCACAGCCTCTTCCGCTGAGTCCAAGCCACCAAAGAGTGGTTGAGGTAGTTCGGCACGGTGTCCCCTCATGAAGGGACCCAGGTTCAAAACTCAGCAGCCGCCTCCGAAACGGTACCCGTCGTGTAAGTCGGCCAACTGTACACTTTAATCGGTTCTCGGATGTGCGGGGCGCTCGGGGCCCGAGAGTTTTACGCTGTCTGGGGGGTCACAAAAGTGGCGCTTCTACGGGGGTGGTTCTCTCGATAATAAAAAAAAAGACAAGGCCAGACAATGGGTGGATTATATTGGCTGGAGTATGAGCCTTTACGGAGAATTGGCCTTCACGGAGTCCATTGTTCTGTAAATTATAATTTAACGGTGCATTAGCCTTCAAAAGAAAAGAGCACAACTACACAAGGACTCGCAGTTCTACGGATATGCTTGCGGAGATGACCGGAAGCGAACAATTTGTAGAGAAGTAAAGGACATGTTGCACAGTGCGAATAAGACTTGCCGACGGAGCGACTCGTGATGCACGTAGAAGAAATATCGGAAAGAGCGGCTTCAATAGGGTTTCTACAGAGGCGCAACTTGTTAGTTCGCGGAAGAGTATTTATACTGAATAAAAATACGCTTGTGTATTGAGCGGTTGTGGAGGGAAATAAGGGAGGGAAGCCTACTAATATTATTATGAGGGACTATTGTATTTTATAATTTATTTATGAAGGAAAGGATGTCAAAAAAAATTTGACATTCTCTTAAAGACATGGTTGAGGGACTAAGTCTTGTTGGTTAGAGTGGATCCCTCAATAATAGATATTTATTCCAAAGGCCTCTCATCCCTCACAATTGTCTCTCACTAAAACCCTTATTTTTTCTAGTGCAAGGCGGGGATGGACGGACACAAGTTTACCATTCTCATTACGGGGAACATCTCTAAGGGAGAGGGCGTTGATGGCTTCAGTCAACTTCTTCTGTTGCTCTAACCAGTGCATCTTAGTAGTTGTTGTCACCATTGGTCCAGTTATCAATCTGAAATCAACAACATGACTGGGATCATCCCTTGCTTCATCTTCAGACATGGGTTCCTCTTTAGGTCTAGGGCTTCCTTTTGGGTTCTCGATCTGGAAGGGAATGGGTTTAGGATCAGGGCTTTTATGTCTAGAGGCTTCACCTTCTCTCTTCCTTTTCTTGGAGGGTTCACCTTCCATGTGCCTTTCTGCTCAGAGGAGAGCCTCTTCTTACTACAAGGGCCTCAGTCTGGGGTATTCGTTGGCGGTGTTGTCCGTGATGGCAACAGTCTTGATTGTGGCCATGTTGTAACACATATACCACTCTATTAATCACAGTTTAATAACTTAGGATTATCTTATATCCATGACATCTTATTAACATGTATTTTGTGGTTTGGTGGAGGATACCCTAATCCTTATCATCCATAACCCCAACACTCAAGAAGAGGTGGAGAGAGAGAAACCCTAGGCACTTAAAGTTTGTTAATAGAAAGTGGACAAAGAAGTGATGAGATTAGATGAGAAATTCTAGATGTATCTTATTTCGAGTCAAATCCTCATATTTCAGTCAGGAAGTCACACAGATTCTAGGATTCTTTGTTAACTGACTATCGGGGTAGAGGAAACTCTTGTCATCCCTCAGATCGTGATCCTTTTCTAGACACCTCCATCTTTGGAAAATTCTTTAATAACTCCCTTTAGACTCTAAAGACTTTGCAAAATTTAATAACTATTAAAGATTATGTGGAAAATCAAGCTCTAATACCAAATGCAATGACCACATTCTTCGACAACCCCCAATTAAGAAAGGCCAAGAGACTAGAGTTGTTATCCCAAAAACAAGATCAACTAATTTTGTACATAATCTAAAATAATTAATAAATTTTACTAAACTAACTAAACTTGGTACAAGAGAAAAAACTCTTTTTCCAAAGTTAACAAAATATGGGTTCTATAATTTTACCAACAAATTAAAAATATATCTATATCCTTTAGGTGTTACTTCATTTGCTTGCTTTCAATGTATTCTTTCCTTGAATATCCAATTTCTAGTAGGGTTATCCGAAAAACGTCAAAAATCAAAACGTTGGTCAGTATGAAAGGTAAAAATGGTATGTGGGGGAAAAAAATCTCACAAGTAATGATCACAATATAATTCAACAATTATTGTTTAACAAAACAAATTTAACATTTTCATAATGACTACCCAATCTTGGTTTCTCCAATCTCTGTCATAACCCCTCATGGCCTCATACTGTAGTATTTACTATCTTCCCCTATCTAGGCGGATGACTTCGTCATGTCTCCCCCTATCCAGGTGAGTGTCTTCTCACATACCCTCTACTCATTCTGGTACCAAAATATGTCTTCCCCTATCTAGGCGGATGGCCTTTCCATAGATCCAGAGGTGGCCTATATTTGGGCTAGTCATGTTCATATATAATATGATAGTCATAGTCACTTCAAACTTTGCATAGAATGAAATGAACAAGCATGCATATATCTTCAAACCATGCGAAACAATCTCTAAGAAACCATGTGAAACTACAACTAATCTTCTTTGGTGTAACCACATACCTGTCTCAGGAAAATTTGCAGTCCAAATAAGAATAAGTAGAATTAATCACACAATAAACCAAGTAAGTCAACCTGGAATTTAAGGAATACATCCATGTGTCACTACATGATTCTAAATCCTATCAAAGGACTAACTTGATTCTCAAGTTAGGTTTTTATGTCCACTTTCTTATGTCATTATCCATTTTACCCCTTTTATCCAATTATTTCTCCTTTCTACTTTCTTAATCCACATACCCTACTTTAGGTTTCATACACACGATTGTTCTACAAAATGGTGCCTTTTATACAAACTCCCAATCTTTATCCTTTTTAAGTCAAATCAGGATTAGATAGATGAAAAGATGAATATTTGACACTTTTATCTTTATTGGGTTGACAAACCCTAATTTCCATCATTAAGTACACCTTTATGCATAAAGAAACTATAATCCTTTTAATCTTTGATTTCAATATCCATATGAGTCAAAGGTTTTCCATTTATCCATGATAGATCAAACTTTGACTACAAACATTAACTAAGTCTATTAGATTTCAAGATTCACAAGTTAGGGTTTTTATCCATTAAAAGCATTAAAGACATCAACTTTTAACATATTTTGAATTGGGAACAGATATAGGCCAAGATCACATTTTTATCATGTAGCTTGCATTTTTTTGATCTGAATACATATATTACTTGAATTTTTTTTGCCAGAGAATGGATTTTTAATCTATTTTACATGATATAATTGTTTCCTTGATTTTCTAACCATAGAGACGAAGAAAATACTTAATTGTGAAAAAAGGAGCGTCGTTAGATGATTGGTTTTTGTTGACAGGGCAAAGATCGTGCGGCTCTCATCAAACTCACCCACTTGCGCTGCTCAGACCCGTAGAGAGAACATGGGTCGTCGATCTCTTTGTGATTCAGCATTTGACTCTGATCCTATATCTCCTACTCTTCCCCCTTTCTTATTTTCTACAAACAAACCCGTGGTGGCACCGCGACGAGAAGCTCACCGGAGAGAGGGTAATCGAGAGAGAAAGGAAGAGAACAAGGATGAGAGTTGATCATTCAGATTGGTGAGGCTTGGGTGAGGTCAGAGGTGGTCCTATATAGGTGTGGGGTCTATATTAGGGTTTCCAACCCTCACTATCGACGGGGTTCTTGGGCAAATTGGGTGTTTTCTCTAGAGGCTTTCACACCCCTCGAGACCTAGGTTAGGGTGGTCTAGAATCCTCTCCCGAATCCAACCCAGCAAACATCTCATCTGCTCATGCATCTGATCGTGATTTCACTACTCATTTCCTTCTTCTATTCAATCTAGGTGACAGACACGTCGTTGGATCTTAGATCTAATGGCTTCCATTGCGTGTGCCATGTCCTAGTCTTTTTAGAAATCAAAATTAATTGTGGCATTTAATGAAATTCCATTACTTTAGGGATTTTTCAAAAATTCATATCTCCTAAAGCTTTAATCTTTTTATTCCAAAATTCAAGGGAAAATTCTTGATGAGTTAATCTACCCATAGACACAATTTGAGACCAAAACTTGAAATAATAACTCTTTTTCTTCGTATGCAAGTCATACACTAAAAAGGCATATATAATGCATTAAAACTCATATTTTCTCTTCCTTTCTTTTCCATTCTCTTAATTTTGACCTTTCTAGATATTAGAAGGAAAGTGATACTAAAACCACCCCATTGTGGCCACTTATGCCACCTTTTAGAGAAATCCATATTTTTCTTAAATAAAACATATGTTATTTATTTTCTTCTTGTCTTTCCCCTTATTATGGGTTTTTCTTTTATCTTTTATCTTTTTACCCCTCCATTGTCTTATTAAACATTAAAAAGCACGAAATTCATTATTCAAGACAATTTTGTAAAGAAAGTCAAGTTTTAATAAATTGTGCACAAATTGTCAAGCAAACCCCTTTTATTAAATAATTGCAAAATAGTACAACCAAAATTGAGGTTATAATAGGCAATGTCCATCACATCCAGTGTGTTGAGTCCGCCTCATGGTGCCAAGTAGTAAATACGGACCAGGACACAAAGTCCATTTTTCTCCATACACAAATGAAGAGATGATGTTGCACATCTTATGTAAAATGAACATGGGAATATCTATCTTCAAAAACTAGAATCTCACTTTGGCAGCAAGAATTGATGTAGTGAGCACAAGGTTACCAATATGGGATAGACATACAAGTGTCCATTTAGTAACGACATCACAAATATTATAAATTCATAGAGAAGTATCCCTCCTCATGCTTCACCCTCCACTCAGTAGAATATTCAAGTAGTGTGTGGGGAAGGAGCCTTCAGAATATTTGATGGTGGGATGTTAAAAATTCTACTGACCCAAAACAACATATAAACTAAAATTTAATGGAGATATAACGAAACAAGAATAACGGTTTGTTTGGCTCCTTAGGGTCCTAACTAAGATTTTAATGCCTTATGAGATCATTATTAGTGAACCTTTTATAATATTGAAAATGATCTGACATTACAATGTTTACTATGTATTATAATATAATTTTGGAAAAAATATTGATTCATTTCTATACTAGAGTATGTTCACTATTTTTCTTACTCATATTTTCTTAACACCTACTAACATAGTTAGAAGAAATAACATGAGGAAATATATCATTAACTAAAATAGGTCTATGTAATCATTTTGGGCGCAATAGTCCCCTCCCCTTTTATGATGATATTTTTTCCCTGAACAATTTATAATATTATCATAAATGATATGTAATTCAAATCTAAGATATAAGTGTTGTTCTTGAAAAAAAAACCATGAGTTTAATTAAGAATATGAATAAATAAGTTTAATTATACCACAGTGTTAGGGCATGTAATCCCATCTCTAAGGATGACACATTTATATTTTAAATCTTATAATAGATTTCCTACTTAACCATAAATAGAAGAAAGCCCATATCTTAACTTCGATAACTAGAACAAAACTAGTATGATCATAAAATCAAATGAAAAGCATTTTTCTTTGCATCTAGTTTTATTCCCCTCATTGTTAAAACTAAAAAAGGTAAGGTAAGTGGAGTATGGAAACCTAAAGAAGGACCCCTTTGATGTTGACTCCTCCTAAGTAAAAGCAATCATAGCAAACCTAAAGATAGACCTCTTTGATGTTGACTCCTCTTAAGTAAAAGCAATCACAACACTAGGGAAAACATAATGTGAAACATTTATATCATATATATAAATTATATTCTTGTAATACACAAAAAATAAAAAGATATACTACCAACAATATATGTAGGGAAAAGAAATGTGGTAGAGTATGCAATGAAAATATATCCAACCTTATCATATAAAATTGTGTAGAAAAGAGGGCATAAAAATCATATTTAGTAACTATCAACATACATTTAACATCATGAAAAGGACCATTGAAAACATCCATAGATGCCAATATACTTTTGGATAATGGAATGACTACAAGAAACATGTGACAGTGAAGGCATGGAATCAGTTTTCAGTGGAAATGCATAAATATTATTAATCAGTAATATTTGTAATAAAGGATAAATTATCATTCTATATATGATGGACATCAATAGTACATGTAATGATGTTATTCATATATCTTTCAATTTTTTTCCATGTGTTCAAAGGAGTAGTTGATTTTTATTACATTGGTCATAATGAATATGAATTTTGTTCTCAATATTGTTTCAAGAACTACACAATGTTTGATTTTTATTACATTGGTCATAATGAATATGAATTTTTATTACTTGTTCTTTTGAAGAAAATGATTTTGGCATTTTTATCTATTTGAAATTTTCTCAAAACTAGTTTCATCCAAAATGTTCGAGCACAAAACATCTGATAATCATGTATTCAACTTTGGTTATTGAGATTGATATAACATTTTGTTTCTTGTTAACCCATTGTACTAGTAAACTTGAGAATTAAAAAATGGACCTCTAAAACATTTCCTGTAAATAATACATGCAAAATAGTTAAACCTACAAAGGCTATTGAGATGAAAAATGCCCTTCTTGTTGATACCAAAGACAAAACTCAATAGTTCCAAGAAGATATACTAGAAAGATGTGATTTCTTAGGATTAAGAAGAAATCTAAACATTATACTATAGAGAATGATATATAGAATCTAGATGCGGTGAGGTGTAGTAATCTATCAATAATTCTCTTAATATATGTCATTTTTTTTTATTGTCACTCTTCATCTTATTTCACTTTAGTAAATGTAGACTTAGTTGTTGTCATGTCTTACAAGTTTCCATTTTATAGTTTCAAGAAATGGTGTTGTGTATTTTCATTGACATATAAGTATCCATGTTGAAGTTATCTTAAACCAATGAAGAATGAAGATCTCTCATTAAACACATTTCAGTTTTATTCTTCATTATTTACTAAAATAATCACAAAAGAGTGTCAATCAGTACAAAATAATCATAAAAATATCTTTGCACACATACCAATGATCCATAAAAGATCTTAATGAATAATATATGATCAAAATTTTAAAATAGATATTTCTTTTTACCAATATGTTTTCAGCCACTCTTACCATGTCTTAGGGATCTTGTTTTTATCAATAAAAAGTTTTCTTAGGTTTCAAATGTAATCTTCATGCCTTACTTAATTAAAATCTAGGTTATTGGTTATACAATAGTATTCTTAATTTCTTCCATTTATAAATACACTCTTAAAGTCTATTTGAAAATATTTTATACTAAGGTGTCTAGATAGGACCATAAACACATGTATATACTAAAACCTAGCTACCAAATAATAAGTTTCATCAAAACTGATTCCTTCCTATTAAATATAACATTGGGCCACGGGAAACACTTTATTTTAAACTATAAATCAGCTTCATCAATCTTGTTGCTAAAGAAACACTTAGAGCAATAATTTTATACTTGGAAGTTGTACAAAATATATAGTAAAGTTCTTTTATGATTATTTAATTATTTATTCATGCATGCCTATGATTTAATAATACCGCCAAGAGAATCACAAAGGATTTTTCACTCTAGTTTGGATAAAGTCTCGTGTTGGCCTATTCTCTCAATGAAGATTGAATATTAAATTTATCTCTAAAAATCACATGTAGTCAGATAACCATGATGGAAAAGATTGAAATGTTATGTAGATGTTTATGATGGGGAAATAGAGTGGACATCAAACACATCCACACCATTGCATGGGATGTTATCTATAAACTGAAAAAGGAATTATGACTTGGTATAACAAGAGTTGAGGATTGGTGCAAACCAGGGATGATGAGGATTCTCTAGGATATTTCCAACCGTAAAAATTCACTATGGATTAGGTGGATACACAATAAATATATAAAATAAGATACCATATGGACATGTATGATGAATCAATGTTGAAGATGGATGTGGAGATCCATCCTTAGCTTTAGAGATAACTTCTTCCCAATGGTAAGACATAAGATTGGGTAGGGGACAATATTTCTTTATGAAATGACCCATGCATCTAAGGCAATTTCCTCGATCAATGCATCAAAGATTCAAGGTCACTAGGGATGTAGACAAGTTTGAACCCTACTAAAACCTAAGTGCTCGCAGTCAAGAAAATACTTGGTCAATCCCTTGTGTTCGTGGATCAGAAGAATTGAAGACCATTTGTGTGAATGTTGAATTGGGTGCTAGCACTGATCTCTGTATTTCAAGGATCTCCCACAATTCACAGTTAAAGGAGTGTGGCAGATCTACAAAACAAGCTCTCCTAAAGTGTCTTGCGCATGTTGGTCATGGAATAGTAAGGTTCCATAAAGAATACAAGTTAGTTGTCGGTAGTTATTGCATGGTTAAATTGCAACTGAAGATTTTCTACAAAGAAGAGGGTTTCATCTAGTGCCAAGATGTTGCCTATGCACTCTGAGTAATCAGATAGTGAATCACATCCTATGGGAGTGCCACTTTGCCTTTGAATTACTGAATAGGGCAAGAGCAGTGAATACCTAATGAAGCTAGAAAATAAAAAAAATCAAACTCATATATATTCTTGTTCTTTATCATATTTAGTTCACTAAGAACCAAACCATTTTTGACAATGTGAGTCGAGTCATGACTAGTGCATGGAACAAAATTTTCAATGATTTTATAATCCTTGCATAAATAGGTTTTAATTTGAAGCTTCTTCCCCCTTTTATATATTTGTTGATAAAGAAATAGAAGAGCATCATGCTTGATGGTCAAAAAATAAAAATCAGGTAGCTAGGACGATAATTATTGAGACTAGGAGTCGATTGATTATGTGAAGGTTCTTTCACTTGAACAACATTTCAATGTATCATTCTCTTCATTTTTGATAGCCAATGGATTTATTTTGAGTGAGATATCCTCCCATTGATGGATAAAATAATATTTATAATCTTTTGATGAATTCTTATAAACATATATATGAAATTATTCTTCAACCTTTCGGGAAAGTATATTGAAACTCTTATATGCTTTACTTGTTGGGGAGCATACAAATGAATTACTTTGAGTATTTGGTATAAAATTTGTCACCATCATCCTTATTTTTTAGGATATAGCATGATGAGACAAAGGTATGGGAATAATTGACATTGTGATTCATATTGTGCACACTATCATAAAAGTTTTTCTAGATGTATGGATGTAAACAATATGTTTTTGGTATAGTATGATAGTTTGACAACTTCAACTCTAAAGGTTATCTGAGAGTAGTATTTAAGAAGAAATATTCCAGAATCATATTATAGTGATCTATATGCACTCTTTATTGTACCATTCCATCAAGAAATTGGTGAAATAAAAAGTTTTGTCGATAACCTTTGTTGCCACAAAATATTATGAACTATTCATTTTAAGAGTCCCCACCATGGTCACTCATAATGGTTCTAATCTTAAGTTTAATATCATTTCTAATATAGTGGAAAATTTATTTTGAAAGAATCAATTGTATTTTTTATCTAGAAAGAGTACCCACATAAATGTAGAGAAATAATTAATAACAACAACAGAATATCTTTCTGCACAAGGTTCACATTCTTCTTTCTTGATAATGAGAAGCTTGAAGCGATCTAACTAGTTGTTGTCATATCTTGTAAATAAGGTTCAAAATCACATGTACTAGACTTCTATCCAAAGGAGGTCATTTTATTCATTTTCTATAAGACACTTTCCTTTGACTATACTAGTTTTGTTGGACTTAGGATATAGTTCCTTTTTCCTTACAACAATATCACTATCATTTACTATATAAATCTAAATGCATCCTTTTCAAATAAATCATCATATCAATTAGCACATAGTTGACTAATATTTAGAAGATTAGGATGCAATCCATCATAAAGTTTTTAATAGAAAGTTTACGACATATACTCCTGATTGAATTTACTTTGACTTTTCCAGTTTTACATAAGAATATTGTTCCTCCTTTCTTTTGTCCAAGATGTTATATTTATTCTCATAATTCATCACATTCTTCTAGAAACCTCTTCAATTATTCAATCCTATAAGTAATTTTTTGTTCTTGTGTGTAGGTCCTTGAGATTTAGATTACAACATTTACACAAGTGTGTTGTGTCATATATGTTAATTATTTATTAATGATTAATACGCTTAGAAGTAACATCAAAACCATATAAAATGTTTAAAGGAATGATAATGTAACATACTTGGAAAATGGTTAGAATACATTCTTGTTGACCTATGACTTTGATGGATTGTTTGTTTTACTACATTATCAATCTGACCATAAAATGTCAAATATGAATAACTCAAACTTATATATAATTTTCCAATAATGAAAAAAACAATATAATATTCAATTCAAAAGGATTATGCACCACAAAAAAAGTTGAAAATAGAGACATGCATTTTTTTGGATTTGGTCATAAATTTGATGCTAATAATGAAGAAAGGAATCGAATAGGAGTAATACCCTTTGGGATCTAAGTAGGATTCCTAGTATGATCCATCCTATAGGGGCATTGGTAAACATGATTTCCATAGTGTTTGTAGAAAGATTGAAGAATCTTGGTTTTTGCTTAAGTTATTTGCCTATAAAAGGATTAATAAATCTTCTATTTGGAAGTTGATTCCTAGGTTAGTAGACATGGAAACTTCTACGTATGTATTTTTAAGAATGATTTAGTAGGTTATCCAATTCATGTTTTTCATCTAACTATTTTGAAGATGTATTCTTGTGGGCTTTGTTATCGCTAACTAGATCACAGATCATGGTCTTTTTATGTAATAATTTGTTATATTGGTTGTCCTTTTCTTCACAATTATGATTGCAATATGCATGAGTAAATATGATATGTTGATATTGATAATCATGCAAATCTTTAGGAAGAGAAGTATTGTGTCTATCAAACAAGCATTCTCTATTCCACAAGCATCAAATCTAGATTTTAGAGTAGAAATAACATCCCTAGTTGAAGCTAGATCTTTGAGATCATTGAGATCACTTGTAATGTCCTCAATTTTCTCATGCTAGTAATCTAATAGGAGGTACTATGCAAGTTATCTGACTACTCCTATGGAGAATCATTTTTGTTCTAGGAAATAAAATCATTTCAATGAGCCCATCACGAACAGAACCTACTACATTGATCTCGTCAAGTTCACATGTAAGGTCTTCAAATTTCTCATGCTAGTTATCTACTAGAATACACAGCTTTCTTTGAAAACATATATGGAACATCATTTTGGTTATTTTGAATGAAATCATTTATATGATTTCATAGCTGGACAAACATTACATACTTACTTGTGTTAGAAATATTATTATTTAGTTTATTATGCCATATGGGCCTATTTGTCTTGGCCCATTATATTTATTTTTTCTTTCCTTGTACTTTCCTTCTGTCCTATATAGGAGAGGAGGCTTCCTTCCATAAATAAAAAAATCCCATTATCCTCTTATCTCATTTTCTATATGGTATCAAAGCAGCGATCCTAAGCCTAGGGGAGAAAGAGCCTCCTCCTGCGGGTGGACACCATCCATTCTTGGCTTGCCTTCTCTCTAGACATCATATCAGTCTCCATGGTCATCTCCATTATTCTTCCTTCATCATAAAAATCCAATTTACGTGCCTGCATTCTCCATCTCCACAATCATTTATGTTTATTAGCCTCCCCCAAGTCTTATTTATCTAGTCGTCTCTTTCTGACATTCTCTTTGCCTTAGTGTGTGTGAAATCCATCTCCTACAGTCAACAATGCCAAGGAAATCCTCTTCTAAGCTTTGATTTTATCATTTCATTCTCCAATAACAATGGTAGTCAATTTTTCCTTTAAGGTCTAGTTTGATTTGTGTCATCATTATTTGCCTGGTCAATTTCTCTTTTTTCTTTTACTTTATCATGTCACCATTTCCAGTCAATGTTTTCTTTACTCATTTTTTATTTAAACCATAGTCTATTATTATTTCTAATTTTTTAAAACATCATACCAACAATTTTGAATTATTGTTATATCGACCAAGCTCCTTTCCAATATGCTTCTTTCTGATCATTTTCACATCTCCAATTAAAGGTTTATTGACTAGGTCAAAGGGGTTAGTGAAATATAAAAAATAAAATAAAACAAAATGTTGAAACGAAAGTTGACAACTTGGAATGAAATAAAATGATAAGGAGAAAAAACATATTAAATTAAAGAAAAAAGGAAATTATGAGAAGAAAAAAAGGTAAAATAAAAAGAAATAAAAATAGAAGACCCAATGCTAGTTTCTATCTAGTTGTCTATACTTCTTAGATGATTTGAATACCTCTACTGCTACATAGACATTGGGCATCAGTGTTCATGTTACTTTATGTATGTTTAATGTGTTGATAGTGCACTTATTTCACTCATACATTCGTCTACAACGAAGATAGCATAATTATGTACTTTTGATTGTCTTCTCTGATGTGATTGTGATGAGTTTTTCTATGGCATTTTGATTCCATTTATCCAACGTCATTCATTCTCGATGTAATTCAAAAGACCTTCTCCAAAGCTCAAATTATCCAACCTGTAGAACACAACTCAAATGGTGGTGTCATCAAATTATATTTGGAGTGTAAGTTTAAGGGGGAGTAAAAATCATGTGTGGTGAGTGACATGAATATTTTCAATTGTTCATCTGAGTTGGGTATGTGTTTCACCCATATTGTAGCTTGAAGGGGAATGTTAGAAATATTATTATTTAGTTTATTATGCCATCTACGCATATTTGTATTGGCCCATTAGGCTTATATTTGTTTTCCTTATAGTTGATTCATTTCCTATATATAGGAGAGGAGACTACCTTCTATCCATAACAAACAATATACCATTATCCTCTCAGCTTATTTTCCACAATCTATATTTTCCATGAAATATGATAGATTTATATCTCTATCATCTTCTACATTTTGGGGTTTTGTTGATAAACTACATTCCCACTTCATGATGAGTCTTAACACCTTTGATTTTTCTTTTGGGTCCTCAATCATGAAAAGGAATTTGGAAATCATATTGTAATAATCAGAGTATTCATCTTCACTTATACGACTCTACGATGTTGAATCTCAAACTACTATTTATGCTATTTCATTCTAGTCTTTCTTCTTTTATATAGTTAAAAAGAATGTTTTATATTAAGATGCCATTTTCTTCTAAATTCGATTATTTGAGAAATGATGGTTCTAAGATTTTGTTAGAATATTTAATATATATGTTCTTGTCCTTTATATAATTTGCTTCTTCATCAAAAGATTATTCAGAGAAGACTATGAAGCTTTAAGGGTTGACATCAATTTATTAGGTTGGTCTTCTTCTTCTCTATGACCTTGTTCCTTTAGCTAACCCCATATATTTTGATATTTCCAATCAAATTCTCATTCTTCAATATGTTGAGGTCACTTGATTCCTCTATTTTTGCAACTTTCTTATCATGTTTTAGAGTGAGGATCTAAAGATTCCTTGGCACCATATAACTTCCTAACTAATATATGTTAACCACTATTAATAAGGACTATAAAACTTTGAATACACATAGGAAACAGATTCTCTATTTTCAACGTGAGAAAAAACTATTTTTTACTATAGCATATTTACCTTAGATTCCTTCACTTGGTTTGTTCCCTCATCGGTAATCAGTAATTACTCAAAGTATAGATGGTGGAGTCACAAGAAGGTATGCTATGGAATTTATAAAAATGAACTAAATACTAATGAATACTTATTGTTTTTGCAATTAGTGTGCCACTTGAGGTGCATCCCATTCATAATGGTGTTTTAGGAGACATGTATGCTTTGCAACCATATTCTGTAAGTCATGACTTATCCCTAGAATCAAGAAATGTATCCTCCTCTTCGAATAGAGCTAGTTTGTCCAATACAATAGGGAATCTTAGTGCGGTGGACCTCACCAAGTGAGCCAACCCACAACATTGTCACCCATAATTCTAGCTTCAAGAAGGCAATAACAAGAACAGATCTAAAAAATAATACAGAGTTTTTGGGGGATAAATGGACTCATTGAGATAGTTAATACAAACTCCACAAACTAGATTGTTGATAGAAGTTGTTGTATACACAAACTTTTTGAATAGGGAGTAGGAAGGAGATGATGAAGCACACATTATTTAAAGTGTTTTAGAAACTAATAGTGTTATGTAATATGTATCTAGTTACACTTTTACTACTAGGTTTGGACAAAATATTTGTATCCATTTGAGAGGGAATGCAATACATAATTGTATCTAAAACAACAAAACAAAAGATCACATTGTGCATTTTCTCCAGTAGTTATTTTTCACGGGAGGACACAACGTTTTCCTTAGCAATAACAATAAGAACCACCTTTTTATCTTCTTAGGAAAGTGGTGTTTGGAATATCACCACCAAATGTCCTCTTTTTAAGGATGAGGAGGACCACTAGCTTGCTTCTAGACCGATTTCTATTTTTCACATTGAATCACCTCTAGAAGACTTCGTCAACAAAGAGCAAAACATGTAGAAGGAGAATACAATAGATCTTCTAGGATTCCTTCAACGAGATTCTCAAAATGATTGCCAAACTATTTTATATAGTATAAGCTCTATTACGAGCACAAATGACACAAAGATATAAAACAAAAGTTGAATATGTTACAATATTTTCTATGTCTCAATTGAGCATCAAAGTGAAGAAATATGATCCCTATATCTAATAATGAATTTAGGTTAGCTTATGGATCATCTTAAGGAAGTGTCAATTGTAAAGGGATTCTTTGGGCCAAGTCACTCAAATGAAATTAAGAGCCCAATTGCACATTTGACAAAATGTCTTGATCGAGTTCACAATTAACCTAGCCTACTTCAGTCGAACAATGGCTTCAACCAAAGTTCACTAAAATACATAATGCATGACCTAAACAACTATGAACTAATTAAATGGGTCATGTTGTCTACGCATAAGTCAAATGGGAGTTCATTTGGTATTACACTTGGTCAAATTTATATTTCAAATGAGAGATATTGAGGAACATAATGACTCCTCATCCCATCTTCTGACTAGTTTACAAGTTGGGCTAATATGATCTTAGTTAAACTTAGAGGTCAACTAGAAATCTACTAACATAATATCACATAAAACTAAATTTGTATCTTTAGAAAATTATAATAAAAGATAACTATCTGCTTAACTCTTTGTGTCAAAATAGAAACCAAAATTTCACATTCTCTCATCATAAATAATCATTTTAAAAATGAAAATATGTAGACAATAATAATATTTACATTGCATTGGCAAATAAACCTGTTACGGATATTGATTCCTTGTAAAACTTGAGTCTGTTTTGCATAGATCTAAGCCATATGATCCTAAAGCACTTGCTAACATAGTTAGAAGCAACAATAAGAGGAAGTATATCATTTTCTAATATAGTCTTAAGTAATGCCTTTTGGCTAAAAATTACTCTTTTCAAGGCTTCCAAATATCATACAAGTAACCATATGTCTAAGTACTTAAACTTCTTACATATGAATGACTTCATAGAAAGAAATGTGAATATATTGGATACAAATCTTTGGCTGACAAATGGTTAAAGGAGTACCTTTTGTTAATTCCGTTAATATGACAATTCTTGCAACAAATTATAATCTTGTTGATATCATTTGTATATTTCAAAGATTTTTTTGACGTAAATATAAACCATTATAGGCATCCTACATTATGCAAACTTTATTCTTATTTATCTGAATGAGAGAATCCAAAATGTTACCCTCTTAATAATAACATATTGAACTTAGTTTATCTGAATAGGAAACATATAAAATTATTCATATACACCAAAAAGTAAAATAAATATGTTGATTATATTATGTACGTCAACTTATATTGTCCATTTATCAAATTTTAGTATAGTTAGTTCAAAATTATTGTTTCTTCCAATGTTACAGCTTACACGTTTACAAATCATAATTATTGTTACAAATTAATACATTCGCTGACAATGTAAATCTCTGATGTTAACCTAACTTTTCTTGTTTAGATAGATTTTAAATGTCCTATTCTTCATTCGCAAAATATGATCCAAACTATGTGATTGTAATGCATTGTCGAATACTTCTTTTGTAACTATTTCGATAATTTTTATTTTTAATGAAGATAGTGCTTCATAGACTTTATCGGTTTAGAATGAATCTAAATTAATAAACTAGAAATAAGAATGAGAGCATAGAAGTATTGAGTGGGAAAAGGTAAAATTGGTTGACCGGTTTCAATATTTCAGGACCATTTTTTCTCTTATCAATTATTTTGACATCAGCCTTTTAGTACAATAGTTGGACGCTAGGAAATTCATGATTTTTACCACACTCGTACATGTTGGTTTTGGTGTAACGTTTAAATAATGTTGTAAAAAATGTAGGATTGTGATTTTTATCCATATATTTTTAGCTAATAACAAACCTATATGTGGTACCTTATATGGATGATATAAGTCACTTGCTCATTCTAGACTAAGAAGTATTATCTGCTGAATCCATCTTACTTTACATTATAGAAGCGTAGGCAGTACTGAGATATCAAAGAACTATTATATGGACCGTTGGCAGCAAGACATGCAAGGCTTTGACAGTCAAGCAACTCGCCAAGAAATTGTACCCGATAGTGATCCCTATGAGAGGCCCGAAGACATAACTAGACTCTGTATTCGGTTGGGTAATATGGCTGCCACTTCTAAGCAAAGGTATCATGATATAAAGGAAGAACTTTTACAACTTCTTAAGACTCACGAACAACCTTCTGCCAAGATTGAGTCAAAGGTACGAAGAATATGTTTTACCACACATTTTATGTTGCAGCATATCATTTCGTACAATTGTCTTACTTTTTAATTATCTGTGCGTCCTTCCGTTTGTGTAAAGGTAAAGTATTTGTATTGGATACCGTGCAGTAAATTTCAGCAATGAACCATAATACAAGATATCAATCACTTGCTAGAAGCGTAACACTTAAAGTTGCTTACCTTTGAGTCAAAAGTTTCAACATATCTTCTAGAGCGTATGAGTAGTGTGGAAAGAAAAATAATGGCACACGTCTTTCCCAGAATTTGAAGAAACATCTGACATGGTCAATGGAAGATGAGTACGAGTGGAGATTGACTAAAACAAGACTGGAATGGGAGAGCGTGTAAGGAATTGAAGTGGGGAGATTATATGCTTAACAAGACTTAAGGCACAAGATTTGACATTGAAAAATCTCCCCGAGGAGAGAAGAAAAAAAAATCACAACATAATATCTGTCAATAAGAACTATGCAATCAAGACCACATATCACATCTTTCTTTAATCATCCTTAAATCTCGAAAGATATCCGCTTGAGAATTAAGATAAAGAAGAAGAAAATCACACTCGACGTGTACAAAATATTTCACTTCACTTTTTGTCCTCATGACACCACTATCGTTGTTGGGGATGAGATAGACATGTGTCCTTGCTTATTATTGATGTGACTCAGACGTTCCACCAAACCTCTAACCATATGTGAGAGAAGACATGAGTCCTCCACTAATGGACAAACATTTCCATTTTTATTGTACAATTATAACAAAGTGACATCGACTGATGTGCATCCTTTACTGATCAAATCCACTGCCGCTACCCATGCACCATCTATATGTTGTTGGTTGAGATATGCATGTCCTCCATAGACTAGATAGACAATCTTCAATGCTGACACACCCACTGTGTTTCCATCTGACGTGCATCTTATACTGATTGGATAAACCATTGTCAATGTTGTCACATGTTGCGTTGTTGACTATCGTATGTCAATCGTTATTTTTCCTCAAAGTAAAGTCACTTACCATCTCTTATCCACAAGATGCACCCAATGTGCCACTGACTACCAACCGCTATTTTACCTAAAAAGAATTTATTGACTCATTCTCCTCCACAAGAGAGCTCATTATTGATGCACCCAATGTGCCACTCACTGATGATACGCTAGTGGGGCACATACTTGGGGAAAAATGTTTATAAACCTTAATCAACATTCTCTATTACACAACACTATCCATAAGTGTACGGGCTCAGAATATAGTATACATTAGGCAAGTTAGGGGTCTATCCTCATGGAGTGGATTAGGCCACTATGTTATCTAGGGTCACTTATTTAGGTTTTAGAGCAAAGAGTAGAATTTTTAGGGTTAAATTGAGCATTTGAGTTACATTAGGTGAGCAAGCAATGAAGGAAAGAAGAATGAAACCTAAGTTAGACCTACACACCCAATGCCAACTAGCAATTAGACCAACTTAAACCAACAACTACATAAGAGAGAGAAACTGAATACATTAGGTTGGCAATTACACTGAGAAACCAAGTAAGACTACAATGAGAAAGTAACTAAGAAAAAACTAACACAAAAAACTAGAAAGAACTAATTACTATAGCAAGAATCAACTATAGTCAACAATCAAGTAGACTAAACAAGCACGAGGTAACATACTAACAAGAGAACAAGTTAGGGATCTAGCCAATGATTGTTGTAGTGGTTTGTTTAGGGGGGTATATAACAATCAACCATGTCATTGAGTCATATTCATGCATAAACATACAACAAGTAAGTTACCAAGCCAAGAAACAAGGATTCATGTAAAGCTCACATCCTATTCTATTAGTTGGTCATGGATGGAATGGTAGTGTATAAGGGTACTAGCCCTATCACATGACATATATCCCTACAGGGCTTTACTGGGTAAGGAATAGGTAGGCACATATATAGATTATCCATGTCTAGGTTTCTACTTGTTGGGGAATAGGGACGATAGAGACGACAACGGAAACAAAAAATGTGTCCCTAGTCCTTTACCAGCAGATTGTGTCACCAAAGATGTATCTAGAAAAGAAGGTAGCAAGAGATATAATTGGTCCTGAAGTAAGTCCAGTGGCAATTCTTGCACGGTGATGTGCACTCTTCACAAGATGCACATGAACAATTGGCGACAATGACCTCTTGGTAGAACACCATGGACATCGATGGTTGTTGTCCTCCTAGTGTGGTGGCAATGACCTCCACACCTTTATGTAGTCAACACAGACCACTGGAACTCCACGTTATGCTTCTAGAAATAATGGGAAGGATTTGTCCCTTCGAACGTCAATTCACAAGGGTTGATTCTCTCTCCCTTGTTGTCCCTCCCTTTTATGGGTAGGACTTGTTGGGGATCTTTAGTTACTACAACTATAAGAGGACAACAATTGTCAGAGCTTATTGTTGTGTCTCCTAAAAACCTTAACTTCCCCCTTAATTATAGAATGGACAGGGTCAGGGTTTCCAGATCATCTATGAGTCAAAGAGATGAATTTTCATGAATTTTATGGAAGTTGTGAACATCGAACCGGTGGGTTCATTGTTGAACCGGTCGATTCACATGTGAAATGATCAATTCAATACCTAAACTGGTCTGTTCACTTACTTTCCTATTTGGAATCACATTGTCTTATAATATTTGATTAATTCACAATATGATGTCAACGTCAATCCTTTATCCAATAGTATTAATCATTGAACCGGGCAATTCACAAGTTGAACCGATCATTTTCAGACCTGGAACTAGTCAGTTCACTTATTGAATTGGTCAATTTGTGTCCCAGTTCAGGCAATGTTTAGCAAAGTAGTTGAAATTGACCTGGCACTTGAATGGATCAGGTCCTTACATGAATCGGTCGGTTCACAGTCCATTCAGTCAATTTTGAGTCATTGTTGTTTAATTGTATACCTAAACACTTTATTAATCAAGTTAAACATCATTTATGAATAAACTCAAATTCTAGGTGCATCGTGTGCATGTGAACCAATAGGTCCCAAGTTACATTGGCAGTGAATGTCCATAACTAACTTATGACATCACAAGAAATGAGTGGTATCTAGAAATACATCATTGCTACCTAAGTAATTGGAAAGTTGGAGAACAACTTCAACCTATAATATGTGATCAATGTTACAATGATCGTACAGTTCTTTTGTCTCTAATATCCGGATTGAAATCAAGGCATGGAATCATCATCCTCTAAACATTTAATCCATTTTCCTTGAGCTAAAGAACACTATTTGAGATGCATGTGAGCTCACATATCATATATGATTCACATGAGTATGGCCATATGTTTCTTAGTCTCACTTATCAAGTGGCCAGGATATCAATCTCCTATAGGAGGAACAAATCCAGTCTACATCACTCGCACTCCATCCCCATGTGTCACAACATACCCAAGCACCACCTTTAAGGCAACCCTTATTCAAGGTCACATTGGATGATGTCAAAATACATCAAATGTCATGTAATGAGTGAAGTGACATCGAGTCTAAGAAGAACAATCGCCGCTATCACTATGAGAGATGATTCTGACTATCATTCCATGGTCTCCGTGCATCTCTCTCATGATGGGTCTATCTGATACGTTGTTCTCTAACATGTACCTATGTTCTTGGTTTGATATCACATTTCATGACCAATGAGATTCTTTTGACAACCAACACACAGTCTAGTCTTATTTATTATCATTGTCTATTTTGTTACCACAATAATATCAGACTAGGGGCATAACAAGAATGTATGTACTCTTATCATACATATGATCTCATTGTTCAGGTCCTCAATCTGAAGACATATGTCATCGAGTAACATCATTCTTTAGACACATGCCAACGATCTTCCCACTTGAAATTAGAGCCAATCACTTACAAATCTTATTCAAAGTGATATTCAAAATGTCCATCATGTTTCAACTGTGCAAGCACTATTATAGCGGTTAGAGATGTTTGCTTATAGTCAATATTCTATAAGTTTTTCACATCCTCTCATTGTACAACTTCTCACATGAGATTCTTTACCTATCTAATACATCCATTGTTGTCTCAATATTTGCAATGTGTCATCAATAGTTGGAACCTCCCACAAGTTCATCTACATGAAATTCTTGATCCATAAAATATTCTCTAATGTTTTCAAAATAACAAGGTACTCAACTTTTGTTAGTAGAATTAGTAATCGTCTCTTTCTCAAAACTCTTCCAATTTGTAGTTCTATTATATGGTAAAATACAAATTTAGATTGTGATTGTTAGTTTCCTTTTTCATTTTGGAAGTTTGCATTGGTGTATCCCTTACACCCAACTCTTCCTTATTACCATAATCATGGAATCGATCCTTTTAGTGCTTCTCAAGTACTTAAGGATGTTCTTTATGGAAGTTTAGTGACTTTCAGTAGGATTTGACAGATATATGCTCGTTATGTCCAATACATATGAGACAACGAGGTGAGTACATAACATTGCATACACGATAGATCCAATTGTGAATGCATATGGAATCTTACATAGGTTTTCCTATTCTTCATAAAAACTGAGATATTGGGATCTGAGAGACTAATACCATGGAACATGGATAGATTGAGTCCCTCATGTTGAACACCTTTAACATCTTGCCAATTTGTGTGCTCCTTCTTAGGTCAAGAAGCTCTCCATATCTATCTCTGTAGATCTTGATTCCTATCATATAGGATGCTTCACCTAAACCCTTCACAAAGAAGGTACTTTCCTTGCTAGGTTTTAACATTTATAGGATAAAGATGTAATTCCCCATCATTATGTAGAATATAATATGCTCCCACTAAAAGCATGATCTTGATCGATTTAACCATGGAAACGGGTGAAAGATTTCATCATGTTCAACATATTGAACTTGTTTGAAAATCTTTTCAATCAATCTTCCATTATAGATTTGAACATTACCATCCATTTTGGTCTCCTTTTGAATACCCAAATGCACCCTATGGGTCTTACACCTTCAGCTAGATCCTCCAAGGTCATACCTTGTCGGTGTACATGTATTTCATCTCGGATCCCATGGACTCAAGCCATTTGTCATATTTTGGTCCCTCGATAGCTTCTGGGTATGTTGTTGGATAATCATATATGGCCAACTCACCACCTTTCTGAGTTATAATATATCATAATCTTTCAAGGTCAAGGTGTCTCCTACTAGATCTATGAGATTTTGTGTTACATAAGGAACTTGAGATTCCACAAGAACTTGTGATTCCACTTATTGCTAATGTACCTCTTTAGGTTCAATGTTTTCTTGTTGGTCTCAAACATTTCAAGTTCTACTTTTCTCCCACTGATCCCATTGGAATTAAATTCCCTTTAGGGATAAACCATCATGGAAACAAAAAAATTTGTTGTTGGATTGGAATATAAAAATTGTATTCAATAAAATTACATTTATGTGATTTGTGGACAAAGCTTTAAAAGAAACTATTTTCTTATATAAGCTTATAGCCCTTAAAAGACATATTGCTACACTTCCCATGCGATATCTCATATGGTGTCTTTTGAACCAATTTAGATGGAACATTGTTTTAGTATAAATCTTGTACCCAAAAAGGAAATTGGAAAATTAGCTAGATTTATTGATAATCACACCATATTTTAATAGGGTGTGATTCCTTCTTTCTGATACATCATTATGTTTTAGGTGGAATTCATTGTGATACATTATCATGGTCTCCAGAAGGTCCTCAACCCTTGGTTTAAATATTTTTCACATCAATCATATCAAAATATTTTAATATTTATATCAATTTGGTTATGTACTTCATTTATGATCTCCTTGAACACTTCAAGAAATTCATACTTGTATTTCATTAAATAAAAATTAACATATCAGTTGAGACTATAATTAAATACAATGAGGTATTGTTAACCACCTTTAGCATATATTCTAAAAGGCATATATACATCAGTATGTATGAGCCTAAATGGAATGCTTGCTCTCTCACTAATTCTAGTGAAAGATGATTTTGTCATATTTGCCAATAAATAAGACTTGCATGCTCTATTGGTTCAATAACCAAAAGAGTCTAGATGGCCAGCATTATGGATTCTAGAAATTCTTTTCTCATTTGTGTGCTCTAGATAACAATGACATAGGTATTCATTGTTTGAGTCATAAAGTCATTTAGTATCTATATAACTATCTTTAAAACTATCAGATATAAACTATGAGGCATTGGGACCACTGCCACAAAATATCTTATCTTTGAATGCAAAACATCAAATATATTCATGATATTTTTGTCCATACAAGATACATGATGTTTTTCATTCATGGCAGGTACATAATAGCAATTCACTAATTCTATTACATGCCCATTACATGAATGATAGATTCCAACTGTAGTCACATCAACTCTTGCTCTGTATAGTTCTGGATTACCTCTTCTTAGGTCCTGAAGTGGAGATCTCTAACTCTTTTTTCTTCTTGAGTTCCTTTAAGTTCAAAGGATAGATTCCTCCTACACTTACCTTTCTCTTTGTCTTAAGTGTTGAAGACTTAGACTTTAGCGTAGCCTCAGAACTCTTCTTGGCCTTGCTTTTTTCCTTGGACTCCACTCCTCTAATCACTATCATGGCTATGTATTTCTTCATTCATGCTTCAACATTTATCAACATGCATAGTAATTTTGGCAGTGGTTTGGCCAAGTTACTCAAACAATAACACTTGATAAACTAGCTAGATGATTTAGGCAAAGATTGTAGAATCATATTAGTGGCCAACTCTTGGCTCAAAGGGAATCCCAGTCTCTCTAGATGTTTCACATGCCCAATCATATTTAGCACATGGGTCTCTACTAGATCTTCTTCTATCATTTTACACTCAAAGAGCATATTTGAAACATTGTACCTTTATTTCTTTGAATGATTATGGTTCATATTCTTAAGATGTGTTATCATCTCAAGAATCCCTCTATCTTCAACTTCTCATGCAACTCATAGTTCATACTATAGGGAAATTGGGGAGACAGATAAGGCAGTGGAAACAAAATTTAAAGAATGATTCCCCAGGACAACAAGATCGCATCAAAAACAATGTATCTAGGAAGGAAGGTTTGTAAGGTTATACCTAGTGGTGGAGCAAGTAGAGACATTACCCTTGCAGTAGAATCATGCTTCTTCTTCGGGAAGCAGCACACTCCTTCAGTAGTAGCATCACTTGAACAATCATTTCCATCGACCTCCTGGTGTTGCACCATGAACAACGGTTGATAATGTCCTCCTAGAGGCAGACAACAGCCTCCTGCCTCTAGAGAAGTCCATACTGACCACCACAAACTTCATGTTGTGCTACCAAAGACAATAGGAAGTAGTTATCCCCTTTTGTCAGTGTACTAGTCACCAACACGCTCTCCCATAATTGTTCTTAGTTGTTCTCTCCCTCGTTATACCTCCCATTAATGGGTAGGACTTGCTCGGGCTCTCTATTGGTTACCACAACCACAAAATACAACAATTGTCAGATAAAATAAATATCAAATGTGTGTGTTGGGAAGCCCCTAGTACCCCTCTATTTATAGTAGAGGCCAGGGTCAGGGTTATCAATTTGTGTGGGAGTACAAGGGTTTAGAATCATGAATTTTCTAGAATCTGTGAATGGCAAACCAATCGGTTCACACACCCAACCGGTCAGTTGGTACATGATCCAATCAGTTCACTACATGAACCTATCTATTCGTGTAGTTTCTTATTCTCAATCACAGCAGTATTCAATGCCCAATTAATGCTAAATATGACATCAACATCAATCCTTGTTCCAATTGAATTGTCAATTGAACCGGGTGACCCAGAGGGTGAATCAGTCATCTCATGTAGTGACAACAGTTGTTTCACATTGTGATACGATCATTTCACAAGTGAAATGGTCATTTCACTTGTCCAATTTAGGAAAATTCCAACTGATATTGATTCCAATTCACCTAACACTCCAACCGATTGGTTCAACACTTGAACCAATCGATTCAGGGTCTGGCCAGTCAATTTTAAACTTCAATTGTTTAATCGAATACCTAAATAGGTTTTGTAATTAATATAAACATCATTCACGAATGAAATACTTTAATCCAAGTGTATCATATATGTCTGACCCTATAGGTCTAAAATAACATTGGTAGTGAACGTCCATAACCAGTTATGACATAACAAGAAAAGAGTGGTGCCTAGTAACACATCATTGCTACCCAAGTAATTCAAAAATTTGAAGAATAACTTCAACCTACAATCCATGATTATTGTTATGGTGATCATATATTTCCTTTTTCTCTAATATCTAGATTGAATTCGAGGCATGGAATCCTCTCAACATTTCATCCATGTTTCTTGAACTAGAGCAGACTATCTAAGATGCATGTGAGCTCACATATCATATATTTCACATGAGTATGGACATACATTTCTCCATCTCACTTATAAAAAGGCCCTGGATATCAATCTCCTATAGGAGGGACAAATCCCATCTACATCACTCACTCAATCCCCATGTGTCACAACTACCCAATCATCACTATTATATCAATCCTTATTAAAGGTTGCGTTGGATGATGTCAAATTATATCAAACAACATGTGATGAATGAGTGACTTCAAGTCTAAGAACCAAAATCACCACTATCACTATGAGAGATGATTTTGACTATCGTTCCATGGTCTCCATGTATCACTCTCATGGTGGGTCTGTCTAATACACTATTGTCTAACATGTACTTGTGTGATTGACTTGATATCATATATCATGACTAATGAGATTCTACCATCAGTCAACACACACTCAATCTTATCTATTGTTGTCGTCTTTTTTCTTCCATAGTAATATCTGACTAGGGACATAACAAGAATGTATGTACTCTTACCATCTATATGATCTCATCATTCAAGCCACATACTTGAAGACATACATCATCAAGTAACATCATTCTTTAGACATCTGGTATGTATGTTTCATCATCTCATGACTGAGACAAACATAATAGATGGAATTACCTTTATTGTCATCAAATGAAGTATACAATGCCACACCCCAATCAGCATTTGATTGGATCTCTAGACATACATACCAACAAACTCCCACTTGCACTTAGAGACAATCACCCACGAATCTTATTACAAGTGATCCTAACATGTTCATCACATTTCTATTGTGCAAGTGCTTTTATATCAGGTTAGCAACATTTTCTTCAAGTAGGTCTTTTACAAGTTTCACATCTCACCGATATGCAACTTTTTGCATAAGATGGAAGTGTTGTTGTTACGACCCCATCTTCCGATAACCCCCAATTAAGGGAGATCGCAAGGTTGAAGCCGCACCCATCAAATTCCGGATCAAAGGTTCGACATATCACCAATAACAATTATTAAATTCTAGCAGACTATACTGAAAATGGTAATAAAATTTTTCTTTATCATACCTTTGAAAAGTTGGAAGTAATAGACTTCTAACCACAAAAGAACTACTCTAACTAACTCCTCCTTGTTCTTTAGTTCTTGAATACACAATGTGTCACTTTACTATTTTGTGCTTTGAAATATGTACCTAAAACGCCGACAAACAAAACAACGGTCAGTCGGTATGTGGAGGATCCAATAATCAAGCAATTATGCTAACAATGTAATCAAGCAATTAATCTTTTTAACAATCAAGATTACATTTTAATATAACATCAGCGATCCACAAGTTCCATAACCTCTGTGCTATCCCTGCAGTGGACCTGTATACCAAACTACAACCCCTCATGATCCACCAAAATGGTAAACCAGTTTCTAGGATTGAGTTACATGGTAAACCGAAGAGTCTCATGAACACACAAGGCAATCCAGTTTCTAACTCTCGGTATGCTGAAGAGTCTCATGAACGCACAAGGCAATCCAGTTTCTGACTCACGGCAATCCTAGACCTTTCTCTAGGTATTACCCCCTTTTCAGCCTTTTTAAAACACCAGAGGTGAACAAGGATCTAGCATGTTATATGCATACTTATGATGATAATCATAGTCACTTTATAGTTGCATGAAATAAATAAACACTCAACAGTTATTTCAAGCAACCGGTAAATCATTCGGGAATCGCCGGGAAACTAATGCGATTATTCATAAGCGTAACCACATACCTTTCAATTGCACTTTTCAAGATAGAAAGAGAAACCCAATCAACAAGCAAAACCTGAAATAAAAGGACAGTTTCCTTTTATTAATATTTATCCACTTCCATTATTCCAATTAGGATTCCAATTCCATAATTAGGGTTTCTTTTAGAAATTAGGGTTTTTCTTCTTCTTTCATCATTAACATTCTTAATTTATCAATCCTCATAAAACTCCTACTTTCTCATTAAATTTCCTTTATTAGACAATTGATTTCCTTATTTCATGGAAATTTCTTTATCTCAAATTAGGGTTTCCATACAAAATAACCTTCTTTTGAACATTATAATACCAAGTTAAGCATTTTTGCAATTAAATAGCAAAATAAACTGCCATTAACATTATCAGGGTCAAACTTACCGATTTGACTTGCTAGATTACCAAAATACCCTTTCAACTTCCAATTAGGGTTTCTTATCCAATTTTAATAAACTTTATAGCCAATTAAAGTACTTTTGTAAAACCAGGCAGATTTAGGTTCTGGAATTATTTTTATCGTGTTCCTTGCATTTTTCCGTACAACTTTCATATATTAAGTTTTCTCATCTGATATTCCTAGCTATTATTATGAATTTAGCAAGAAAAGGCATTTTTCTGATTATTTGTCACAGAGAGGGAATTACCGGAAATTTGGTAGCCGTTCGATTAGTGCTCCCCCTGGTCCGCGCCTGATCCGACGCTCAGCGTCGCGCATCTCCTTCCACTTACGCGCCTCGCACTCGAGCCGTTGGATCTCGCGGGTCTACGGTGGACTACAATCCAGCCGTCGCCTCTAATTTGGACCCGATCGTCCGATCGTAATCGAGCGGTTGTGACTTTTGTCGCTGAAGTTTACTCGCGTCCCCCCTCGCACCGTCGGATCCGTGTTTCCACGCTGCGCCACGATCCAACTGTCACCGCTCCTCCTCGGCTGACCGTTAGATCTCGATCTAACGACAACTGCACCCCGAACTCCTCAAACTCTGCTCTTCTATACGCGGCGGATCCGCGGCGGCGCTCTCGTCGGAGAAGAATCAATCGAGAGAGAGAGTGAGTTAGAGAACACGATAACAAGCCGTTCGAGCTTGCGACGATACCAGGGATCGAAGGATCCCTCTTTTATAGGCCATGGGAGTCCGCTTCCAGGGTTCCCACATCGACTCCAACTGCAACTCCCAGCCCGATTGGGCGTTTCCGAGATTCACCATAAAACCCTAACAAATCGGGGTCCATCCTCTACGTATTGGACTCCCGAACTCAGCGAGACTCTAATCTAGAGTGCTCATGCACTGAGTTGATCAGGAAAGCAAGGAGAAGGTCGCTCTGTGGTGCGCTACAGTCCGAGTCCTTTTGGGACTCTGGACGATGACCTCTCATCGTTGGATTCAGATCCAACGATCCGGGTTATCCGCGTTCAAACTAAAATAGGAAAATATTTCCTAAATTATCCAATTAAAGCTTGTTTCCAATGGAAACTTAGAAATTCAATAACTCCCAATTGGATTGACATTTCCTTCCCAAATTTTGAGGGAAACTCGGATATTGTATTATCCTCCACTCCTCCAAATTTGGTTTCATAATGATATTAATTCAATTCCTTTTCTTAATATGCAAGTTATCATCATATTAATTACATTTTCCATCTTTTCCTTAATCCTTTTATCATTATTTCTTGGTTTTGAGTTCCTTGATCTCCAAGGTATCCATTAACTCGAATTCTTATTTTTAGGGAAATATTCCATATCCTTTTCCTTATTTTATGGAATTCTTTATGCATTCTTCAATTATATCAATTTGGGCTTCAAATAAAACAAGGCCCATTTAGCAACACACAAATAATCAATCATGGAATCCATTCCAAACCACATCACATCAATCATGGAATTCATCATATCATTATTTGTTCAATTAGCTTTAATATGGGAAATTTCATTTCTCATTAATTAAGCCCAAAAATTGGGGTTATAACAGTTGTAGTATGATATCTAAGATTCCATTCCTATCCAATAGCTCCATTGATGTCATAATATTTCTACTATATCATCAATGGTTGGAACCTCCCACAAGTTCACCTATATGAACTTCTTGATCCAGATAGTATTCTCTGTTGTTCTCATAACACTGAGGTACTCAGATTCTATTGTAGATTCAAACAGTTGTCATTAGACCAGAACCCTTTCCATCTTATAGTTCTTGTTTAAGGTCAAACATAAATATAGATTGTGATCATTAATTTTTCATTTCAGCAAGTTACATCGGCGTAGCCTTTTACACCAAATTTTCCTTATTAATGTAACCAAGAAATGAATACTTTTCCATGCTTCTCAAGCATTTGAGGATGTTCTTTGTGGTAGTCATATGACTTCCATTAGAATTTGACAGATACCCACTCGTCATGTCCAATACATACGAGATTGATAGATAGGTATATATATCCTCTCATAATGTCCAATACATACGAGATGACTGGATATCCCCTCATCATGTGCAATACATACAAAATAAAGGGATAAGTACATAATATTGCATTTAAGATAGATTGAATTGTGAATGCATATGATATCTATTCCATGTTTTCATCTTCTTTACAAGTACCAAGACACTAGGATCCTAAGAGACTAACTCCATGAAGCATGGACAAGTTCTCTCACATTGAGTCCTTGCATGGTGAACCCTTTTAGAATCTTTCCAATGTATGTGCTCTTTCTTAGGTAAAAAAACTTTCCAAATCTATCTCTATATATCTCAATTCTTATCAAATAGGATGCTTTGCCTAAACTCTTCATAGAAAAGGTACTTTCCTTTCCAGGTTTTTAATATATGCATGATAAGGACGTTATTCTCCATCATCATGTGGAATATAAATATGCTCTCACTAAATCTTTTTTAATCACATATTTTATTTTCATTTTGACTGAAGCCAAACCCTTTGATTGTCTTGTCAAATAGAATATTCCAACTCTTATATGCTTGCTTCAATCCACAGATTGACCTTTGTATCTTGTAGACTTTATTTGCAATATTGGATTTATAAAACATATAGGTTGTGTCACATACACATCCTTATAATTATTCCAATTAAAGAATGTGGTTTTAGCACCCATATGCCAAATCTCACCAGTCATAACAAGTTGTAACAACAAGCATGATCCTGATGGATTTAACCATGGTAACTGGTGAAAGGCTTCACCATGTTTAATACCTTGAACTTTCATGAAATTCTTTGCAACCAATATACCCTTCCATGTTGGTCCTTTCACAAAGACCCAAATGAACCTTATGGGTTTTACCCTTTCTGGTGGATCTGTCAAGGTCATAACTTGTTGGTTTACATTGAGTCCATCTTTGATCTCATGGCCCTCAAGCCATGCTTCAGATTCTGGTCCCTCAATAGCTTCTAGATAGGTAATTGACTCATCATAGATGATCAACCCACTGCCTTCTTAAAGATATCATAATATATCAAGCTCTAGGTGTGTTCTACTAAATTTATGAGGTTTGTAAGTTACATGAGGAACTTGAGATTCCACAACATCTTGTGATTTATGTTACTATTGTACCTCTTTAGGTTCAATGTTTTCTTATTTGTATTGAACATTTTGAGTTGTACTTTTACTCCCACTGATTCCTTTGGAACTAAGTTCCACTTCAGGAATACAATTATCTATATTAACAAACAACTTTGTTGCTGGATTGGGATAAGAGTAGTATTTAAACAAAATAACATTTATGTGATTTTCTGGACAAATCTATTTTCAAGAAACTATTTTCTTATATAAGAATTCATCCCTAATCACTATAAAAGACATATCAGGAGACCTCCCATTCCATATCTGATACAATGTCTTTTAAACCACTTTAGATGGTATGTTGTGTAGTGTTAAACATGTACCCAAAAGAAAATTGGAGGAATAGCTAGATTTTGTTGATTATTGCACCTTGACTTAACAAGGCATGATTCCTTCTTTCTGATACACTTTAATGATACACTATCATTGTGTTTCTGGTGGAGTTCATCACAATACATTATCATGATCTCTTAGAAGTTACTCAAACTCTAGGTTTAAAATTTTTCAACATCGATTGTATTGAAGTATCTTAATACTTTTATTAAGTCTGTTATGTACTTCATTTATGATCTCCTTGAACACTTTAAGAGATTCATGCTTATATCTCATTGAATACAACTTACCACATCAACTAAAAATATAAGTATATATAATGAGGTACTATTCACTACCTTTAGCATTCATTCTAAAAGGTATGTATACATCAGTACGTATGATCCTGAATAGAACAGTCTCTCTCCCACTACATTTAGTGATGATGCTTTTGTCATATTGCACAACAAATAGATATGCATGTCTCAATTGGTTCAATAATCAAAATATTCTAGATAACCATCATATGGAGTCTAGAGATGCATTTCTCATTTATGTGATCTAGTATAGGTATTCATTGTTTGAGTCATCATGTCATTCAGTATATGTGTCATACACATTTGTCTTTACAACTATTTCATTATTTTGTTAGACATAGGGCATTTCCATGAAACATGAATTCTTGTCTATACAAGATACATGATGTTTTCTTCAATGCTAAGTACATAATATCAATTTAGTAATTCTATTATATGCCCATGAATAATAGATTCCAACTAGAAATAACCCTTGCTCTGTACAGTTCTAGCTTATTTCTTATTGGGTCTTAAAGTAAAGATCTCTATTTCTTTCTTCTCCCTTTGTTCATTTAAGTGAAAAGGACAAATTACTTTGCACTTACCCTTCTCCATAACTTGAGTGCAGAAGACTTGGACTTTAGCTTAGCCTCATAACACTTCTTGGTCTTGCCTTTGCCCTTGGACTCACTTCCTCTGATCACCATCACAAATTTTTCCTTCTTCATTCTTTCTTTGGTGTCAACATGTCAAGTAGTTCCGATAGCAGTTTAACCAAGTTACTCAAGTGGTAGAACTTGACAAACTGGCTATATGATTCATGCAACGCTTGCAAAATAATATCCATGGTCAACACTTGACCTAAAAAAATTCCAATCTTTCCATATTCCCAATCAAATTGAGCACATGGGGTTCTACTGAATCTTCCACTATCAGTTTGCATTCAAGCAACACTTTGTAGACATTATACCTTACTTTCTTAAAATGATTCTTAAGATGTTATACCATCTCTTGAATGACCATGTTTTCATGTTGTTCATGCAACTCATAGTTCAAACAACATAGCATGAGGTACTCAATGTCTATAGCATGCTTCAAGTAAACATCCATTTCAACCTTAGGTGCATTTGGAGTGGGTTCCTCTAGCTCTGGTCTTTCAAGGACATAGATCTTTTGCTCATCGATGAGAGCATTTCTCAAATTCCTTAACCAATTGTGGAACTTTATCCTATTTTTTCCTTTCTCAAGGACTGGCCCAATAATAATGTGTTTGTGTTTGACATTAGTTTCTACAAAGAAATATTGCAACTTTTCAAAACATTTTTTATTTATTTGATTTGATAAGCTAATAATATTAATTAGTCTTTTAATTAATTATCACTCCCACTAATTTATTCAAATTCATAACCCTCATGTATCAATTTGGAAGATTGCAATGCACATTCTTTTAGTAAGACAAGATTCAAAATGATTCAACTATTACCCAGTCAATGCCAACATCTATATTCAATTATTAAGGTAGGCAACAATTGTCAATTGCATCATATGCAATTCTTGGATAGATGACATGCACCACTCTTTGCCATAGTCATCTACATGACTCTGGTGCTGAATTTCATTAAGACCACACAGTTAAGCCTGACCAAAAATCCAAAATGATAAAAATGCACCCCGCTTGGAAGGCCCACATTATTACTATCACACTTCCATGAGATAGACGACGCACCACCCTTGGGGTGCCCATGCTTAGTCGATCAAGATTTTCATGTATGCTTCTTATTGAAAGCATCTAAGACTTATATTGTATTGAGGGATCATATATATAAATGCATATACATATTCAATCACTACATACTTAGTATGTATATACACATATAGTTATAACCACAAATGAGAACATGCAATAATTAAAGCACACAAGTGATGGTTATGGTTATACTAATGTAATTCCTTGGAGACACAAAGAATAACTGCCAACTAGGATCCACATAATATGCTACATGTTGTTGATGAAGGTATGTACTCGAACCAATCTAGGTTGATTGGTTCAACTCTTGAACCAGCCAGCTCGACTCTTGGTTACTCAATTGGTCTCTTGAACCGGTTGTCTAGTTCTCAGGCTCAAGCTATGACTAGATTCCTCCAGCCCATCGGTTGGGCCACCAGTTGATCTGTTCGGTCTCCTATTGTTTGGTCTCCTCGATCCTCCAGTCAATCAGTTCGTCTCACGAAATGGTCCATTCATCTTTGTACATATCTCCATCTCGTGTAGAAACATAAACTAAAACTATTTTGTTTCTTATTACATTGTAAAAGAGAAACCTCGAGTTACATCCGAGGAGAAATAGGAAGAAGAGAATTACTTTATGTTTGGAAGGAAGAAAGAGGTTGGGTATGCACACTAAGTAACAACAAGAATAAATAACTACAACCATGCACACACAGATCTAGGCTTACTGACCATAACCATGCTTCACATCCACAATCAACACCGATTTTAAGGTGAATCGTGTAAATTGCATATATATATATATATATATATATATATATATATATATATATATATATATATATATATATATATATATATATATATATATAGGTTTGCTGCCTATGTCTTGGAAGGACCCGCAAGAGTGTGGTGGAATGGAATTTCAAGGACTAGAGACATCTCAACCATGTCTTGGGTGGAGTTCTTAGCTCTCTTCTGAGGAAAGTACATCTGTACTGCTACTTTAAAAAAGAAGGAAGCTGAGTTCTATAGTTTGAACCAAGGTCCCATGTCAGTTGGGTGGTGTGATGTAACATAATAGATCTCGGACCCTACCCTGGAAGTTGACGCTTTGGACTTAGCCAAACAAGGTTGAATGTTAGACCTAAATAGTTGTTGAGTATAATCCCAATGAGCTAATACATGTATAGATCACCTTAATGTAACCTAATGTTCTAACATTAATCTTAGGTTTATAATGGATACATAAAATATGCCACATAACTCATTTTGGTGGTAATATGAAGATAAGAAACTTAATTGGATGAATAATTTAGAAAATGGGTCGTTAATGGGCCATATGACATATCTCATAAAAAAGAAGTCTCAAAAGTGGAAACAAACTTCAAATTTGAATTTCGCATATCAAAATTAGCCTATATGTCGAATTTTATCTAATTTGGACAACCTTGAAGTATTAGGATAAGTTTAGGAGAGAGAAAATGAGTACAAGGCATAAGTAATGAATAATGTGATTATATAACTTCAAAATATGAAAATAATGGAAAATTCATATTCAACACATCAAAGACAACTTGTGGATAAATTTTGGTCCAATTTGGATGTTGTTTGTACAAGTTATGCAATTTTAGGTACATTCTGGACTTTTCTACAATTTACCCAATTGGGAGGTTTTATTTGTAAATTGTCACAAGCATTATGATCCTTATAGGTTTCCTTATAATTCTCAGATTTGTTGGGCTTTGGGGTAATTCCTTGGAGACACAAAGAATAACTGCCAACTAGGGTCAACATCATATGCTACATGTTGTTGAGGAAGATCTGCACTCGAAGCAATCTAGGTTGATTGGTTCAACTCTTGAACCAGCCGACTCTCCTTGTGGTTGCTCAATTGGTCTCCTAAAACGGTCTTCTTGTACTTAGGCTCAAGCTATGACTAGATTCCTCCAGCTGGTCGGTTGGGCCACCAGTTGATCTGTTTGGTCTCCTATAGTTTGGCCTCCTCGATCCTCCAGTCAATCGGTTCGTCCCACAAACTGGTCAATTTACCTTTATACATATCGCCATCTCATGTAGAAACATAAACTAAAACTATTTTGTGTCTTATTACATTTTAAAAGAGAAACCTCAAGTTACATCTGAGGGGAAATAGGAAGAAGAGAATTACTTTATGTTTGGAAGGAAGAAAGAGGTTGGGTATGCACACTGAGTAACAACAAGAATAAATAACTACAACCATGCACACACAGATATAGGCTTATTGACCATAACCATGTTTTACATCCACAATCAAAACTAATTTTAAGGTGAAGTGTGTAAATTGCATATATATAGGCTATTTGTCCGTTGCCATCGCGGGTACAATTTTCTCGCTACCTGGCCCAAGTAGTGCAGTGGAATTTAGTTGTAAATATATGCAACTTAATCACAATGGTGGCATAACCAGCGGATGTTATAACCAGTGGTGGCATAACCTATAATTAAGGTGAAAAATTAAACAAACAGATTTTGTCTCCTTCACGTGTGTTCTTCCGCCGCCATCTTCACACGGCATCTTCCGTCGTCGACTTGCTCAATTGTTCCTGTCTATTCATCCGCCGTTGGATGTTGAGATGCCTTCAATGAAATTTGTCTATTCCTTCTCCGCGTCAACTTTTGATGTTGTATTTCCATTCTAGCATCTCAATCCCCTATTTGCAGTTACAGATCTGAACAACTAGAACGGGCTTTCTTGTCCCAGTTGTGTAGAGGAGGACAAAGGTTAATGGCATAGATCTGAATCTCCTTTAACGTCGTCGGAGTATCAATAGATGATATTGATCTTCATCAGGTCACATCTCTGCTCCAGATCTGCTATAGAAACTGACACCATAAGGGGAGGAGAAGTTCTTCATCTTACTGCATTTCAGGAGCAGTAGTTGTCCAAGCTACAACCAGGTAATTTTGTATACTCTTTGTCACTTCAATCAGTTCTACTTGATATTTTCTCTTCACGTCATTTTGTACTCATCTCTGTCTTTTGTGTGGGAAACCCAATTTGCGTCTTGATTTTCGTTTTTAAGTAGTAACTATCATACATGCTTTTTATGTTTCATGTAGTTACTCTTTTGTGATACGTGGTTACTCTTATGACTCACTAAGTTACTCTTTTGTGTTTTGGGGTTACTCTTATGTCTTCAGAGTTACTCTCACACATCTGTCATGGATCCTAGTCTTGACACAGATGTTGCTAATGCCAGTGTCTAATGTGATAATGATAATCCTCCTTCTTCTCCTTCTGTTGTTGCTTGCACTGTATCCCCAGCACAAGTCCCTAGAATTGGTCTCCAGTTTGGAAGTTTAGATGAAGTTATCTCCTTCTATTCTAGTTATGCTGGCAAGATTGGTTTTAATATTAGGAAAGACGACAACAGGTATGAACGAGGAACTAAGAATCTGGTTGCCAAAGATCTGGTTTGTGACAAGCAGGGTAAAATCAGTCGTTCTAAGAGGTCTAGAGGGCTTTTGAGCCCCGTTTGTGATGAAGTGGGTAACTTGTAGGATAATCTATCCAAAACGTACAGGTGTTCTATGAAGAGGTGTGGTTGTGGAGCCATGATCTGGTTCACACTAGATAAGTCCTCATCCATGTGGGTTGTGACTGCCTTTGTTGATGAACACAACCATGATCTTGTTGATGATGCTCATCTCTATTACTTGGAATGTAACTCATCTCTTGATGAAACTCAAAAAGAGATGCTTTCTACCATGAGTCAAGCAAACATTCCTGTATCGAGACAAATTGCATTGATAGCATCTGAGTCTGGAGGTTATGAAAAATTGACATTTACAAGTAGACAAGCTCATGGACACCTCAGTAGAAAGAGGAAAGAGTCGGCTAAATACGACATTGACATGGTGTTGGATCTTTTTGATAGGTTGAAGGTTTTGGATTCAAAATTCTTTTATACTTACCAAAATGATCCTGATTGTTGCTTGACACATTTGTTTTGGGCTGATCCTATCTCTGTCGAAGATTGCAAGTTGTTTGGAAATGCGATTGTGTTCGACACCACTTACCATACCAACAAATATTCTATGGTTTTTGGAATGTTTGGTGGTGTTGATCACCATCGCAAGACAGTCTTGTTTTCCTCAGCTCTGTTGGTGGATGAGAAGTACGACTCCTTTGTTTGGGTTTTCAAGAAGTACATACTTTGTTTTGGCAAAGAGTCAGTTTCCATCATAATAAATCAAGACTCTTCTATGAATTCTGCTATCATTACTGTTTTTCCAAATTGCAAGCATCGCTTCTGTAGTTGGCACATCCTACATAACCTTCCCTCTAAGCTTGGTGGTCTTCCTAACAAGGATCAAATCATAAGCTCTCTGAATGATTGTGTTTGGAACGTGGATGATGTCGACATTTTTGAAGAGAGGTGGGATTCTGTAGTTCAAGAGAATGATCTGTCTTCCATTACTTGGCTTTCTAATATGTATGTGATGCGTTAGGATTGGGTTCCATGTTATATGCAGTCTTCTTTCTTTGCTGGAATGAGGACAACTCAAAGAAGTGAGAGTCTGAATGCATTCATTCGAAGCCATGTGAATAGTAGGAAGACTCTTTTTGAACTTGTGTGCTCCTTAGAGACTGCTTACTCTCATGTGCGGGAGATTGAAATTTCAAAGATTTTGATGACGAGTAGAGTAATCTTCCCTTGTCATCATTGTGGCCTCTGGAGGAGCAAATGAGAGTTATACACACCAAGTCCATCTTTAAGATCTTTTAGTTTGAGGTTCATCAAAGCATGGTGTACAATGTAAAGGAAACACCAGAAGAAGGTGTCTTTGAGGTGTATTGTGTCAGTGGTTTTGGATCTCCTCATATCTTGAAGAAAGACTCTTCAAGTGAGATGGTGTCTTGCAATTGCTTCATGTTGGAATTCAAAGGTATTCTGTGCAGGCACATTCTGTCTTATTTGAAGAGCCGTGACTTTTGCACTCTTCCCGAGCCATACATACTAAAGAGGTGGACTAAAGGATACAGAGAACACCCTTTGATTTTTGGCAAAGCATCGGTTAAGCATCCATCCACTGGGAGGACACTTCAGCTTGTTTCTGCTTGCAATTCTATTGTCAACATAGTGTGTAGGAACAACTCTATAGATCTTTGCCATGAAAAATTGTCATCTTTGCGAAAGGAGCTCTTAGATCTAGATCTTGCTGATATTGGTGTTGGTGTTAGTGTTACCGCTTCTAACATAGCTTCTTCTTCTGCTGTCAAGGTCCATATCCCTAGTATTTCCAAAACTAAAGGGAGACCCAAATCGACTGATGTGAGGTTTAAATCTGGAGTTGAAATTTCTTAGTCTAAAAGAGAGAGGCAGTGTAAGAATTTCTTAGAGTTTGGATTCAATCATGATAGCAGAAACTGCCCTATGAAGAAGTAGTTCATTCTTCATAGATACTCTTTCTGGACTTTGTGTTGTTGCTATTTGCTGCTCAACGATTATATCTGGTGCTACTCGTATGTTTTGTTGATGTTGGACGTGTATATTCATTATCTTATTTTGTTGCTGCTACTTCTGTTCTTTGAGCTATTGGTGCTGCTAACCCTTCCTTTCTGCTGCTGTTGTTGATTGGGAGCATCCTGGTGCTGCTAAGTGTGCGGTTCTTTTTTCTGATATCATGTGGTGGGAGCTGCTACTGCTTTTGGTGGCTGGATGTTTTTTAGTGTAGTTTTAGTTGATTAGTGCATGAGTGAGGCATATTCAAATCTATAATGGGTTGTTCTTGTGTAGTAATTTGAAATTGATTTGTAATCCTTCCTATATTTTGACTTGTGTTTGGAATCTATTGTTGTGTTACCTTGAGCTCCAGAAGTTGTATGTATACATTGATTATGTTACAAAGAATCTTTTCTGATCAGATGTTACTCTTTGAAGAATATTTGTCTCTCTTTGTGTCCAATGAATACACTTTCTTCTGAAATACTTACATTTTTGGATGAGAACAATTACTTTCATCTTTGTACAGTTACTTACAAAATGTCAGTTTGTTACTATGTGATTCACATACACTGGTTTCATCTATTTGACTTACCTTCCTCCCCAACAGTTACTTTAAAAAGTATAACATTTACTTTTTTAATGCACAGAGTTACTTTTATGTTGTCACAATTACTCATAGTGCTCTTACAGTTACTCTAGGTGTTCTTATAATTTCTTTATCAATGACGAGTTCATCTCTTTTATTTGTCAGTGAGTTCTCATATAGAAACTTTTTTTGGAATAGAACACTTTCTTTCGTGTTCGTACATCTACTTATAAGATGTCCCTATTATTCTGTGTTCCATACACATTGTTTTTGTGATACGTGTTTTACCTTCCTCTGTTAGAGTTACTTTTATAAAGTGTAAGAGTTACATTTTTGAATCACAAGGTTACTTCTCTCTACTGTCACAGTTACTCTTAGTGTTCTTACAGTTACTCTTAGTGTACTTACAGTTACTCTTAGTGTTATTACTATAATGACCCCGCCTCCCGGTAACCCCCAATTAAGGGAGACCGAAAGGTCAGAGCCGTTATCCAATAACCCGGATCAAAGGTTCGACAAATAATCAATAATAATTAAGAAATTCTACTAACTAAACTGAAATCTAGTAGAAAATTAAAACTTTGCATACCTTTTCAAACTTTGGGAATCTATATATCCAAGCTTTAATATACTCTATCTAATCCTCCTTGCACTTTATATTTTATTTTCACAATGTGTCACTTTACTGTTTGTTCATTTCAGGGTTGTACCTAAAACGCCGACAAACAAAACGTCGGTCAGCATATCGAAATATACTGGTATGTGGGGACAACCAAAAGTTTGCACATATGGATAACAATCTAATTATCACAATCAAGTTAATTAACAAGCCAATTTACACTTTTCAGTATGACATTCTCCACCGCTTTTGCCCTAACCCTGGCATACCCATCGTAGGGTTTCTTTTGCCAATGACTTAAGGCCACCTTCTCAATCTCGAGCTTGGTGCCTGGGGGTCACCACTCATGGTGCCCACAAGTCATGCAATATCATAGGCCACCTTCTCATTCCAGAGCTTGGTGCTTGGGGTCACCACTCATGGTGCCCATTGGTCTACCCTCCTGGGCCTGACCTTTGGCATCATCCATCAGGGTGGCATGTAGGTGCGAGAATACATACTTCTATTATTAATGTGATAATCATAGTGACTTTATGATTTGCAAGTATGAACATCCAAACTGATAATTTGCATTCAATGCAATTAACCATCCAGAAAATCCTCGGGAAACTAAGGCGGTTATTCATAATTAACCACATACCTGATCCAGAGCAACTTGATTGTCCAAGCAATAAGGATAAAGAACAAGCAACAAGCGATCAACAATATCCTAAAATTAATGCATGGGATCCAAGTGTTATAGTTTATCCAGAACATTCTAAAGCTAGACTTGGATTCCACCTTAGGCTTTCTAGACCACTTTAAGGTTTTATTAGGGTTTTTTCCTCCATAATGCTTTTATCATATTTAATGCTCTCTTAGTTCATAAACCCTAATTTCAACATCATAAGCCCAATTAAAGTCGATTATTTCTCTTTTATACGAAGACTACCATTTTTTATCCTTTTATTCCATGACAAGATCATTATGTTCATTTATCGTCAATTCATAGTTCATTATTCTCTAATACTCATATGAACATTATTTATCATTAATTCAACCTTGACTCATTCAAAAACCCTAATTTCTATATTAAGGTTATTTATCCACAAATTAGGAACTTTAATGTTCAAAATAGCTTATAACCATGAAAACTCAGTTCTATATATGAAATCAAATAATTAAAGCCATTAGTAGTCCTAATTACCAACATTAGGGTTTCAAGGCCCATTAAAGCCTATTTATGCACATAAACTCTAAATTAAACTAATTACATGCAAAGTTCATCTTTTTCGACCTTAATGTTCCTTTTCATCATTAACAGGTTAATATCAACTTTAAACACTCATTTAACCCTTTCTAATTCATTTAATCATCAAAGGTTAGGGTTTTTCATTGATTAAACTATTAAAAATAGCATCTTTATATACTTTTTAAATTGCAATCAGAATCAGGCTTCAATTTAATTTTTATTAGATTCCCCTCATTTTTCTGAGCAATTTTCATATTTTGCATGTTCTCATCGGAGCTACCAATATTTAGATGCAATTTTTTGCAATAAATCACTTACTCTGGCCAATCGGAGAGTGCCACGTCGCCAGGTTCCCATGCAATGCACTCGCTTGACTTGAGAACATAACCAAATGTCTCTTTTACCCCTCACTTAAGTTGTCGGTCCTTTGTTACTCTGAGGGTAGAACCGTCCAAAGCACATATATCCTTCTTCAACCTCGAGCAACAGGTTCGCAGCCACCCTAGCTGTCGATCTGCGGCCTTGGCATGCTCTTCCTTGCCTCTCTTGGCCTCGACGACCATCAGGGAGGGTGCTCTTACCCCCGCCATACCCTGGAACATGCAAAGCTTCTCCAAGTTGTGGCCACAATGGCCACGAGCAAGCCCAGAAGGTCTGCGTCTCAAACCACGTTGCAGCCATGCTGCGAGATCTTCTCCCACCTTTCCAAGGCGTGAACCTCCTCAGAACTCATTCACTTCCTCCGCCGCATCCCCACGCGTCCAGTCACACCTCGACCCACGGCCGAGACGTCCGATCTTAAGATGACTAGTGTTGCGATCTGCAGCTAGGTTACAGGTGTTTTGTAGGTATTACGTAGGGTTAGAGTAGGAAGATGAGGACGGAACTTCCTTAGGTCTCTTGTGGAAGCATCAAGCCACCATCCAGGCCACTCCTTGATCCTCTGTTTGCACCAGGGTTCTCCCTACCCTCTTGGTTAGGGTTAGCACGGAAAGAAGAAGGAGGAAAGGTTGTTTTGCATGGGATCTCTCTCTAGACCTCGACCAGGGCTTTACCCCTTTATATAGGGTGGTATTTGTGCCCCAGATCACTTGCCCATAAAGCAACCAAGGCTTCTCCTTATAGGAAAGGGATTTTCCTTACCTTAGAAGCATCCTTTTCTCTCTCTTCATGTACTTGTTCATTAGATTTTAGGAATTCAAAATTCCTCTCACCTAATCTCTTTATTCTTTCTTCTCAATCCATAGGCACGAATATCTATTTCTTTTAATAGAAATTACTTCCTTTTTAGCAATACCGCATAATCCATTAATAATGTATTCACATTATATTCTTATTTTCTTTTATAGGTATTTTCTCTTTCCTCTTTCTTCATTGGGACTCCTTGGATCCCAAGAAACTCTATTATTTCTAAATCCTTTTTATTGGATACTCATTACCCTTCTAAATGCATCTAAATGCATTATTCTTCATTATTTCCCATTATCTTGTTTATTTCTTATTAAAATAGCTCTTTTTGAGGATTTCTTCTTTATTTATCTTTTATTTTCCTCATTGGTATTCTTTTTATCATTAGGAATCCTTGGGATACGAAAATCCACCAAGGATAACTCAATTATACCTCTTTCCCCATATTTTCCACATTTTATCATTATTTTCAATTTCTTTCTTAATAAAGAAATACTTAATTTACTTTTCTTTTCTTATTGCATTATTTTTGCAACTTTGGACTCCTAGACCCAAGGAACCCATGTGGCATGAAATCCACCTTTGGATTACGTTATTTTTCCTTCTAGAGGTTTCTACATCTTTCTTTTCTCACAAACTCAATTATTCACTTACTAATTGAATTTCCTTGTTATTGGGCCCAATATCCAATAAAGCCCACAACACAATCATCGAGGCTATTTTAAATGAAATCCATTTATTCAAAACAATTTATATCATTATTTATTCCAATATCTTTAATATGGGAAATTACATTTCTCACCAAAAGAACCCAAAATTGGGGTTGTAACACTTACAGTTACCCTTGGTGTTCTTATAATTACTTTATGGGTTATGAGATCATCAGTCTTCCTCTTTAGTTAGTTTATTTTGATAGGCTAACTGAAAGTATATATCTTCATACAAAACAACAGTAGCTATTCATACAAGAATACCACAGATAAAGCATAGAACGTTATCTATTAAACCCAGAAATACTCCTATTTATAATATGATTTAGAGTTAATGTATTTTCAGGCTTGCAGCACATAAGTAAATGTATCTCATAGTAGTCACATATCATAACTCCAGAACCAAATTGTTCAAATTTAACATTTCACTTAATAAATCAGTATTCAGCTGGAATTTAGCCATCTATCGAGGCTTGAATCAACTTCTTCCTCCGTGCCTTTTTCTTCCTACACATATGTATCTAGTGCTTGTTTCTGCTCTCCTTCTTGCTTTTTATGACCCTTATCTGCTTCTTCCTTGTGCTCTTCAGTTGGACCTTCTTTGGTGTCATCACGTGCATTCTTTTCATCTTCTTATACTGGTTGTAGCTGCCCCCTTGCCATCATTCTTTGAAAAATGTTAGCCCTTATTGCTGGCATGTCTTTGTAAGTGAAGTCCATATGCTTTTCATTGACCAGGAATTCAAGGTACTTCATCACGAAGAACCCACAGTCAATTCAGTCTTCTTGTTGTTGTGGGCACAGTGGGTACTCCCACTCCCACTGTGACAGTTGGCTTCCTTTTTCTGGTGCCCCCCTGAAGAATTCGTGCACAATACCCACCTGTAGGAAAAAACACAACTTTTATTAATTATTAATCAAAACACATTAATCCTTTCAACCCATTACTAACAGAGTTACTTTTTTCATCGTGTACCCATCTAATGAATTCTTTTTTTGAATTGCTATTTCCACTCATTGAGTTATAAGACCGGTGTGCTCCATCCCTGAAGCTTGCTTCATACAAGTGCCAGTGGTTATCGTTGTTTAGTATGGTGAACACCAAGTCCATTGTGTCCCAATCTTTTAACGGAATGTTGAAGAGTGGAGATAGCATGTCAATCTGCTCCAGGGTGATGTTCTCAACATCAAATGCCAATTCCTACTGCAAATGTAGAATTTAAAAATGCACATCTATAAGTTTTAGTTTGTGTTTCTATTTTGTAATTTGATGTAATTTTGTATACCAAGCTTGCTTGTCTTACCGAAGCATAAGTGTTCATGCAGTGCCACGTCAAAGCCTTCTTCCTCCGTTTGCTTGTTCTCACCTTGAGCATCTGCACAAAGCAGTCCAGAACCTGGAAAAAAACACAAGCTTTTTTCTTTAGTAATCCAAATTATTGTTTCAAACAGTTACACTATATTTTGGTTCTTACAGGTGATTGCATTATTTGATCTTTGTATAATAGGGCAGTGAGGTCCTTCCCCGTGCACCAAACATTATCACTAAATTTCCACTCTCATTTTGACATGTCAATCATTCATAGATGTGATACATATGAGTCAGATGTTGAATAAGTAATGTTTTATTTTATACACTTGACAAAATAACCAATTTTTACATTTCTTTAATATTGTCCATGAAGTGATGGACAATTTGTTTGGTTTCCTTTGTTTTGAAATGCTCAAAACCTATGATATTTTTCAACTTGTGCTGTCAAAAACAAAGTGCATTCAATGTTAGAATCCATCTTCATTCCTATACTCAATCTATCAATTGTATAGTTACTCTATCAATCATATAGTTACTTTTTATGTCGCATAGTTACTCTTTATATTCCTACTGTTACTCTGTTATGTCACATAGTTACTCTACTAATTCAAATAGTTACTCTTTATGTTCATACAGATACTCAAGTACTGATATAGTTAAAAAATAAATCCAACCTTACCTTTTCCTCCATCCTTTTTTTGATGTTCTTCTCTATGCTCCCTATTATAGGCTCTGTCATCTTCTTTCTATTTGTCAACTTTTTGAAGGGCTCTTCCTTCTTTCCTTCTTCTTCTTCGCTTGATTTCTTTGCATGTTCCCTTTTTTTCTTTGCCTTTTTCTTCTGTATCTCGTGCACATCTTTCTTGGGAAGAGCCATCAATAGATTTTTCTTTGTGCTTTTTCTCCACAGCACCAGTTTGTTCATCATCACTCTCTTCTTCAGATCCTTTTTGTTCCACATACTTTCTTTTCAGCCTCAGCTTGCTTGGTTTTCTCGGTGTGTATCCCTTCTCCACACCTTATTTCTCTTCTATGTCCGGCATGTCCATATCCTTCTTTCAAAGGACCTCAGACCTGTCTTTGGGTTCATCAACATTTACTGAGGCAAACCCCTCAGCAAATTTTTCGAATCCACTTGCAGGTGACCATGCTTTGTCACTTTCATCTCCCACCTTCCTCTTCAGAACTCTGTTTTCTTCCTCTAGTTCGGCTATTCATTTTTCTAGCCTCTTATTCTCCTTCTTCGGGTCACTAAATGCTTCAACAACTATCTTTGTGCAAATCTCCTTCTACATCTTTAACTCCTCCTCCATTCAGTGGATTCTTCCCTCTAGGTTGGAGTTCTCAGTAGTTACTCCTTTGTCGATGATTGGCTTTGCTAGCGCCTTATCTGTTGTTGGCTTAATTTTTTCCCTTTTTTCTGCTAGGTAATAGGGCAAGTCATCTACTCTTCTTGTAGCTCTCCAATCATCTCCCAGATCTAGCTTCATCCTTTGACAAACCTGTCCAAATAAATCAAATAATGTGTCACAATTCAAACATATAGGATTATCTTGTATATTAGCTTTGTAACAAAGAAGAAATATCCTTACATCTCTAGGGTTTACAGTCCCTATTTCCATCACTTTCTCGATCGGCGCAGCCCACTTTTTTATCCTTAGCTTGGCGTCAAGGAAGGTTGGCTTTGCCATTTTCGTCATCTCATATGCCCAAACCTACATGAAATAGAGAAAAATATAATGCATAAGTAAATGGCCCTAGGCATCATTGTAACAATCTAGACGAAAATAAATTTGTTCACTTATGCATAGGCACATGACACACCCTATCATGTAGAGTATGGTCTTTCTCTTCTCCCCTCTCCTCCTCAACTCAACATTCTCCTTCAACATCTTCATATTCTTGAAGATACTCCCATGAACCAGCTTTGCCCAATTCATTTGCCCCATGGAAGTTACATCATCTAAGTAGTGCATGATGTAAATTGGGGTGCAATAGCTGGTATTTGGGAGTAGGAATGTTGCAAGCAAGTGCAACATCCACGCCCGACACATGTTTTGATTGTAGGTGGGGTCGTCTGTCTTGGCATATTGTTGCCAAAGATTTTCCAAGTTGTCCTTGTACAGGACATCCTTCTCCTTCAACCTTTTTGATGTCTCACCTTCCTTGCCATGTCTACTTGTTGCCCTAGTGAATTCTTGATAAATTGAGCTCACTATGCCAGAGTTTTTCCTAGGTATGATATCCATACCTTTTCTAGGGATACCTAGGATTTCCCCCACATCTTCAATTGTCATTCTTCTTTCCACTCCCTTTGCCAATAAGAATCTATCATCCTCCACATATCTTGCTATTAAATCCTTCAAAAGTACTACGTCTACCATAAGATTTGGCATCTTTATCATTTTTGCAAAGGTCGTTGACCTCATCATTCTAACCTAAATCTTTGTAAACACCATGTTGTTGTTGATGGTGATGTAGCTCTTGATGTAGCATCTGTGGTATATCCTTTTAATGCCAACTGCAAACATATCAAAAAGTACTCTTAGGTTTTTTGTTGCTTATTACTTTTTAGTCAGTCCAGGTATTCTTATATTTTTCACAATTTACTATACATGGTAGGTTGATCACATTTTAAAGCTAACTGTTATTTTAATAGCAACTTTCTAAACTGTAAGTGTTATTAAGTATCCTCTGAAAGGAACAACAAATTTATACAATTATAAATTCATACAAGCTTACCTTCATCATCCTTTGCTTTTCCCTTCTCCTTCCTCTTCCTTCTTTCCTCTTCTCCTTCCTGATCAGTAGCTTTTTCTTTATCCTTACTTGCATCAGCCTTTCCTTTCCCCTTCTCTTTCCTCTTCCTTCTTTCCTCTTCTCCTTCCTCATCAGTAGCCTTTCCCCTTCTGCTTCCTTTTACCTTTTTGCACTTCCCCTTCATCAGCAGTAGATTTTTCTTTCTCCTTTCTTGATTCAGACTTTTCTTTCCCCTTTTGTTTTCTTTTACTTCTTTGCAATTCTTCTTCATCAGCAGTAGCATTTTCTTCCTCATTCCTTTGTGGATATTCTTTTGTATTGTCATCAGACGCTATCCTATCTTCTCCTGCATACAAACACAGTTACTCTTTAGTTTAACAAAATATACTTTCCAGTTTAACTGCTACATCTAGTACACGATTTACTTTTTCTTATGAAATAGTTACTCCAGCTTTAAGACAGTTACTCTAGCCTATCGTATAGTTACTCCAATGTTCCTGTAGTTACTCTAGGCATTGTCGAGTTACTCTGCTTGTCATACCAGTTGCTCTTTTATCATACATTGTTACTTTGTAGTTGAAATCCTTTATTTATGTTTCGTTGTAATGTACATGCAAACATAAATTACCTCATCATTCTTCATTCTCCACTTCATCATGCTGAGGTTCTTCAATCCCAGTACCTTCTTTAATGACATTCCCTTTCTTTGCTAAAGATGGTCTCTTTGGAGGAGTTGCAACCCCTTTTTTCTTCCCTCTTAGAGTCCTCGGAGGAGTTGTAGCCCCTTCTTTCTCCCCTTCCGTAGCCAGTGCTTTTTCCACTTCATCCGGTTCATCACGTAGAGGTTCTTCAGTCCTAGTACTTTCATTTCCTTTAAATTCTAAAGATGTTCCCATCCTAGGAGTTGTAGCCCCTTCTTTTTCCCCTTCTGCAACCTGTGCTTTTTCCGCCTCATCCAGTTCTTTTTCCATCAGCTCGTCAACTTCGTAGTGCTTCAATATGAAGTTGTCTTTGTCTTCAGTTACGGTTACGGGCTTTAGATTCATTCTCCATGGTGGCCTTATGGTGGTCTTCCGTGATGACTTCTTCATCCTCGCCATGTTTGAACAACGGAGCACCTGTGCTTGACCAAAATTGAGAGGCAGCGAAAGAGAAGAGAACAGAGATGGAGAAGTGAAGCGAACGGAGACCGATATTCTATCGATGATAGAGTAACTGGAGACTGGGGGTTGGGGGTGGGGGTTGGCCGGATGACAGTAGTTTCAGTGAAAATTGAGTAATCACACAGAGCAATGAGAAACTGAACAGTCGATTTGGGGGTTTTTTTTTCCTTCTGTCTTTCCACTTGTTTTCTCACCAACTTCTGCTCCTTTTTCATTTTGAATTATTTACCACTCTGCCACCACATCTACTGTGATGGGTAGCTTCTTTTGGTTACTCGCACGGGCAACAAAGATCACCTCATATATATATATATATATATATATATATATATATATGGGCATTCATTCATTGCCCGCGCGAGTAGCCTAGATTTTTGCTACCCTGCAGCTAAAAAAGTAACTCTCCTAGCTAAGAAAGTAACTCTGCTATAAAAAAAGTAACTATGGTGTCAAAAAAGTAACTCTGCTGGCCAAAAAAGTAACTCTGTACAAAATATACAGCAGATATATAAAGACGGGTTTTTTTATTTTGGAGGGGCAAATGATATTATTTTTGGCTAAAATTTTTTGGAGAGGTAGACAAAATAGTCCTCTACAATTTCAAAATTTGTTTTTTGAAAAAAAGTGATCGGAAGGGTGGGCAGGTAGCTACCCGCGTGGGCGATAAAGATGGGCCATATATATATATATATATATATATATATATATATATATATATATATATATATATATATATATATATATATATATATATATATATATATATATATATATATATATATATATATATATATATTAGTTTGTGGATCTTTATGTGGAATTTAATCGGATATGCACATTAACCGATTTAATATTCATCTTGTATGAAATAAAATAAATATGATCATATCGATTTAAATCTGAGATACACCGTAAATTGACAAGGCTCTCATACCACAGTAGGGAAATCGGGGCAACAAATAAGGCAATGGAAAAAAAATTTAAGTCTGATTCCCTTAGACACCAAGATCGCCTCAATAACAATATATCTAGGAAGGAAGGTTTGTAAGGTTATACCTGGTCCTAGAGAAAGTCCAGTGTCATTACCCTTACAGTAACATTATGCTTCTTCTTCAAATAGTTGTTTTCTCGTTCAATAGAAGCAGCACTCAAGCAGTCATCTCCATCGGCCTCTAGTGCAGCACTACAAACAGCAGTTGATGATGTCCTCCTAGAGATGGACTACAGCCTCTCACCTCTAGAGTAGTCCACGCGAACCACTGGGAACTCCACATTTCCTACTAGATCCAACGGGAAGGAATTGTTTCCTTCTGTCGGCATACTAGTCACCGACATGCTCTACCACAATTATTTTAAGTTGTTCTCTCCCTAGGTGTCCCTCCCTTTAACAGGTAGGACTTGCTTGATCTCTTTATTAGTTACCAAAACTAGAGAGGACAACAATTGTCAAAGCATCTGATTCTCAATTCTATGTGTTGGGAAGCCCCCAGTACCCCTCTATTTATAGTAGAGGCTAGGGTCAGAATTCTCAGTCTGTGTGGGAGTATAAGGGTCCAAAATCATGAATTTTCTAGAACCTACAAATGAAGAACCGATCGGTTCACACACCCAACCGGTCATTTGGTGCATGAGCGGTCAGTTCACTAAGTAAATTGGCCAGTCTGCGTAGTTTTTTTTTCTAAATCACATTGGTATTCAATGCTCGATTAATGCTAAACATGTCATCAGCATCAATCCTTATTCCAATCAAATTGGCAACTATACCAGGTGACCCAGAGGGTGAATCGATTGTCTCACATAGTGAAATGATTTTTTCACTTTGTGAGATGACCATTTCACAAGTGAAATGGACATTTCACTTGTCCACTTCAAGAAAAGTTCATTCGACATTGATTCCAATTCACCTGAAACTCCAACTGATTGGTTCAACACTTGAACCAGTCAGTTTAGGGTCCAGTCACTCAATTTTGAATCTTAGTTGCTTAATTGAATACCTAAACACCTTTAGTAATCAATCTAAATATCATTCATGAGTAAACTCATTTAATCCAAGTGTATCCTATATGTGTGACCCTATAAGTCTAGAATTACATTGGTAGTGAACGTCAATAACTAGTTATGACATCACAAGAAAAGAGTGGTGTCTAGTAACACATCATTTCTACCCAAGTAATTCAGAAATTCGGAGAACAACGTCAACCTACAATCTATGATTATTGTTACCGTGATCATATATTTCCTTTATCTCTGAAATCTGAATTGAACTCAAGGCATGGAATCGATATCCTGTTAACGTTCAATCCATGTTCCTTGAACTAGAGAAGATTGTTTGAGATGAACGTGAGCTTGCATATCATATATTGATTCAAATGAGTATGTCCATACATTTCTCAGTATCGCTTATCAAGAGGCCCTAGATATCAATCTCCTGTAGGAGGGACAAATCCCATCTACATCACTCACACTCGATCCCCATGGGTCACAGCTACCCAATCATCACTGTTATGGCAATCCTTATTTAGGGTTATGTTGGATGATGTCAAAATATACCCAACAACTTGTGATGAATGTAGTGAAGTCATGTTTAAGAACCACAATCACCACTATCACTATGAGAGATGATTCTGACTACCATTCTATAGTTTGCATGTATCACTCTCATAGTGGGTCTTTCTGATATACTATTCTCTAACATGTACATGTGTGCTTGACTTGATAGCATATATCATGACTAAAGAGATTATGTCATTAGTCAACACACACTCTAGTCTTATGTATTATTGTCGTCTATTTTACTTCCCCAATAATATCTGACAAGGTACATAACAAAAATTCATGTATTCTTAGCATTCGTATAATCTCATTATTCAAGTCACATACATGAAGTCATACGCCATCGAGTAACATCATTCTTTTGACATATAATATGTATGTGCATCATCTCATGAATGAGACAAACACAATAGACATAATTACATTTATTATTATATAATTAGGTATCCAATGCCACACAACAATCATCATATGATTGGCTCTCTAGGCATACATATGAACACATACATCATACAATAAGGTGCTTGATTTCTAAGGCAGCTTAGCATGCTTCCAACAAGCATATGCCTCATACCTAGTCGCATTAGGAGTAGGTTCCTCTAGAACCAGTGTACTAGGATATAGAGTTTATGCTCATCAATGAGAACCCTTCTCAAAGTCCAAAACCAATCATGGAAGTTATTCTTGTTTAGTTTGTCATTTTTAAGGACCGATCACAATGTGATTTGTTTTCCATTCGTTTCTACAAAACAAATTTTCACTTTTGTCAAAACACTTTTTATTTGATTTGATAAGTTTAATAATATTAATAAGTCTTTTAATTAATGATTTCTCCCATTGTTTATTCAAATAGATAGCCCTTACTATCAATTAGGAAGATTACTATGAACAATCTTCTAGTGACTAAGATCCAAAACAATTAAGTCAATACGCAGCCAATGTTGATGTTTATTACCAATTTTTAAGGTAGGCAACATTTTCCAATTGCATCTCATGCAATCATTGGATAGATGGTATGTGCAAATCCTTGGCATAGTTTGTTTGTATTCTTCTAAGCACTTAATCTCATTAAGGTCACCTAGTTAATCCTGACCCAAATCCAACACGATAAAATATGCACTCTACTTTCATAGACCCACTTATCTAGCATCACACTTCCATGAGATAGATGGTGCACCATGCTTTGGCCTAACTAATGCTTGGTCGATCAAGATTTTCATGTGTGCCACTTATGGAAATCATCTAAGACTTAATATTTATTGAGAGATATTATATATAAGTACATATACATATCCAGTCACCACATACTTAAAGTACATATCATAAACATGTTATATCCACAAACAAAAAATGCAATCATGAAACATTAGAGCAATGCTTATGGTCATATGAATAAAATCCTTTGGAGATACAAATAATTGCTACCAACTAAGGTCCACATCATATGTAGCAACATGTATTGGGTAACATGTTGCTACAATGGAGCAGTTGATCGGTTGGACCCTCTAGTTGATCCATTGGACTTTCTAGTCAGTTTATTGGCTTCATCGATCGATCTACTGGTCCTGACTCGTGTGCTTGACTAGACTTCTCCATTCAATCAGTTGGGCCTATAGTCGATCGGTTGGATCCTCCTGTTTGTGGACTCCTCAATCCTCTAGTCAATTGGTTTGACTCGGATGATGTAGAACATCTCTCTCCCAAAATAGAAATGAAATGTTCATATTCCATATTACATTCTTAAAGGAAAAACCTCAACTTACATTCAAGGGGAGAATAGGAAGAAGAGCATTGATTTATATTTGGAAAGGAGGGGAGAGGTTCAGTATGCAAACTTAATAACAACAAGAAATAAACCAAACAACCATGCATGCACATGCACAGGAGTTTTGGCCATAACCACGCATACATCCACCATCAAAACACTTTTAGGGTGATGTGTATTGATAGCGTATATATCATATCATATATATTTTTGGGATCATATGTGGTATTTCATTGAATATTTACATTAATGATTTTAATATTCACATCATATGAATAAAAAAATATGATCATATATATTTAGATCTTGATACTATGTAAATTGATCTAGATCTGAAACCACTGTTGGGGAATAGAGATGGTAGAGAAGGCAACAGAAACAAAACATTTATCTATAACACTTTACCAGTAGATTGCACCGACAATAATTTAACTAGGAAAGAAGGTAACAAGAGACATACATGGTCTCGGATCAAGTCTAGTGACAACTCATTCACGGTGATGTGCACTCTTTGCAAGACACATACAAACAACTAGCGATGACGGCCTCATGGTGTAGCACCATGGCCGGTTGTGGTTGTTATCCTCCTAGAGTGGTGGAAATGGTCTCCACGCCTCTACATCATTCACGTGGACTACTTGGAACTCCACATTGCGTTACCAAAGCCAATAGGAAGGAGTTGTCCCTTCGAACATCAACCTTCTTGGGTTCATTCACTCTCCCATGTTGTCTCTCCCTTATTGTCCCTCTCTTTTTCAGGTAGGACTTGCTTTGGCTCTCTTGTTACCACAACTATGAGAGGAATTTGATGAATTTTCTAGAAGTTGCAAACATTGAAGAAGTTAGTTCACTACTAAACCGGTTGGTTCACATGTAAAATTATTGGTTCAACACTTAAATCAGTTGGTTCACTTGCTTTCCTATTCTCAATCACATTCGATTTTAATATTTGATTAATGCATAACATGATGTCTGCATCAATCCTTGATCCAAATATATTGATGATTGAACTGGGTGATTCACAAGTTGAACTGATTGTTTTAGACCTTGAATTGGTTGCTTCACTAACTGAATTGGTCGATTCATGTCCCAGCTTAGGTAATGTTCAACCAATGTAGTTTAAATTCACCTGAAACTTGATTGATCAGTACAATACTTATACCACTCAGTTCATAGTCTAGTCAGTCAATTTTCATCTTTTGTTGTTTAAATATATACCTAAACACTTTAGTAATCAAGTTAAACATCATTTATGAATAAATTCCTATTCCAGGTGCATCCTATGTGTATGACCCTATAAGTCCCAAGTTACTTTGGTATTGAATGTTCATAACTAACTTATGGCATCTCAAGCAATGAGTTGTATCTAGAAATACATCATTTCTATCCAAGTAATTGTAAATTTGGATTAAAATTTTCAACCTACAATTTGTGATCAGTGTTACAATGATCATATAGTTCCTTTGTCTCTGATATCTGGATTGAACTCAATGAATGGAATTGTCATCCTTTCAACATTCAATCCATGTTCCTAGAACTAGGGTAGACTATTTGAGTTGCATGTAAGCTCACATATCATACATTGATTCACACGAGTATAAGTATAAATTTCTCAATCTTGCTTATCAAGTGGCCAAGATATTAACTCATGTAGGAGGGACAAATCTCATCTACATCACTCACATTCAACCCCCATGTGTCACAATGTACCCAAGCACTACCTTTATGGCAACCCTTATTCAACATCATGTTGAATGATGTCAAAATACATCAAATGACATGTGATGAGTGTAGTTACTTCAGGTCTAAGAACTACAGTCACCAGTATCTCTATAAGAGTTGATTCTAACTACCATTTCATGGTCTCCATGTATCACTCTAATAATGGTTATGTCTGATACACCGTTCTCTAACATGTACCTATGTGCTTGGTTTGATATCACATATCATGACTAATGAGATTCTATCATCAACCAACAAACACTTAGTCTTATGTATTACTATCATCTATTTGTCTTCCATATTAGCATCTCACTAGGGACATAACAAGAATGTATGTATCTTATCATACATATGATCTTATTGTTAAGGTCATCAACCTGAAGACATATGTCATCAAGTAACATAATTCTTTAGACATCTACTATGGATGTGTCATCATCTCATGATTGAGACAAACATAATAGATGGAATTATATTTATAATTATCAAATCCAGTAATAATGCCTCGTTACAATCATCATATGATTGGCTCTATGGGAATATGTAACGTCCCCAGATTTTCACCTTCTCAAAACCCCATGGAGACGAGAAGACAAAATCCAAAAATGTTAAGCAATTGTATCAAAGTGCATTGTAGAAGCAATATACGCATACATGAACATAAAACCATAACAAACACCATAACATTTCTCAATATTCAACATGCATATTTATACAGCATGAATTATTACGCAATGATTTACAATTACATATTGAATGACGATTCTACAATCTATGAACATGTATGCTAATAGGATCTTAGAGAAAAGGTACAACCCATACAACTTTCTCACGTCCTATTCCTTTATCACATTCTAGCTCTGCACCTAGAAAATACGAGAAACAAAAACATCAACAAAAGTTGATACGTGGAATTAAAGAGCTATATTATGCTGGCATATTGAAAATACTTGAAAAAGAAGAAATAGAAAAAAAACATTATTTAATGGCGGAAAATCAGGTAATCCCAATGTATTAATCACATTTCAAATGAATATGCATTACTATGGTGGACTTAGCACAAACATAAATTATTGGGCCCTATCCCCACGTACCTTGTACCATTAGGGATCTCCCTACATACCTTGTACCGTTAGGGAGGTGCTAGTCAACATTAATTCTTTCCCTCTCTAATAGGGAGATTAATGAGCACTACTAGTAACTACATTTTATTTTATTATTCATTTATGTTCTTAAATGTTCAAGGTAGAAATTGTCAATACACATACATCTACATCCAACAATGTACTTCAAATACATGCAAGCAAGTACATATATTTAACATCCAACAAAATCTAGTCATATAATTATATCCACATACCTGAGTTTAGAGATTCTTTATACATCCAAGATCATCTAGAACTTTGTCCATGACCTTATTAATAACAATTAATCGTCATTAATACACGGTTCGTTATATTACTAATATTTTAGGTCCAAATTAGGGTTTCCATTATGGGTTAGATCATTAGGTGTATCTCTTTAGGATTCACATGATTCAAAGGAATCATATTTGGATCTTAGGGTTTTGGGGTCGTTCAAGATCATATAGTGTCATTAAATAATTAGGATTCGACATATTGTTGCATAAGGTATACACTTTTAGAAAGAATAACTAGAAATTAGGGTTTTTCACAACTATTGGATCAAATATCCCTCATTGATTAGGGTTTCGAGCCATAGGATATCAGGGACCCAAATAGAGTTTTAGATGTCAACAAATCAAATCTTAATCATGGATCACTAATATAACACAAAATATATATATTAAAAGGTCATTAGGGCTTGTAGGCCATATTTTATGAAAAAGGATCTGATTTTGGCCTTGACTATATTTTATTTAATTAGTTTCTATTTTTCTGATGAAAACGGTATATTGGTTCACTATAATCTGATATTCCTAGCATTTTCTAGGATTTTTCTAAGGTAATCATTTTCTTGAATAAAAGAAAATTAAAAGAAAAGAATTTTACCTTGATCAATGGCCGGATCCGACTGCATCGACCGCTCTCATTGATCCCAGGCTTGGAGAGGGATGGATTGGGTTTCTGACTTGGCGCCTGAGGATTGGTCCACCTCGGTTTCTGCTAGCACCCTCCCCTCCCTTGCTCTTCTTCTCTTCTTGCTGCTAGCCGAGCAGCTCAATCAAACTCCGGCGAGCTCCTGCTAGCTCCTGGGTGGCGTTGTCATGGGGATGAAGGCGCCTTAACCTTCGTGAGGCCGCCCCAGCTAGAGGAGTGGGAGTTTCCGGCTGTGGCTCCCTCTGGAGCTCAGCGCCACCACAAGATAGGTGAGGTCACTGGCATGAGAGGGGTTTAGGGTGGAGAGGGGTTCTGGGATCCTATTTTCTAGCCGCACACACTCGCGACGGGTTGCCGAAAGTGTTGTAGGGGTAGGATTTGAGCAAGGAGTGTTGTGGTGGTCTGACGGTGAAGGGGACATAGGTTGAAGAAGGTGGATTGAGGGAGTGGTTCTCTGGGTGGTTTTTCCAGAATAAATGGTCGAACAATGGGAAAGAAGGGTTGGCGGAGCTAATGGTGGCCTTAAATGGGAGAGAGGTGGTGTAGAGGGAAAATCCCTAAAGGGGCACCACCGCCTGTGAGAGGCACGGAGATAAGGGGAGCTCATTCTCCCAGATCCGAGGGTGAGGGGGGTTGAATTAGGGCTTGTTGGGTTTGGTTTGGGGAGACGAGGTCATCCTCCAATGATCTCATCCAGGAGATGCGGGAGTCGGGCGTGTGGAGTCTCAGTTGATTGTTGGGGTCGGGACCGAGGAAAGCGGGAGGTAGATGAGGAAGTCTCCCCTGTTGGATTGTTGATCAACGGCCAGCATTAGCTCGACCTGTATTAAGGCCCACGTCCAAGCTTCAAAGGGCCGCGTGACACACAATGTCACGCATTTGATTCATATAATTCCCAGCTTAGATTCTAGGGTTCAAATTAATGATATATTATACATGATTTCAAATTCTTATATCTCCCAAATTTCTTATCCAACTAGAATGAAATTTTAAGGTAATCTTCATGATGTCAATATGTGACTATGGTATAAAATTGGAGTTGAAATTCGATTGTTGGTTATGTCAATTGACTAGGTGTCATATTGCTTGTAATTTGGCTTTATATGATACTAGGGATGGTACTAAATGAAATTGATAAGTCAATTAATCAAGGTTTGCATCAAAATCTATCATTGATTCATATGTACATAATTCCTCAAAAGAAATTAGTTCACTACTCACTGGATCACTAATTGAATGATTGGTCTCATGAGAGATTAATCAATTAGTAAGGGTATTCATTCACAATTGACTTCAATTAGGTATCATAGTCTCCTATCATATCTCAAATCACCTAATTTGGGTGAAGGAATCCATGATTGTATTACCAATTCCTCAATTTGGTATTTTCCCTCTATGTAGAATGCTTGTCTCTCAAATATTGTATTAGTTATTAAAACTCAAAATCTAGGTTATCACATTCACCCCACCTTATTTGGAATTTCATCCTTGAAATTCAACTAATCTCATCCTTAAGAGGTTATTTAGGAGTTGAACTTCATATACATCATCATTTCTTAGGTTCTAAGACCACCATAATTGCATGTACTCTAAGTTGTCAGCTTAGGGTCTAGAGATTCTTGGGTGTGTCTACCCCACCTTATATATGTGGAAGCATCACTTAATGTCTTAGCCATAACATGGCATTATGATATCTTAGGGTTACATCACCTCTAAGGGTACAAGTTTTGTTCATACTTTTAATGTTTAGGAGGAATTCATTTATATGCCATGATATTCAGATCGTTCAAATCTAACATCATTAATATGTTTTATGATCAACATCTTACAATTATTTCAGCATTAGAGGAGATTTTCTTCATCCTTGATATTAGATTTGTTCTACTTAAGAAGGGTTTATGTAACATGTTTGACCATAAGGGTTTCACCCTATGGTGTGATATTCATACTCAACTTAGAAGCATACATTGAGAAGGATCATTGTTACGAACTATATTTCTGATCATATATCCCATGATCCAAAAAATATCTTTATATGAAGTTCATGAGTTCAAATTTTTATGTCTTTCATGTATTATGTGAAGGGAAAAAGAGAAAATACTAAGTTTATCCCATGATCTTAGCATCATATCTTTCATGTTTCATATGAAGTGGGAGAGAATATTTTAAAGTCAAACTAATCATGATTTCAATCGTGGGACTACATGTATGATATGGGGGGGATATAGAATAGGTCAAGATTATATGAGTGACTCCTCATATAAATCATCTATATAGATCAAGTGAGGCTTCTATCATCATATATTAAGAAGGAGAAGAAGAAGGGAGAACATGTATGTTGAGTATCTTTTGCACAAAGCATCATACTCTCATAACTAGAGTTCATATATTACCTCACTTGCAACTAATGATGAGATTCACAAAATTTGTCACTCTAGCTAGGACCTGACTCAACCAAAGGATTGACTTTATCATATGGGTCATCTACCCATCCTTTTCTTTTACCCAATTCTCACATATAGATTTGAATCATGCATAAGGACTCAACTCAACACTCAAGAGTAATCTAGTGTAGGACATTTTTTAACACATATCTCATATATTGGAGGCTAGGTCCTATGACCTTCTCCCTGTGGGTCTTACTCTCTCTAGAGTTCACCACATATCTCATCCTACCACTAGACATCCTCCTTGTATAAGAGCTTGAGGCTCATGCACACTCATCTCTATCTTAACTTAGCTTATCTTAAGTAGGAAAAGGGAATGTACTTTCATCATCATGACTTAGCATAGATCCTCTAAGTGTGGATTCAGCTCATATACAACTCAAATCTTAATAAGGAAACTTATACCATCATGGATTAAACTTAGATAAGGTTCTATATGCTTATTTCCTTCATCTTTCTTTTGTCTATCTATGTATCACATAACCTTATGAGGCTCTAGATGTCTAATCTAGATCTATTCTCTCTTCTAGACTAATGTCACTCCCTTTCACTTAGATTGCATGAACACCCACAACTCTCCTATGTGAGGGACACATTTTTATATTGACATATATCTAATAGAATATAATATAGTTTTTCTCCGAGAAAGAAGGCGTCAGATAAAACTGTCGAGGTGTGAGCCGATTGAGAAACAAAACCAAACAAGCAAACTCGACTGTCCAACACACAAAAGATAGTCTAGAGCCATGTAACCTAGTAAAATGGTGAGAACATGGTGTATTCTAGTGTAGCTACCCAATACATATGAGCTCTATATGGATAGGGTTTCAGACACTTGTTTAAACCTAGTTCTCGAACATCTGGGTTCTAACCTAGAGGCTAGGTCAAACCTTATTCCTATAGCACAACTTACTAAGTTTTCTAGGTTTTTAAGTGAAAGGTAAAACTTAGTTTTATGTTTCATGGTGAGAAATGGTCAAGTGTAGCTATTGTTCATGATCTGATACCAACTGTAACGTCCCCGAATTTTCACCTTCTCAAAACCCCATGGAGACGAGAAGACAAAATCAGAAAACGTTAAGCAATTGTATCAAAGTGCATTGCAGAAGCAATATACGCATACATGAATATAAAACCACAACAAACACCATAACATTTCTCAACATTCAACATGTATATTTATACAACATGAATTATTACACAATGATTTACAATTACATATTGAATGATGATTCTACAATCTATGAACATGTATGCTAACAGGATCTTAGACAAAAGGTACAACCTATAAAACTTGCTCATTTCCTATTCTTTTATCCCATTCTAGCTCTGGACCTAGAAAATATGAGAAACAAAAACATCAACAAAAGTTGGTACGTGGAATTAAAGAGCTATACTATGCTGGCATATTGAAAATACTTGAAAAAGAAGAAAGAAAGAAAAAAAAACATTATTTAATGGCATAAAATCAGGTAATCCCAAGTTATTAATCACAATTCAAATGAATATGCAGTACTATGGTGGACTTAGCACAAACATAAATTAATTGGGCCCTATCCCCACGTACCTTGTACCATTAGGGATTTCCCTGTGTACCTTGTACCATTAGGGAGGTGCTAGTCAACATTAATTCTTTCCCTCTCTAAAAGGGAGATTAATGATCGCCACTAGTAACTACATTTCATTTTCTTATTCATTTATGTTCTTAAATGTTCAAGGCGGAAATTGTCAATACACATACATCTACATCCAACAATGTACTTCAAATACATGCAAGAAAGTACATATATTTAACATCCAGCAAAATATAGTCATATAATTATATCCATGTACATGAGTTCAGAGATTCTTTATACATCCAAGATCATCTAGAACTTTGTCCATGACCTGATTAATAACAATTAATTGTCATTAATACATGGTTCATTATATTACTAATATTTTAGGTCCAAATTAGGGTTTCCATTATGGGTTAGATCATTAGGGGTATCTCTTTAGGATTCACATGATTCAAAGGAATCATATTTGGATCTTAGGGTTTTGGGGTCGTTCAAGATCATATAGTGTCATTAAATAATTAGGATTCGACATATTGTTGCATAAGGCATACACTTTTAGAAAGAGTAACTAGAAATTAGGGTTTTTCACGACTATTGGATCAAATATCCCTCATTGATTAGGGTTTCGAGCCATAGGATATCCGGGACCCAAATAGAGTTTTATATGTCAACAAGTCAAATCTTAATCATGAATCACTAATATTACACAAAATATATATATTAAAAGGATAATAAACAGAGAGGCGGCACGGTAGGGTTTAGCGGCGATCCCGAGGCGATCTTGAGGCGGCGGCGCCGCCGTCTCCCAAATCACCGGTGTGGCACTCAGCCCCCGGTGGTCTATCGTCTTCTGTACCGCGGCATAGATGAGCGAGGAACGTTCTGGGTGTGGGAGCCAAGGGAGTCGGGGGAGGTGTAGGGCCCGAGAGGTTGTCGCTGATAGGAGAGCGACCTTGGTGGCGCAAGCAGTGCAGGTGGACGAGATTATTCCTGACATTAGGTTGTTGGTCCAACTGGAGTTGAGGGCTTCAGCGGTTGTAAGCATGGCAGAGCTTGGAGGAGAATCGGCTACCAGAGGAGAAGCGCATGATCCATCGTTGCTGATTGGAAACCTGAAAGGACATCTAAATACGACTCCACAAGCGGCAGTAAGGGAGCATATGGAAAACCACACGGCTCACCATCATAGATTGGCGTCGATCGTCCGTGTCCCACGCGTGGATGAGGAGCGGCACCACTATGGACGGGGCAACATTTCTGTGGTCAACAGAAGCGTGACAGCAAACCCATATCATCGGGTTGAAGAAGATTGGTCGAGCCTGAGATGGGATTTCAATGATAATAGACGTGCATAGTTGTTTGGCGTTCCATGGGACACGTGCTATAGATGCTTGGAGAAGGGGCACTGGCAATCACAGTGCAATCGGGAGAAAGTGTGCTACAAGTGCCACAGGCCGGGTCACCTTGCTAGAAGATGTAATGTCAATATGAACATCCGTCATCCTTCACCCCCGGATATCATGTCGAGGACTGTCTTTCCACCCCTGAACGTTGGTATTCCTGCCTGTGGTGCACCCCAGCATGTTCCAAAAAGAACGGCTGTGGACCTAGGGCCAGATGATGAGGAATGTAAAAGAAAGGCTCAAGCTTTGTGCAGGGTGGTGGAGATATGTTGGCCACCCCAGGTATCTTGGACGGAGCTATTTCCTTTCCTGAAGAATGTATGGACGCAGGCCACAGATCTATACCGGTTTTCTAAGCGCAAGGTCGTCGTCTATTTCGGCAGCGTGAAGGAAGCACAGGCTGCTGCCAGTGCTAAGGTGATGGGGTTTTTAATATTAGCCTGCATGGCATGGAGGAAGGTGAAAGATGTGCTAGAAAGGAGGCGATTTGGTTCTGGATTGAAGACCTGCCTATTATATGTCGGGATGACAAGGCGATAGACAACATTGTGAATAGTTTTGGTAGATTGATTGTGGCCTCTGGATGGATGAGAGGACCCAATGACATTGTTGGTATAATGGTGCTTGTTGAAGCGTTCAATGAAGATATACCTCAGTACGTTACTCTGACGTATGGGGATAGAAGGTCAAACGTGCACCTTCAGATGGTAGCTCGTGGAGAACCTGGATCCAATCTCTTCTCGTTGACGGAGGTTGGCCGTGACCTTGACATAACAATGAATGTGTTGTCTATCAATAGAAATGGATGTGAATCAGAATCTATTAGTAGTGGTGGACAGATGGTGGAGATTCATGATGGAGGCACCGGTGAGAAGGAGCAGCAGATGATGCCACAGACAGAACCAAGTGTAGAGGAAGTTTACTGTCCAGCACAGCCAAGAGCTCCACGCAGGATAGTCTTTGATGAAGATGGTATGAGGAAGATGCTGCATGATAGAAGTCTGTGTGACTATATACACCTAGGCCATGAGGAAGAGGGTGAAGAATTCAGAAGGAAGAGTGGTAGATATCGTGGGGAATTTATCCGTGAGGAGCGTCTGGATCAGCATGTTCGTATGGGTATACTACACAGAGCTACTCATAGAAGAAGGTTATCTGAAGGTGAGCTTCCGCTCGTTTATGATGATTGGGATGACAGAGAAAGGAATTTTTGATGGAGGAAGGATAGTTGTTTCCTGGACTTAAGGCATGTACATGGACTCAAACTATCTAGTCTGGAATATTAGGGGGGCGGCGAATAATAAGACTAGAAGGGTCTTGGGTCGGTTATGCAGGAGGCATAAACCCAGGATTGTGTGTATCTTCGAACCTTTTCTACATGCTCAGGTTGCTGAGGAACTTCTCGACATTGTTCATCTGGATTGGGCGACTGATAATTTAGTGGAAGGGGGGAAAATTTGGTGCTATGCGGATAGTACTCTCAAGACGGAGGTTGTGAAGTGTCATGGGCAGGATGTGACGATGAAATATACTGATGATAGTGGCAATATGTTCTTTGTTACTGTGGTTTACGCGAGTTGTAATTACATATGCAGACGTTCTCTTTGGGATGACGTTCTCGAGATGTCAAGCATCATTGGCGATAGCAGTTGGCTTTTAGCAGGTGACTTCAATATCATTAGAAGTGATCAGGAGAAGAGAGGAGGCAATAATAGGAGCTTTCAGGAAATCGTGGACTTCAACACTTTCATCCCGAACGGATATTTTAAGGAGACGCAGTTTGAGGGCAGCATATTTACGTGGGTCAATCAACAGTACAATACACCTACTATTTGGGAGAGACTTGATAGAATCATGTTAAATGATACTTGGGAGGCTCTGAGACCGGATTCCAGTACGATTCATCTTACTCTCTATAGAGTATCGGGTCACTGCCCGATCTTGTACAAGTCTGGGAATTTGATTATTGCTAGAAGGAAGAGTTTCTTTGCTTTTATGCAGACGTAACTTCAACATGATGAGTGCTTAAAGATCATTGCTGATATTTGGGATGATTCCAGGGATGGGCACCCGTCGAATATCTTCTACTATAAGATTAGGAGGGTGAGAGAGGCTTTGAAGTCTTGGAGCAGGAAGACCTTTGGGGACGTGACCCAAAAGATCCTAGATCTGGAGGACGTTGTTCACGTTACCCAAAATGCTTTTGATGAATACCCTTGCATGGACAATGAGACTGCCTTGAGGATTGCGGAGTTTGAGCTGCAAGAGGCTTTAGATTTGGAGGAGAAAGAGTGGAAAGAGAAGTCCCAGATCCAATGGTTAAATGACGGTGAACGCAACTCAAAGTTTTACCACGCTGTAGTGAAGTCTCGGAGAAAGAATAGAATAGTTAGATGCATTACTTTACCATCTAGGGACAGGGTGACTGACCCGAAGGAGATTGCTTCGTGTGCTGTTGAGTTTTATAGGAATGCATACAGTGAGATGGTACATCATGATGAGGATGTTTTGGAGGAGTTCCTAGCTAGTATATCGGAGGTTGTGTCTATAGATGATAATGTGTCTCTAATTTCTGTTCCTAGTGCAGCCGAGGTGTTTGATACTATGTGCCAAATGGACAAGTTTTCTGCTCCCGGTCCTGATGGGTTTACTATTCCGTTCTACATTGCTGCTTGGGAGTACATCAGAGATGATTTTATGAGGCTCGCTGAGGCATTCTTCCTTAGACAGAACTGTCACCGTAGCTTGTTTTGTTGCCGTATTGTTCTTATTCCAAAGAATGACGATCTGACCCTCCTTGAGAAGGACTTTCACCCGATATCTATAGACAATGTAGCGTTGAGAATCCTTGCACGAGTTATCAGTAACAGGATGGTTTGCTTGATGTCGGCGCTGATTTCTGATGAGCAAGCGGCGTTCATTAGAGGAAGGGAGATTACTCACCATGTCAGGTTGGTGAAGGAGTTGATGCATGACATATACTATGGGGGTGAGAGGCCGAACATCATGATTAAGCTTGATATGTCTAAGGCTTACGACCGGATAAAGTGGGACGTCCTAGAGAGGATCATGGCGAGTTACAACTGGGGACGAGTCTGTAGGTTTCTTCCCTTTGCTTAGAGGGTTGAAACAAGGTAATGCGATATCTCCCTTTCTGTTCATTATGTTTGAAGAAATTCTATGCAGACGGATATCGCATATGGGGGATTTGCGAAGACTGGCGAGATTTCGTACTAGGGGGAATGGGACTCCTCCTTTATTTCTGTGTTATGCTGATGATATTATGGTCTGTTTGAATGCTACTCCTAACACGATGGATGAGATCCAGAATCTACTCTCTATGTATGAGAAAGTGTCGGCCCAACGGATTAACAGGTTGAAGTCCTCTTGTATTGTTGGCAGCAACGGCATGGCTACTAAGGTGGATATAGGCGCTACTATTCAGATGGATAATGTGGTTGATAATTTTGTATATTTGGGAGTGCCGATTAGAGTTGGAAGGAATCGGTTATCTGACTTTGAAAATCTTATTCAGAAGATTTCTCACAAGATTGCCTCATGGAAATCCAGGCTGTTATCTTTTGCGGGCAGGAAGCTTTTGATAGCACATGTTCTCGCTTCTACTATGGTGTACACAGTGACTGCTATTGGTATTCCGGATGGTATTGCTAATCGCCATGATGCTATGTTATCTAAGTTCCTTTGGGCGGATCGCGCCAATTGCCACAGGAAGGCATGGGTTAGTTGGGACAGAGTGGTGGTTTCAATGGAACAAGGTGGTCTTGGCTTGTCGAATACTCGCCGCATTAACGACACTTTTGTGGCCAAAGCATGTTGGGAGTTGATTGTTGGTGACACCTTATGGGCCAAGTTTTGCAGCGATAAGTATGCTAGTAGAGCGTATAGTCATTCAGCTTTATATCCCAATCATCTGAAGTATAGATCGAATGTGTCTCATTACTGGAAGAGAGTATGGAATATGTTCCCGAGCATCTATCCTCACTGTCGCTGGATTGTTGGGAGGGGTAACATTCCTTTTTGGGATTTTTTATGGTGTGATGAGAGGCTTTTTTATCACGCACGTTATAACAGTGATCGCAACCATCCGTTTTTGGTTCATGATTTTTGGATCCATGGTATTGGATGGGATTGGTCCTCTTTACAGCAGGTCCTTGACGAGCATGGTGTGGAGCTTATTAAGAAGGTAGGTCAACAGGTATCGGATACGGATGATTATCCCATTTGGATACCGGATACGAGGGGACAGTTTTCCATTCGCTCTGTCAAGACGATCTTGGGGAGTACGAGTTATGATGGACCACATGGGCTTCACCGACTTTGGCATGTTCAATCGCCCAAGGCGTGTGCGTTCATTTGGAAGATGATAAAGAATGCTATCCCAACTGATGAAAACATTGTCAGCTGTTGTATTGCCCTAGCGTCCCGTTGTGACTGTTGTGATGAGCCAAGTGTGGAAAATATAGACCATCTTATGTTCCATAGTCAGATTGCTACCTCCTTCTGGACTAGATTCACTGAGATGACTGATTATCCTGCTCCCACGGATCGGATTTCCTTACTTGATACATGCTCCTTTGGTAGTTTTGATGATTTGCAGCTGTGGCTTGTGGCTTGCATGGCCACCATCATTCCTTATTGCATATGGCGGATGAGATGTGAGGCTAGGTATGACAGCAGAAGAATTCTCTGGAACAGGGAGGTGGATTGGTTGATGTATCAGATTAACGCTATGATGAAATAGAAAAGCTTCACCCACATAGCTGATTCTTCCTTTCATAACAAACTAAAGGCCTATGGTGTGGAGGATCCAAAGTACATTATGAAGGAGATAAGTTTGGTGAGGTGGATGAATCCTGACATTTATAATCTGAAGCTGAACATTGTGGTTGGGCAGAACCGTGATCCTTATGGGCATAATAGATGGTGGATGGCTGGCATTGTTAGGAACCATCATGCTGCAGTATGTCAGATTACCAGAGCTTGGTTGACGGCTGATAGTTACCAGATGGCGCTTATCCAAGCTTGCGCAGTTGGTGTCAAGTTTGCGGAAGACCAGTTTTTACGCATCTCTAGTGTGGATATTGATGATAGTTCGGTTTATGGTATGTTGTGGGGAGTGGATGTTGCCCCTTGGAAGATCGTTAACCTGATCAAGGAGGTGAAGGAGATCATTGTGGAGAAGGACATTGCTGGGTCGTTAGTGCATAAAGTTATCAACTCGATTCCAAAGGAGATAGGGAGATGGGGTGTAAACTTGACTGAACCTCTTGTTGTTTCTGATCTTAGGGATGTCCCATCTAGGATTAGGGGCATGGTGTTCCTTTGAGAAACACAAGACGCCTTATATTGTGATGCGGAGAGGTAAGAGGTGATGTGGGTAGCTTGTGCGGTTTAGTGTCTTTGGTGATATATGTGGGGTATGACCTGCTCTCTAGCAGGAGCTGTATGTTTCTTCTTTGTTGTGCCCACACGAGGGGAGTGGGGTGAATAGATGGTCCCCTGGCTTAATTAATATATATATATATATATATATATATATATATATATATATATATATATATATTAAAAGGTCATTAGGGCTTGTAGGCCATATTTTCTGAAAAAGGATCGGATTTAGGCCCTGACGATATTTTATTTAAATAGTTTGTATTTTTCTGATGAAAATGGTATATTGGTTCATTATATTCTGATATTCCTAGCATTTTCTAGGATTTTTCTAAGGTAATCATTTACTTGAATAAAAGAAAATAAAAAGAAAAGAATTTTACCTTGATCAACGGCCGGATCAGACTGGATCGACGGCTCTCGTTGATCCTGGGCTTCCTGAGGGATGGATTGGGTTGCTGACTTGGCGCCTGAGGATTGGTCCATCTCGGTTTCTACTAGCACCCTCCCCTCCCTTGCTCTTCTTCTCTTATTGCTGCTAGCCGAGTAGCTCGATCAAACTCCGACGAGCTCCTGCTAGCTCCTGGGTGGCGTTGTCATGGGGATGAAGGCACCTTAACCTTCGCGAGGCTGCCCCGGCTAAAGGAGTGGGGGTTTTCAGCTATGGCTCCCTCTGGAGCTCAGTGTTGTCGCAGGATAGGCGAGGTCGTCGGCGTGAGAGGGGTTTAGGGTGGAGAGGGGTTTTGGGATCCTGTTTTCTAGCTGCACATGCTCGTGGTGGGTTGGAGAAAGTGTTGGAGGGGTAGGATTTGAGTAAGGAGTGTTGTGGTGGTCGGACAGTGAAGGGGACAGAGGTTGAAGAAGGTGGATTGGGGGATCGGTACTCCGGGCGGTTTTTCCAGAATTGATGGTCGGACAAGGGGAAAGAAGGGTTGGTGGAGCTGATGGTGGCCTTAAATGGGAGTGAGGCAGTGTAGAGGGAAAATCCCTAAAGGGGCGCCACTACTTGTGAGAGGCACGGAGATAAGGGGAGCTCATTCTCCCTGATCTGAGGGTGAGGGGGGTTGAATTAGGGCTTGTTGGGTTCGGTTTGGGGAGACGAGGTCATCCTCCAACGATCTCGCCCAGGAGATGCATGAGTCGGGTGTGTGGAGTCTCAGTTGATTGTTGGGGTCAGGACTAAAGAAAGTGGGAGGTAGATGACAAATTCTCCCATGTTGGATCATTGATCAATGGCCAGCATTAGCTCAACCTGTATCAAGGCCCGTGTCCAAGCTTCAAAGGGTCGTATGACACATAATGTCACACATTTGATTCATATAATTCCCAACTTAGATTCTAGGGTTCAAATTAATGATATACTATACATGATTTCAAATTCTTATATCTCTCAAATGGCTTATCCAACTAGAATGAAATTTTAAGGTAAGCTTCATGATGTTAATATGTGACTGTGGTATAAAATTGGAGTTGAAATTCGATTGTTGGCTATGTCAATTAACTAGGTGTCATATTTCTTGTAATTTGGCTTTATATGATACTAGGGATGGTATTAAATGAAATTGATAAGTCAATTAATCAAGGTTGACATCAAACTCTAACATTGATTCATATGTACATAATTCCTCAAAAGAAATTAGTTCACTACTCACTGGATCACTAATTGAATGATTGGTCTCATGAGAGCTTAATCAATTAGTAAGGGTATTCATTCACAATTGACTTCAATTAGGTATCATAGTCCTCTATCATATCTCAAATCACCTAATTTGGGTGAAGGAATCCATGATTGTATTACCAATTCCTCAATTTGGTATTTTCTCTCTACATAGAATGCTTGTCTCTCAAATATTGTATTAGTTATTAAAACTCAAAATCTAGGTTATCACAGCATACATACCTACACTTCTCCTTATACCCTTAGTGGAACGGAGGGTTCTGGAGTGTAGGTGAAGGGCATCTCACCTTGCACTATCTCCATCTAACCACTATGATATACTTTTTCATATGTTATATGGAGGAGCACATCTAGCCACTTACTTACCTAGGCCTAGTGGAATAGAAAGATAAAGGGGAAGTAGGAGAAACTTTCTGTGGTTTCTCTACGGAACATAGGGTTCTGGAGTGTAGGTTAAGGGCATCTCACCTTGCACTATCTCCGTCTAACCACTATGATATACTTTTTTGTATGTTATATGGAGGGGCACATCTAGTCACTTACTTACCTAGGGCTAGTGGAATAGAAAGATAAAGGGGAAGTAGGAGAAACTTTATGTGGTTTCTCTATGGAACATAGGCGTTTTCCACCATGAAGCCTAAAATCACCCTTTTCTCTATGACTTAGGTGGTTACATAGATCATACAATCATAGCAAGAAGTAGGGAAAGAAAACAAGAAATAATATAACATTAGGCAAAAAAATCATTGTTTGCTAAACAATATTTACCAAAATGGTATCACAGTTACAAATTAATTGGGCCCTATCCCCACGTACCTTGTACCATTAGGGATTTCCCTGTGTACCTTGTACCATTAGGGAGGTGCTAGTCAACATTAATTCTTTCCCTCTCTAAAAGGGAGATTAATGATCGCCACTAGTAACTACATTTCATTTTCTTATTCATTTATGTTCTTAAATGCTCAAGGCAGAAATTGTCAATACACATACATCTACATCCAACAATGTACTTCAAATACATGCAAGCAAGTACATATATTTAACATCCAGCAAAATATAGTCATATAATTATATCCATGTACCTGATTTCAGAGATTCTTTATACATCCAAGATCATCTAGAACTTTGTCCATGACCTGATTAATAACAATTAATTTTCATTAATACATGGTTCATTATATTACTAATATTTTAGGTCCAAATTAGGGTTTCCATTATGGGTTAGATCATTAGGGGTATCTCTTTAGGATTCACATGATTCAAAGGAATCATATTTGGATCTTAGGGTTTTGGGGTCGTTCAAGATCATATAGTGTCATTAAATAATTAGGATTTGACATATTGTTGCATAAGGTATACACTTTTAGAAAGAGTAACTAGAAATTAGGGTTTTTGACGACTATTGGATCAAATATCCCTCATTGATTAGGGTTTCGAGCCATAGGATATCCGGGACCCAAATAGAGTTTTATATGTCAACAAATCAAATCTTAATCATGAATCGCTAATATTACACAAAATATATATATTAAAAGGATAATAAACAGAGAGGCGGCGCAGTAGGGTTTAGCGGCGATCCCGAGGCGATCTTGAGGCGGCGGCGGCGCCGTCTCCCAAATCACCGGTGTGGCACTCTGCCCCCGGTGGTATACCGTCTTCTGTACCGCGGCGTAGATGAGCGAGGAACATTCTGGGTGTGGGAGCCAAGGGAGTCAGGGGAGGTGTAGGGCCCCAGAGGTTGTCGCTGATAGGAGAGCGACCTTTGTGGCGCAAGTAGTGCAGGTGGACGAGATTATTCCTGACATTAGGCTGTTGGTCCAACCGCAGTTGAGGGCTTCAGCGGTTGTAAGCATGGCGGAGCTTGGAGGAGAATCGGCTACCAGAGGAGAAGTGCATGATCCATCGTTGCTGATTGGAAACCCAGAAGGACATCTAAATACGACTCCACAAGCGGCGGTAAGGGAGCATATGGAAAACCACACGGCTCACCATCATAGATTGGCGTCGATCGTCCGTGTCCCACGCGTGGATGAGGAGCGGCACCACTATGGACGGGGCAACATTTCTGTGGTCAACAGAAGCATGACAGCAAACCCATATCGTCGGGTTGAAGAAGATTGGCCGAGCCTGAGACAGGATTTCAATGATAATAGACGTGCACAGTTGTTTGGCGTTCCATGGGACACGTGCTATAGATGCTTGGAGAAGGGGAACTGGCAATCGCAGTGCAATCGGGAGAAAGTGTGCTACAAGTGCCACAGGCCGGGTCACCTTGCTAGAAGCTATAATGTCAATATGAACATCCGTCATCCATCACCCTCGGATATCATGTCGAGGACTGTCTTTCCACCCCTGAACATTGGTACTCCTGCCCGTGGTGCACCCCAGCATGTTCAAAAAAGAACAGCCGTGGACCTAGGGCCAGATGATGAGGAATGTAAAAGAAAGGCTCAAGCTTTGTGCAGGGCGGTGGAGATACGTTGGCCAGCCCAGGTATCTTGGACGGAGCTATTTCCTTTCCTGAAGAATGTATGGACGCAAGCCACAGATCTATACCGGTTTTCTAAGCGCAAGGTCGTCGTCTTTTTCGGCAGCGTGAAGGAAGCACAGGCTGCTTCCAGTGCTAAGGTGATGGGGTTCAAAGGTTTTGATATTAGCCTGCATGGTATGGAGGAAGGTGAAAGATGTGCTAGAAAGGAGGCGATTTGGTTCTGTATTGAAGACCTGCCTATTATATGTCGGGATGACAAGGTGATAGACAACATTGTGAATAGTTTTGGTAGATTGATTGTGGCCTCTGGATGGATGAGAGGACCCGATGACATTGTTGGTATACTGGTTCTTGTTGAAGCGTTCAATGAAGATATACCTCAGTACGTTACTCTGACATATGGGGATAGAAGGTCAAATGTGCACCTTCAGATGGTAGCTCGTGGAGAACCTGGATCCAATCTCTTCTCGTTGACAGAGGTTGGCCGTGACCTTGACATACCAATGAATGCGTTGTCTATCAATAGAAATGGATGTGAATCAGAATCTATTAGTAATGGTGGACAGATGGTGGAGATTCATGATGGAGGCACCGGTGAGAAGGAGCAGCAGATGATGCCACAGACAGAACCAAGTGTAGAGGAAGTTTACTATCCAGCACAGCCAGTAGCTCCACGCAGGATAGTCTTTGATGAAGATGGTACGAGGAAGATGTTGCATGATAGAAGTCTGTGTGACTATATACACCTAGGCCATGAGGAAGAGGGTGACGAATTCAGAAGGAAGAGTGGTAGATATCGTGGGGAATTTATCCTTGAGGAGCGTCTGGAGCAGCATGTTCGTATGGGTATACTACACAGAGCTACTCATAGAAGAAGGTTATCTGAAGGTGAGCTTTCGCTCGTTTATGATGATTGGGATGACAGAGAAAGGAATTTTTGATGGAGGAAGGATAGTTGTTTCCTGGACTTAAGGCATGTACATGGACTCAAACTATCTATTCTGGAATATTAGGGGGGCGGCGAATAATAAGACTAGAAGGGTCTTGGGTCGGTTATGCAGGAGGCATAAACCCAGGATTGTGTGTATCTTTGAACCTTTTCTACATGATTGGGTTGCTGAGGAACTTCTGGACATTGTTAATCTGGATTGGGCGACTGATAATTTAGTGGAAGGGGGGAAAATTTGGTGCTATGCGGATAGTACTCTCAAGCCGGAGGTTGTGAAATGTCATGGGCAGGATGTGAGGATGAAATATACTGATGATAGTGGCAATATGTTCTTTGTTACTGCGGTTTATGCGAGCTGTAATTACATATGCAGACGTTCTCTTTGGGATGACGTTCTCGAGATGTCAGGCATCATTGGAGATAGCAGCTGGCCTTTAGCAGGTGACTTCAATATCATTAGAAGTGATCAGGAGAAGAGAGGGGGCAATAACAGGAGCTTTCAGGAAATCGTGGACTTCAACACTTTCATCCAGAATGGATATTTTAAGGAGACGCAGTTTGAGGGCAGCAGATTTACGTGGGTCAATAAACAGTACAATACGCCTACTATTTGGGAGAGACTTGATAGAATCCTGTTAAATGATACTTGGGCGGCTATGAGACCGGATTCCAGTATGATTCATCTTACTCTCTATAGAGTATCGGATCACTGCCCGATCTTGTACAAGTCTGGGAATTTGATTATTGCTAGAAGGAAGAGTTTCTTTGCTTTTATGAAGACGTGGCTTCAACATGATGAGTTCTTAAAGATCATTGCTGATATTTGGGATGATTCCAGGGATGGGCACCCGTCGAATATCTTCTACTATAAGATTAGGAGGGTGAGAGAGGCTTTGAAGTCTTGGAGCAGGAAGGCCTTTGGGGACGTGACCCAAAAGATCCTAGATCTGGAGGATGTTGTTCACGTTACCCAAAATGCTTTTGATGAATACCCTTGCATGGACAATGAGACTGCCTTGAGGATTGCGGAGTTTGAGCTGCAAGAGGCTTTAGATTTGGAGGAGAAAGAGTATAAAGAGAAGTCCCAGATCCAATGGTTAAACGATGGTGAACGCAACTCAAAGTTTTACCGCGCTGTAGTGAAGTCTCGGAGAAAGAATAGAAGAGTTAGATGCATTACTTTACCATCTAGGGACAGGGTGACTGACCCGAAGGAAATTGCTTCATGTGCTGCTGATTTTTATAGGAATGCATACAGCGAGATGGTACATCATGATGAGGATGTTTTGGAGGAGTTCCTAGCTAGTATATCGGAGGTTGTGTCTATAGATGATAATGTGTCTCTAACTGTTGTTCCTAGTGCAGCCGAGGTGTTTGATACTATGTGCCAAATGGACAAGTTTTCTGCTCCCGGTCCTGATGGGTTTACTATTCCGTTCTACATTGCTGCTTGGGAGTACATCAGAGATGATTTTATGAGGCTCGCTGAGGCATTCTTCCTTAGACAGAATTGTCACCGTAGCTTGTTTTGTTGTCGTATTGTTCTTATTCCAAAGAATGATGATCTGACCCTCCTTGAGAAGGACTTTCGCCCGATATCTATAGAGAATGTAGCGTTGAGAATCCTTGCACGAGTTATCAGTAACAGGATGGTTTGCTTGATGCCGGCGTTGATTTCTGATGAGCAAGCGGCGTTCATTAGAGGAAGGGAGATTACTCACCATGTCAGGTTGGTGAAAGAGTTGATGCATGACATATACTATGGGGGTGAGAGGCTGAACATCATGATTAAGCTTGATATGTCTAAGGCTTACGACCGGATAAAGTGGGACATCCTGGAGCAGATCATGGCGAGTTACAATTGGGGACGAGTCTGCAGGTTTCTTCTCTTTGCTTAGAGGGTTGAAACAAGGTAATGTGATATCTCCCTTTCTGTTCATTATGTTTGAAGAAATTCTATGCAGACGGATTACGCATATGGGGGATTTGCGAAGACTGGCGAGATTTCGTACTAGGGGGAATGGGACTCCTCCTTTATTTCTGTGTTATGCTGATGATATTATGGTCTGTTTGAATGCTACTCCTAACACGATGGATGATATCTAGAATCTACTCTCTATGTATGAGAAAGTGTCGGCCCAACGGATTAACAGGTTGAAGTCCTCTTGTATTGTTGGCAGCAAAGACATGGCTACTAAGGTGGATATAGGTGCTACTATTCAGATGGATAATGTGGTTGATAATTTTGTATATTTGGGAGTGTCGATTAGAGTTGGAAGGAATCTGTTATCTGACTTTGAATATCTTATTCAGAAGATTTCTCACAAGATTGCCTCGTGGAAATCCAGGCTGTTATCTTTTGTGGGCAGGAAACTTTTGATAGCACATGTTCTCGCTTCTACTATGGTGTACATAGCGACTGCTATTGGTATTCCGGATGGTATTGCTAATCGCCTTGATGCTATGTTATCTAAGTTCCTTTGGGCGGATCGCGCCAATTGCCACAGGAAGGCATGGGTTAGTTGGGACAGAGTGGTGGTTTCAATGGAACAAGGTGGTCTTGGCTTGTCGAATACTCACCGCATTAACGACGCTTTTATGGCCAAAGCGTGTTGGGAGCTGATTGTTGGTGACACCTTATGGGCCAAGTTTTGCAGCGATAAGTATGCTAGTAGAGCGTATAGTCGTTCAGCTTTATATCCCAATCATCTGAAGTATAGATCGAATGTGTCTCCTTACTGGAAGAGAGTATGGAATATGTTCCCGAGCATCTATCCTCACTGCCGCTGGATTGTTGGGAGGGGTAACATTCCTTTTTGGGATTTTTTGTGGTGTGATGAGATGCTTTTTGACCACGCACGTTATAACAGTGATCGCAACCATCCGTTTTTGGTGCATGATTTTTGGATCCATGGTATTGGATGGGATTGGTCCTCTTTACAGCAGGTCCTCGACGAGCATGGTGTGGAGCTTATTAAGAAGGCAGGTCAACAGGTATCAGATACGGATGATTATCCCATTTGGATACCGGATACGAGGGGACAGTTCTCCATTTGCTCTGTCAAGACGATATTGGGGAGTACGAGTTATGATGGACCACATGGGCTTCACCAACTTTGGCACGTTCAATCGCCCAAGGCGTGTGTGTTCATTTGGAAGATGATGAAGAATGCTATCCCAACTGATGAAAACATTGTCAGTTGTTGTATTTCCCTAGCGCCCCATTGTGACTGTTGTGATGAGCCAAGTGTGGAAAATATAGACCATCTTATGTTCCATAGTCAGATTGCTACCTCCTTCTGGACTAGATTCACTGAGATTACTGATTATCCTGCTCCCACGGATCGTATTTCGTTACTTGATACATGCTCCTTTGGTAGTTCTGATGATTTGCAGCTGTGGCTTGTGGCTTGCATGGCCACCATCATTCCTTATTGCATATGGCGGATGAGATGTGCGGCTAGGTATGACAGCAGAAGAATTCTCTGGAACAGGGAGGTGGATTGGTTGATGTATCAGATTAACGCTATGATGAAATAGAAAAGCTTCACCCGCATAGCTGATTCTTCCTTTCATAACAGACTAAAGGCCTATGGTGTGGAGGATCCAAAGTACATTATGAAGGAGATAAGTTTTGTGAGGTGGATGAATCCTGACATTTATAATCTGAAGCTGAACATTGTGGTTGGGCAGAACCGTGATCCTTATGGGCATAATAGATGGTGGATGGCTGGCATTGTTAGGAACCATCATGCTGCAGTATGTCAGATTACCAGAGCTTGGTTGAGGGTTGATAGTTACCAGATGGCACTTATCCAAGCTTGCGCAGTTGGTGTCAAGTTTGCAGAAGACCAGTTTTTATGCATCTCTAGTGTGGAGATTGATGATAGTTCGGTTTATGGTATGTTGTGGGGAGTGGATGTTTCCCCTTGGAATATCGTTAACCTGATCAAGGAGGTGAAGGAGATCATTGCGGAGAAGGACATTGCTGGGTCGTTAGTGCATAAAGTTATCAACTCGATTCCAAAGGAGATAGGGAGATGGGGTGTAAACTTGACTGAACCTCTTGTTGTTTCTGATCTTAGGGATGTCCCAGCTAGGATTAGGGGCATGATGTTCCTTTGAGAAACACAAGACGCCTTATATTGTGATGCGGAGAGGTAAGAGGTGATGTGGGTAGCTTGTGCGGTTTAGTGTCTTTGGTGATATATGTGGGGTATGACCTACTCTCTAGCAGGAGCTGTATGTTTCTTCTTTGTTGTGCCCACACGAGGGGAGTGGGGTGAATAGATGGTCCCCTGGCTTAATTAAAATATATATATATATTAAAAGGTCATTAGGGCTTGTAGGCCATATTTTCTGAAAAAGGATCGGATTTAGTCCCTGACGATATTTTATTTAAATAGTTTGTATTTTTCTGATGAAAATGGTATATTGGTTCATTATATTCTGATATTCCTAGCATTTTCTAGGATTTTTCTAAGGTAATCATTTACTTGAATAAAAGAAAATAAAAAGAAAAGAATTTTACCTTGATCAACGGCCGGATCGGACTGGATCAACGGCTCTCATTGATCCTGGGCTTCCTTAGGGATGGATTGGGTTGCTGACTTGGCGCCTGAGGATTGGTCCATCTCGGTTTCTACTAGCACCCTCCCCTCCCTTGCTCTTCTTCTCTTCTTGCTTCTAGCCGAGTAGCTCGATCAAACTCCGACGAGCTCCTGCTAGCTCCTGGGTGGCATTGTCGTGGGGATGAAGGCACCTTAACCTTCGCGAGGCTGCCCTGGCTAAAGGAGTGGGGGTTTTCGGCTATGGTTCCCTCTGGATCTCAGTGCTGTCGTAGGATAGGCGAGTTCATCGGCGTGACAGGGGTTTAGGGTGGAGAGGGGTTCTGGGATCCTGTTTTCTAGCTGCACATGCTCGTGGTGGGTTGGCAAATGTGTTGGAGGGGTAGGATTTGAGTAAGGAGTGTTGTGGTGGTCTGACAGTGAAGGGGACAGAGGTTGAAGAAGGTGGATTGGGGGATCGGTACTCCGGGCGGTTTTTCCAGAATTGATGGTCGGACAAGGGGAAAGAAGGGTTGGTGGAGCTGATGGTGACCTTAAATGGGAGTGAGGCAGTGTAGAGGGAAAATCCCTAAAGGGGCGCCACTACTTGTGAGAGGCACGGAGATAAGGGGAGCTCATTCTCCCTGATCTGAGGGCGAGGGGGGTTGAATTAGGGCTTGTTGGGTTTGGTTTGGGGAGACGAGGTCATCCTCCAACGATCTCGCCCAGGAGATGCATGAGTCGGGTGTGTGGAGTTTCAGTTGATTGTTTGGGTCAGGACTAAATAAAGCGGGAGGTAGATGACAAATTCTCCCATGTTGGATCGCTGATCAATGGCCAGCATTAGCTCAACCTGTATCAAGGCCCGTGTCCAAGCTTCAAAGGGTCGTATGACACATAATGTCACACATTTGATTCATATAATTCCCAACTTAGATTCTAGGGTTCAAATTAATGATATACTATACATGATTTCAAATTATTATATCTCCCAAATGGCTTATCCAACTAGAATTAAATTTTAAGGTAAGCTTCATGATGTTAATATGTGACTATGGTATAAAATTGGAGTTGAAATTCGATTGTTGGCTATGTCAATTGACTAGGTGTCATATTTCTTGTAATTTGGCTTTATATGATACTAGGGATGGTATTAAATGAAATTGATAAGTCAATTAATCAAGGTTGACATCAAACTCTAACATTGATTCATATGTACATAATTCCTCAAAAGAAATTAGTTCACTACTCACTGGATCACTAATTGAATGATTGGTCTCATGAGATCTTAATCAATTAGTAAGGGTATTCATTCACAATTGACTTCAATTAGGTATCATAGTCCTCTATCATATCTCAAATCACCTAATTTGGGCGAAGGAATCCATGATTGTATTACCAATTCCTCAATTTGGTATTTTCGCCCTACATAGAATGCTTGTCTCTCAAATATTGTATTAGTTATTAAAACTCAAAATCTAGGTTATCACAGCATACATACCTACACTTCTCCTTATACCCTTAGTGGAACGGAGGGTTCTGGAGTGTAGGTGAAGGGCATCTCACCTTGCACTATCTCCATCTAACCACTATGATATACTTTTTCGTATGTTATATGGAGGAGCACATCTAGTCACTTACTTACCTAGGCCTAGTGGAATAGAAAGATAAAGGGGAAGTAGGAGAAACTTTCTGTGGTTTCTCTACGGAACATAGGGTTCTAGAGTGTAGGTTAAGGGAATCTCACCTTGCACTATCTCCATCTAACCACTATGATATACTTTTTCGTATGTTATATGGAGGGGCACATCTAGTCACTTACTTACCTAGGGCTAGTGGAATATAAAGATAAAGGGGAAGCAGGAGAAACTTTATGTGGTTTCTCTATGGAACATAGGCATTTTTCCACCATGAAGCCTAAAATCACCCTTTTCTCTATGACTTAGGTGGTTACATAGATCATACCATCATAGCAAGAAGTAGGGAAAGAAAACAAGCAATAATATAACATTAGGCAAAACAATCATTGTTTGCTAAACAATATTTACCAAAATGGTATCACAGTTACAAAGTTTGCCCCCGAATAGCACATGGTGGGAACCACAAACACATTGTCTTGAGGGTAGCATGACCATGGTGGGTGCCATAGTCATTGGAGGAGGAATGAGGGGTCTTGTAGTTTTGCTAGGATGGTCGTATTTCCTATCATGACCTTACTTGTCTTTGGGCACCAGGCCATTGTGATGAACACGACCATGGTGGTTGAGTGCCCTGGTTCTTCATCAACTATGTGATTTCCACTTTGGTAGCATGGCCTAGGCAATGTCTCACGGTCATTTTGAGGGCTTTGGCATGCACTTTGGTCCTCTAAGTGTTCATCCATGGTTCTCCTTGCTTCAACTCTTTCCTTGATCACTTGGAAGTAAGATTAGGTATATTTAGGGATCACTTAGGGCTCCTTAATGACTAAGGAAGTCCTAGGATCATACTCATTCTCTCCCTTTCATTAATAAGTTCCTAAATACTTAAAATATATGAAAAAATACCCATTAGTGCATGTGTCTTTAAAATATATCTATTGGGAAATAACATGCATTTTACATATCTTGATGTGAATAACATGCAAAACAACACAAGATAGAGACCTAAATAGGGATTTCTCACAATCTCGATCTTAATACATACGTGTACTCAAGTAGGCTCTAACTAAAACTATTTTTCAGTTTAGTCCACAGTGAAATGAAAAATTCACTCAAGTAGATGATAACTTGACTAAATAAGTTAAAGCATGAATTCAAATTTGTGATCCACTTCTCTTATCTCCTAAGGCACAAAGTGCAAATAATTTCAATATAAGATATAAAGACTCATATAAGTGATGTAGTATTCAAAAAGCTCGTAGTAAACCATTTCATGTTTGGAATTTACTAGAAAATCTAGGGATGTCGTTTTGCTTGCATTTAATTGATCTTATGTGGTATTCCACTCCACATGACCCAGTTGGGTCTATATGGGGGCAATATGAGCTAGTTTTGATATTTCCTAACTCAGTGGGTATGCAATTAGAATAAGGGGGTGTGTGGTGCTATTACATAGGAGTACTCATCTTTCTTTTCTTATTTTGTGTTTTTATGTAGGAGCACTTTTTTGCATTTTTTCTTTTTCTTTTTCCCCTTGTGTAGCTAAAACATATTATGGTAGGAAGAAGTAGACAGGAGAAAGTTTTGAACACATAAAACTCTTAGAGGGTGACATCGGATTACACTTTTTGTAATTTGTAGAATCTATTCATGACAAGTAGGGATATGAAATGATGGAAGAAGGTGGGAGGGTCCCATGATATGGATCTTCACATAATACAACATGCATGCAATCTATTTTCAATCATTTTGCACTTGCATAGGTGGTGGACCATAGGAGACATGAAGGCTAACGATTGTGCATTCACATTGATTGAATTCAAAAAGAATTAGGAAGGAAGCCTCCTCTCCTCTTGGCCAAATTAAATTAGCCTTTGTCCAAACCTATGAATGGTTTGTCCAGGAATAGAAATATCATTCTTGACCCTATCTAAACTTCTCAATCTTTCAAGGACTTTATCATCTTTAACTTTACCTTTAGCTTTATTTTGCCTTGATTATTCTTGTAAATTATCACATTATTTCTTACAAGATAAGTTGGGATGATTTCTCCATTGTCGGATGTAAGATTTGGACATGGGATCATGGTTGTTGTGGTTCCCAAACAATTTTATAAGTTTTATCTCTTCCTTGAGGTAATCAATAGATTACATAGAATTTTTGGAAGAACCTCCCACTTGACTCTTCATTAAATTCATTATATTAGCAAGGATTTTCATCATTTATAGATTTGTATCATATTTTGAAGACGGAGGTAGAGTAGATGGAGAAGCACCAATGTTGTTTTCATAATCTTTGGATGCACATGATGCTCTATGCCTTGAGTTACTCTTAGGGATGAATTTCCATGAATGTACCACCACAAGAGAAATATTCCACCATTTGTACTAATTGAGATAATCTAGAGTGGAAAGATTGTACTAATTGGCATACTGGTACTTAATGGTGTGGGAAATCCATTACCTTGGTTGTTGAAGGTGATATTTATTCTCATTTTAGTGAGATTGGATCTTGGATATAACATCTTTAGGAACTCATTTTTCATATCCTCTCATGTCAATACCTCAATTTTTTTGGAATAGCATTCTTTGTCCTTATTCTTCAAATATATTAGGAAGAGTATCAGAGATATGGAATCACAATTGTAGTAGGATCATTGAACGTTGAGTAAGTCTCCAAGAAGGTATCAATGTTCTAATAGGGGTTTTGGGAATAAGTCCCACAAAGCTATAGGTACAGAGAATACTTGCCCCAACATGTGCTCCACTCTTGTAGCAATCAGTGAGGTGTAGTTATCGGGCATTAACTAATCATAAGGGACCTTAGTGGATGTGGTATTGGTGGATCACCTTGGTGCATTCTTCTACTCATTATGCCATTTCTTTCTCTTTGACTTGAATGATAAGCCTTTTCCTTCACCTTATCCTACCTATCTTGGGATCCACCACAGATTAGTCACTAGACAAAGAGTGACATACACACATGCATTGTCACCTAAATAAGGCACAACCAAGAAAAGAAAATCAAGTTAGGAATCACAAATGAAAAAGTTTAATAGAGAATCATAATGCATTTAATGAGGTCTACTAGAAAAGGTAAAATAGAAACAACTAGATAGGTCTTAAAGACCACTCCCCGACAATAGTGCAGAAAGATTGATGCACAGATGTGGTGCATATTGGGACTAAAAATATTTGTAAACCCTAATCTATATGCTCTATTATACAACACTAGTAGGAAGCACATTGGTGTGGTTTTGCACGCACATATGATCTTTCTATATTTATAGGTTTCCCCAAACAAGGTTCACTCACAATCACTAAAATATGCTCCCGCAAGCGCACGGGGTCATGTTATAGTATAGGTGAGAGGCAAGTAATGGGGGTCGAACCACAGGGTAGAGGGGAGACTAGATCTTAGTTGGTGTTGTCTACGTTCTTAAAGTGAAGATTAGGGTTAAAGGGATTAAAAGAGGTTTTGGTTTGATTACACTAAGCAAGCAAGAACGAAAGGCAATATGAAAACTAGATTACCAAAAACTAGGTTATCCTAAGAAAGTTAGGTCTAAGCAACTAGATTAAGAAGTCAACTAAATAAGACCAAGATGACCTACACTACTTTGGCAAGGCAATTAGAAACTAAAAACTCATCTAAACACTAGAGCAAGAAAGAATCTAGGTTAACCATAACTAGCAAGACTAAGAAATTGACTAAAAGGAAAAGAAGGCAATTAAGCTAAACTAGCATCAACAAGCAAGAAGATAAAAGTGGGTTTCAAGCAATGGATTTAATATGTGGGCCACTTAGGAATGTGATTTGATATTAGTTGGAGGGTGTCAACATGGCATGCAAATCTCATAATTTAATCTAGATTACCAAACCACACAACAAGGCAAGTTCTATTAGAATGTACCCTATACTACTAGTTGGAGAACTAGGGTTAGGTGTATTTATAGTAGGACTTGTCAATTCTATGTTTCTAAAGTAAGTGGTATTAGGGAAATCGAGAGCCAAGGGTAGGAATGGGAGTAGAGATGAGGTTTTTCACCTCATGTTACTAGACATCTAGCCATTGAGAAGCTCTAGGAAATTGCACTAATCACACTAACACTAGCTACTTAGATCTCACACTCACTTGTAGAAGAAGGGAGATGTATGTAGGAACAAAGGGGGCTAGATAGGGATCCACTAATTGGACCTAGTAGTCATTCCTAAGATTGCTGCATACATTCCAATTTCTCCTAGAAGCTAACATCACAAAGCAAGCAATTTATGTTTAAGAGAAAAAACCACATACAAGATAATGGGAAATGAGACAGAAGCAAAGGAAATCATCATAGACTGAAATTATGTTCATTACAAATTATTCTCCCTCAACATGGTATCAAAGTTAGATTTTAACCTCAAATAGCCCACCACTAGGGGCTTAGCTCGATATAATCAAAGAAAAGATAAAAGAAAGGGGAAGAAGGGGATAGGACTCCATGGAGCTCGAAGTAGATCCTCCTTATTCACCTCCTAGCTGATGTAGGGTGACCTCCTTCCTCCAAGGTGGATTATGAGCATGAAAATGAATGGGGTTATGATAGAAAACCTAGAAAACTAGTTTTCTATGGTGGAAATGAGGAGGAAATGGTGGGTGGAGAGAATAAATGAAAAGGGATCACAATGAATGCTCAAGAGTGGGTGGAGAGGAGTAATGGCAGCTAACCTAGTGTTGTGTCCACCACCCATGCATATATAGGTGGTGGTGGAAGCACTAGGGTAAGTAGGGGCAATATTGGAAAGATAGTGTAGAAAATGGTAGCGTTTAGGTGGTACCACGGTCGTGCTAGGAAGAACAACCATGGTGGGCAGATGTGGGAATGGTCGTGGTGGTGTGGAACGATGGTTCCAAGAAAGTGGAAAAATCACAGGTTGAAGTGGTGAAATGGAGGCTGGTAGCACGGCCGTACTAAGTAGCACGACCATGGTGTAGGCTAGGTAGAATGGTCATGTTGGGTAGAACGGCCATGATGGTGGAGTTAGAGGGGAGGTTGTTCCCTTTAGAACACCTTTTCTATCTTCAACTAGTATGGCGGTGCTTGGTAGCACTATCATTTTGGGGGCTTCATGGCACAGTCATGTTGGATAGCACGACCGTGGTGGCAATGTTGTTGTAGCTTGCAATTTTTGGGGATTTTCCTATAACTTGTGCATTGGCCAGCATGCCGTTCCTTCATGCAATGACTGTGTTGGGGTCTTCAGTAGAAAAATCAACTTCAATCTTCATGAAAATGGACTTCTTTGCTTGATGTTGAATCTTAGTCATTATGGTAGGTTGAGGGAGCTTTGGTATCTTCTTTGGACCCCTCCATGAGTGGAGGAACCCTAGATGTCATTCCCTCTCTCTCATCCATCTAAAGTATGGTCCAAGTACCGAAAAATTATGCAAAGAACGTCCATAAGTGCATTTGACAATATTACTCATATTGGGGAATCTAACTTGTATTCTATTATCTTTAGATGTGAATAAAGTAAAAAATGGCACAAGATGAAGCCATAAAATAGGGCTGCATCACACACGGACTCAGAATATAGTATGGAAATGAAAAGCTATTGATTGATCCTAAAGTGGTAGAGTAGGACACTATTCTAGTTAGGATTGCACCTTTAGGTTTTAGAGTGGATAGTAGGTTATTAAGGGTTTGATTGGGGCTCTGAATAACACTAGGGTGAACAAAAAAGGAAGGAAAGCAAGAATCAAACCTAATGTAACATGATACAATCAATGCCTGCTAACAAACTAAGAGAGAAATTATTCTAAGTTAAGCCAATAACTACAAGAGAAAAGTGATGACACTAGACTAGTACTTATAGTACGAAAGCAAACAACTACTACAATAAGAAATTAACTAAGAAAAATCCAGCACAAGCATTAAAGAAAGAATTAATTACTCTCAAAAGACCCAACTAGAATGAATAAGAACATAGACTAAGGATGTGTTTGGTGTACCATTGTGGGATAAATTAACCAACTATATGTTAACTTTGTGTAAGACAACTGTCATTTGAAATAGTGACATATAAATGTGATGGTAAGATGTCTGTTGTTTGGTACACAAGTAAGTAACCTTTTTATATTTATATAAATTCTATTATGTCCTACACATAAATATCATTACATTTATTAGGAATCTATTCGAGGGATTTTGTTGGAAATTGACATCCATGGAAGATAAACCTACTTTCTTCCATGAGTATTTTACACGGCATGTTAACTGGAAATTATCTGGTGAACTAAACATTGTGGCAACTTATCTATCACTTAGCAGTGTAACAAAAAAGGTTAGTATGGCCTATCTAATTTATTTGTTGTACCGCTGAACTACCGACAGAACAAATGCAGCATAAGAAAACAAGAGGTAACTAGCTAATAAGAGAATGATTTAAGATTCTAGAAAGTAATCAGGGTAGTGGGCCACTTGGGGGCATATGCAACAATCAGCCATGTCATAGGTTCCTATTCATGTACAAACATCCAACAATTAATTTATCAAACCAAACAACAAGTATTAATGTGGAGTGTGAGTCATATTCTATTAGTTGGTCATGGATGTCATGGTAGCGTGCAGGGGAGTTGCTTCCTATAACTTCCCATATATCCTTATGAGGATCTATTAACTAAGGAATAGGTAGGCATAGATCTAGATTAGTGAAGATTATTATTTTAGATGGACTTATCTTAGTACACTCAGGAGAAAATATTGGTTTATAGTGTAGGTGAAGGGTATTTCACCTCCCACTATCTCTCTATGAGTACTAAGAAAGTCTTTATGTTAAGTTCATATGTAGGAGCACATTTGGTCACTTAGATCTCTCACCTAGGGCTAGTGAAATAGAGAGATAAAGGGGAAGGAGGAGAAACTAATGAAGGTTCCTCTAAGGAATATAAGAGTTTTCTAGCCAAGAAGCCCAAAATCACCCTTTTCTCTATTCCTTATGTGGTTCCATAGATCAAACAACTATAACAAGAAGTATGGAAGGGAAAAAAATAATATAATATTAGGAAACAAATCATAGTTTGGTGCAAAAACATTTCCCAACATGGTATCATAGTCATATATTTTCTCGCAAAGAACTCACAAAGGGGATTAGCTACTCATTACCAAAGATATAACAACCGAAAGAGTAGAAATGAAGTACAACACCATGGATCTTGGGTATGTGATCCTTTCTTCACCTCTCGTAGCTCCAAGCTCGTCCTCCTCCTCCAACTAGGTAAAAATGGTACGAAATTAGATGGTTTATGGTTAAAGCCGTAGAAAATTATGGTTTTAGGGTGAAAGATGGAAGGAAATGTAAGAATGGAGTAAGTAGGAGCGGGTGAAGAATATTACGATAAGAAACATCTAACCTAGGACACCTACCAACCACTGGTGTATATATAGTTACCCGGGGGTCCAGAGTTGAGTAGGGAAAAAAGTGGTAAAATGATAGGCCATTTTGCATCAGGGTTAGGTGTCTAGAACGGTCATGGTGGTCCCCACAACTATGATGGGCATGGTTAGGAATGGGCATGGTGTTAGATAACATATATGTTGGGAAATGAAGAATATTAGATAAATTTTGGGGTTTAGGAAGTGAAGTGGAACATTCGTGGTGGGTCAAGGGTAGGATGATCGTAAAGGGTTCCAAACATAGTGGAGGAGGAAGGAGGGAGCCTTAGAGTGTTACAAGCATGATCATATTGGCTAGGAGGACCGTTCTAGACTTTGGGCACCATAGTTGTTATGACAAACACAAACATGTGGTTGAGTGTCCTTGATCTTGACAAAGTGTGTGATTTCCACTCTGGTACCAACCATGTGGTAATGTACCACAATTATTTTAAGGTCTTTGGCTTGGACTTTGATCCTCTAAGTGTTCATCCATGGTTCTCCTTTCTTCAACTCATTCCTTGGTCACTTGTTTATATGTTGAGGTAGCTACATCTCACTTAGAGCTCCCCCATAGATGGGGAAGCCCTATGATCATCCGTACTCTCTTTCTTTCCTCAATAAGTGTCAATGTATCTATAAAAACATGAACGAGCAAGCATAATTGCATTTTTCATAAAATGATACTTAATGGGTAATAGCATGCATTATATATATCTTATTGTGAATAAGTGAAAAAATAACATAATATGGAGAACCAAAGTAGGGATCCATCACCTAGAAAATTCTACTTTGCATCAACGTAAAGTTGTTGGTCCTATCTTATCTACTAGAGAAATCCACCATTGATACACTAAATGTTCCGCTGACGACTAATTGCTATTTCACCTCAAGTAAAATTCATTGGCCCTCTCTCATTTATGAGGGAGATCCACTATTGATGTGCCCAATATTCCACTTAATGTCACCCGCTACTTTTCCTCAAGGTAAAGTCAATGGCCCTCTCTTATCTACAAGAGAGCTCTAGTTGTTCTTGTTCTTTGTCTCTTCTACCACAAAAGGAACCAACAACAAACAATTCATGGTACCATGCCAATGGGTGGGACAATCCCAATGGCCTCCCTTAGGATTTCTATTTGTAGGCCTTCATTCTATATGGTTTCGACTAAGAATCCTAGTTCAATTCTTATTCCTATTGCAAGATGTAATTAATGTTGCACATATGATACATCTTTTTGTAGTCTTGGATTTAAATCTTATTAGCATTGGGAATGCATAAGACCAACTCCTATTAAGTCTAGATCCAAATAGGACATGATCAAAAACTTTTCAAGTCCATCATTGTCCCCTTCAATCCATGAGGGAGACTTTGTCTTGAACAGCCATCTAAAGTAGCACTAGTAAAAAGCTATCTCTAGTGTCGGTTAAAATGACTTTAAAATGTCGATTTCCCACCGATACCTAAGTGGGTGACACTATAGGAATAGGTCTAAGACATCAATTATTTAGGGGTCTACAAAATGATGATGGAGATCAAGCCTCAGTTGCTATGATAAAAGCAATCGACACAGTTAAGTGACTTAGTCGTCAGTTTTAAAACAACAACTGACATTATTATGGCCATACCAGGTCACATTTGTAAATGGAAAAGTGGCAGTGTATTCCAAAAAATCGATGACTATAGTCCAACACTACCATGTTGTGTAGTACGCCCATTTTGGTTTAGTTATATAATGCCAATTTTTGGCTTTAAACTGATGACTAATACCTATAATGTCGATGTTTTTTGTAACAACTGATGTTCTTATGGCCATACCAGGTCACATTTATAAATGGAAATGTGATGGTCTTTTCTAAGAAATTGATGACTATAGTCCAGCACATCCATGTTGTGAAGCACGGAGGTTTTGTTTTAGTTTTATAATGTTAGTTTTTGGCCTAAAATGGATGACTAATACCTATAATGTTGGTTTTTTGTAACAATAGACAACTAGGTTTTTTAAAATAGAAGGTCTACAAACCTATTGTCTGATTATTCAGAAGGATGCAGAACCTACATTTCAGAACTATAGTTCTAAACTATAGGGTAACAACATCATGGCAGTTCTGCTTAACAACAGCCCACCAAACCTGCAATAACAAACACAATCCACCCACATACAAGATTCATTCTCCAATTTCATTCTCATCACATGTGCAAACATAATTCTATTCAGTCATCTTCACATTCACTCACTTACATGATACATTATTCACATATGCACCAATTCCATTCTCATGACATGTAGAAACACAATTCTCATTGTATTCATTCATCTTCACATTCACACACATGTATATAGATCATTATTCACATATGCACCAATAATTTACTTACATAAAACTTAAAGTTGCAAGATCATAAGCACCACATGTATATAGAAATAGTGACATCAAAGTTTATAAATCTTTATCCCAATCAAATTCAAGGTCCACTTCCTTAATGAAGGCTTGTGCCCATTTTTCTCGTATCTCATCTAGTTTTTTTGTTGTATAGGGAATTTTTGTGTCAAACACCTACAAAGAGAATGACATATATAATTAAAAAAGTTATTTACCTATGATGATCAAGACTATATATATATATATATATTACATTTTGTATGCAGTTGATGTTTAATGCCTCATATCTGAAATCATCTCCATATACTGCAGTATGTAGTATCCACTTGATCAACCATTGTCTTGAACAGCGCACTATTAATTTCAACATACAAAATGTTAATAAATAAAAGTAAGGATGGTTGGCATAAATATGCATTGGAGTCAGAAAACTACATCAACATCATGCCAAATTACCGCTTTCTTTTTCTTGTCCATCTTTCCTCAAACCTTTTTTTAATCTTTTATATCCCTATACCTTAATGTAACACATTGAATTGCATTAGTAAATATCCATGTAACAATTTATGTTAATGGATATAAATATAAAAATTCACTCATGTGTATAATGTCATTTTCATTTTGTATCCCCCAATGTCTACTTCGTCACCTATAGGATCTAGATAATACACAGTTAGCATCTCAGGGATAATAACCAACAACACTCGATGGTTATTTCTGAGTGAAAGAAGGCAAACAAAATAAAACTCAAAATCCACAATGAAATGTAACTCTTAAGTCAAAATTAAGCAAATTAAGTAAACTTACTCAACATCGTACATAGCTAACATCGTGCTCTTTTTCTCTTTACCAAAATATTTAAATGTGGTGTAGCAGTATTCGGTAACATGTGTAAGGTCTTTAACTATAGGGCTAATCAATGACGGAACTAGAAATGCCACATGGGGCAGTGTGAACTTTGTACATACCATATGTAAGTGGTTGCAAAATGTATATCATGTATGCATTAATATATAAGAAAATAGATCAACATATATATAATGAGATATTTAGCTATATAATATCTCACCATATCCAAAGATTTATCTCATATGTATTCAACCAAGTATAAGTAAATATCTCCAAAACATCTTGCAAAAATATACTAGTATCATGAGGTTAACCTACAACATACTCCTTAATATGGATCATCATGGGAGACCCTTATTCACAGTTTCCTATTCGTACTTCCATACCCTTGCAATGAGGACCTAGTGAGTCAAATTGGTCCTTTACAAGCCAACTAGGTAAATGAGGAGGTGGAAGTGGAGGACAAGTTGTAGGGGGTTTCTTAGGCATTATGTCCTTAATATATATAATTTCATATCGATTGTAATGTATATATAGGTACAAATGCAATGTAAATTTAGCATACATCGGTATATACAACTCCTACTTTGGGCCACGCAACCAGGGTGACTTCTGCTTCACCTATCGTCTCATGCTCGGGGTGGTCACATGGCAGTGCAGTCTGCTTCCAAGCATCTAGAAAAGCCTCAGCATCACACAAACCACATCAGCAGGCAGCAAAACAACATAAATCATGACACCTTCAAGGCAAGGGTAAGTCGAGCCCAGTGCAATGACATATATCCTTGTAATAAAAGATGACATGGTCTCAACCCTTACAAGTTTGCATAGAGTGTTATTTGTATACCTAAACTCAAGCATATTACACAAATCATTCTACAAGACTACTATGTCATTGAAATACTTATAGTGGGCCTTATAGGTGGTGGGTCAATGGGATTACTCCCAACCACCTTTGTTGTAGGAGTGTCCATCTCGTATGAAGAGTGGGGCACCACATGTATGTCTGAGGAGCTAATTGAGAAGAATGATACTTTCTCATTGCTTCCTCTATACTCTTTGCAATCATCTTTTATACCTTTTCTTCTAAGAATCCCCCTTTTCGGAGATCTTTGCACTTATGCTCTAATGGCCCAAAGAATGCTCTTATACCGTTACTAGTGCCATCATCCCTAACACGCCCAAGATGCTCTGGGTTACTAAGAGAAACTGTTAATTCATCCTTTGTTCCCTCATGGATGAACTTGCCTTGTTTTGTTTACTCGTAGATCTCCCATTAATCATCATTAATAGTAATTGGTAAGTAAAACATAACAATCATCAATACTAATTGTTGTGAGAGTTGAATTTTACCATTTTTACATCTGCCTCAATAGTTGCGGGGTTGGGTATTTCTCTACATTGGGTTTGCCTCCCAGTTATCCATAGATCATGGTGAGTTTGAGGTGTAGGAGTAGGTGCAGAAGTAGTAGAGGATTTAGCAATCCCATGAGTAGGCAGCTGAGAAGAAGATGCCTACAATAGCTTTTCATGAAGATTTGCACAGCCACTTGGACCCGTCATGTGGTTTTGCATATTCTTTGCACGCCTTTCTCTTTGAGCAATGCTTATAGCCTGGTTAGTCCAAAACATATGTTAAATATGTAAATGAATTCATAAGAATGTATTGAAAATGAGTGAGGCTTAATACTTTCAATTTTTTGGTTTGTCTCTTAGCAACAAACACCTCCCACACCTCCGGGTCAAGATATTTCCATTACTCAGTGGTTGACTTCTTCTTTTTCTCAGGGTTCCTTATGTATCCTCTTGTCGGATGTGTTCTATAATTTCTTAGTATCGTGACATAGCGTTGCATCACATTTTTATGATGCAATTTTTCATCCATCTCAAATATGCTCTACAAAAGTTCATAAACTTAATGGAATATTCTTAAATATAGAATTATAAATATCTTTTAAAATAGAATTGTAAATAAAATTATCTCACACATAGTTCCTTCCATATTAAGTCTTTCTTTCCCTGATCAACTTTATGTCAGGATTCTACATTTACATTCATTTTGCTACCAGTCACCCCTATATATGACACAAAAGAACTATGGTTCTTCCCAATAGTATTTCCTTGATCATCAAACTCAATGGCTAGCTTCGATTTGTTATGCCTTTGCTCTAGTAACATGTTCATCATGGTGATGCCTCTTATAATTGCACGCTAACAATGTTACACATCAAGCTTAGCAAGATCCTCAGGGTACACATCCTCATGCTAAAATTGAGAAAAAGCACATATAAGTCATAAAAAGATATACATTGTAACATGCACATCTATGTAATAAAACAATACAACTTATAGCAGTGTCATGCTCACAGCAAACATTGTCAGGGTGATCATCCTCATGGTAATCATCATTATGCTCATCAAACTCATGGCCATACGCGATCTAAAATAATGTCAGATCAAAAATAGTCAAAAAAATAAATATAAGTGATAAAGAATGTAAAATGCTTATAAAAAAAACATGCCTCTAATATTTGGATCTTGTATCAATTATCATTCCCTCGGTGTGATCTCCACGCATTTATAAGTCAAGGTCAACTTCAATATTTGGTGTTGGCAAACCAACTGAGAATAGACTGGAGTCATCATACTTGTCATAGTACTCTTCTTCATCTACATGATCTGCATTGAAATGCCTTTTACCATGAAGAACAACTGACCATTTTTTAGTTGTAGGATCATTGATATAAAATACTTACTTCTTCTATGATGCCATTATTAATAGTTCACCCTTCTATCCAATCTTTTCAAAATTCACTAATGTGAAATCCAATGCATCCACTACAACTCCTTTGGTGTTATCAACCCAATTACACCTAAAGATCGGAACTCTGAAATCTATGTAGTCAAACTCCCATATGTCTTCAATGACGCAGTAATATAACATTTTAGCTTCATGTGTACTCTTATCCTTTGCACTAGAAAATTACAAAGAAGACACTTTAAGGGTGACCCCACTGTTTTGGACGACACTCTTATCATCTTGACACTTTGTGTAATATGAAAATCCATTTATGTCAAAACCTTCAAAATACAAAACATTCATTTTTGGTTTAAAGTCAAGGTGTTTGATATATTTAGCAACATTATTTGTTGTTTGAGATACTTGACATAAGGCTTCATCTTCAAACCACCTAATAAATGTCTTGTTATGCTCTCTAGCAAGCCACATTGAATTGGTTCAAGGATATTTTGTCTTGATGAAATTGGTTTGTTCGATAATATAAATGCTCACTTTGTCGATGTAATGTAAAATATACAAGTTTTCTTGTTCCCACAGCTCACGATTGATATATTTCACTAGTACTCCTAAAGTCCCTTTATCATAATAGTCCTCAATATTCTTTACATTTATAAGTTATTCATTACAACTATAAAAGTCATTGCAAAAGTACATAACCTCCCTGGACACATAACCCTCAATAATACTTCCTTCAGGACGATAACAGTTTCAAACATCACCTTTAAAAACACTCATGTATTGTTCGAAAAGATACATCCAGTGTAGGAAAATTGATCTCTACATTTTCACTTCCCTTCTGAGATGGACAACAAGATATACAATGATATCAAAGAATGGAGGAAAATCCATCTAAATCTAGCATAGGGTAACAATCACTTCTCTTTGCAACTTATCAAGATTCTCAGGATCAATAACTTTGATGCATACACGAGTGTTGAAGAAGAAACAAAGTATGGTGATTTCAAACCTTACATGCTTTACAATGATATCAAAGAATGGAGGAAAATCCATCTAAATCTAGCATAGGGTAACAATCACTTCTCTTTGCAACTTATCAAGATTCTCAGGATCAATAACTTTGATGCATACACGAGTGTTGAAGAAGAAACAAAGTATGGTGATTTCAAACCTTACATGCTTTAAAAGTATAGATCAAATTGCCACAGGAAATATTTGTTGCATTAGAATGTGACAATCATGAGATCTAAGACCTATCAGCTTCAGATCCTTCATTGATACCAGTCTACAGATATTGGAAGAATACCCTTATGGTACCTTAACATTAACCAAGCACTAACAAAAAGTTTTCTTCTCCTTTCTAGACAATGTGTAACAAGTATGAGGTAAATATGTTTTTTGATCACTACTAATTTCTTTTATTAATTCTTTCCTTATTCCCATTTCATATAGGTCCATTCTGGATTTGATTCCATCTAGTATTACCTGGTATATTTAATAGAGTACCAATGACGCTATCGCCAATATTTCTCTCAACATGCATGACATTGATACAATGCCTAACTACCAAAGAACTCCAATAAGGAAGATCCCAAAATATTGATCTCTTCTTGTATAAAGATTTGTCACTCTGTGTGGGAATGGTACATTGTGATCTCTAACAAATGCATTGACAAAGTCTTTTAATATTTCATAAACAATCCCCCCCACATGATAAAGGTTTAGGGGAACTTCATCCCTTATTCAATCCATTGAATGAACTTTCAGAAGAAAACTTTGATGACCAAGATATACAGTCTTTTCATCATGTTTTAATCATATTAAATCAGTGTTCTCTTGAAATATAGGACATGCTTTGGATCCTTTAACAATGTATCTAGATAAATTCCCATATGCTAGAAAGTCATTAATAGTGCAAAACAACATATAAAAAAAATGAAATGTCTCTCTACATGAAGCATCATAGGTCATAACACTCTCCCCAGAGTTTCTTTAAGTCATCAATGAGAGGTTCAAGATAAACCTTGATATCATTACGAGGTTGTTTAGGGCCCGATATCAACAACAACAACATGACATACTTATTTTTCATACACAATCAAGGAGGAAGATTGTATATAACAGTCATAACAGGACAAGTGCTATGTTGGTTGCTCAATGTGTTGTATGGATTCATCTTATCAGTACAAAGCCCAACTCTTAGATTCCTGACTTCTTCACCAAATTCAAGTTATTATAAATCAATCTTCTTCCACTGTGGGGAATCAGACACATGTTGTGGGATATCATCATTATTTTTCTTTACCTATGCATGACACCTTAAATTCCCCTCATCCATGGTATTGGCAAACAAGCATTAAAACTGTGGTATTATAGGTAGATACCACATCACCTTGACTGGAGATCCAGTTTTAGACTTCCCTAAAGTTGTCATTTTATACCTTGACGCCCAACATTTTGGACAATCTTTCAAATCAACATATTCCTTTTGAAATAACACATAGTTATTCAGGCATGTATGTATTTTCTTAGCCTTCATTCCCATTGGGCATAATATTTTCTTTAATTTGTAGGTTGATATTGGAAGCTCATTGCCTTTTGGAAGAATTTGTTTCAAAAATGACAACAATGACGTGAAGCTTTTGTTGCTCCATCTATTGTTAGCCTTCAGAGTATACAACCTCAACACAATGCTCAGCTTCGTAAACTTAGTACAACCTAAGTATAATGGTTTCTTAGCATCATGGACAATGTTTCTAAATAAGGAAGGTGGATTGGTGTGATCTAGCCCACAACTATATAGCATCACATCAACCATATCTAACGGAATCAGTTCATTCACATCTACATCACCAGTGGCAATTTCCTATTCAACACAAGTATTGCTATCGACATATACTAATCTCATAGTGGGAATCGCTCCATGCCAATACCACTCTATATAGCCTTGTACAAACATGTTGCACATGAAATGACCTTTTTTTTGGAAAATTATGGTAAATATATTTCCCAAAACCTAAAATGGGGACAAAATTACAAGCCTCAAGGATCCAAGGAGATGCTCAGTATTGAGCTTACATTAAATACCATTTTCTAATTATTACAGGAGAAAGATTGTGGAGTTTATTTCTGTAGTAATCAAACAATTATTTGATTTCAGATTCCAATTTGCTAAATAAGACTAAGTATTCAAGCTTTTTCCATCCATGCATTCTAGAATTCCTCTCTATTCATAGAAGGTGGACACTTCCAGTGATGGCCCATAGTTTGATGATGATGTTATGCTTGTATCTACTGCCTAAAGAATTGAGGCAGTCAGCTAGATTGTATGAGGTTCTAATATTTAACTTCAATTGAGAGCCAACCCACATATATCTCTGGTAGGAACATTCTTCAAAAAGATGAGCAGCAAATTCAACCTTCCATTGGCACATGGAACAAAGGGGGTCTAAAGTAGGTGCCCATTTCATAATTATGTCCATTGTAGTCATCTAGAGATTGGAGTATATTTTTCTACTATTCAGAGTAAGCCAACAACAATCCCATAAATTGTTAACATCATCTTGGGTATACATTGTATACTTTTCCACCATTTTATGCCAGATGGTAGAACCTTTGTGATTCGGTTGATTGACTAGAGATAAGCCATAACGTCTAGTCATCTAGGAACTCCAGGTACCCGATCCATGGAGGATTTTATGTATTCTCTTGAGTGTATGAAAACTAGCAAGGTTTTTTTAGATTCTTTAGACCAATCCCACCTTCATGAAGAGGGTAAGAGATATTGCACCAGCTAATAGGATGGACCGCTGAGCCCCATATGAAATCGTACAAGAGAATTTCCATTCTATGAAGAACAAATGTAGGTATATCGCCTTGTTTCAACCAATTGTTGATAAGTCACATAGCACAGAACTTAACCAACATTATACGACCGGACATAGAGATTTTAGAACTTGGCCACTTGGATATCATATCTCTTAGTCTATCAAGGAAATCATTATAATGTTTTCTTCTAAGATTTCCTCCAGCCATAGGGAAGCCAAGATATTTTATTTGGATGTTTAGGTAGTTAACTAGTGAAGCTTTCTGGCAGAAAGAGCTTGATAAGTAGATGTGAGTCTTAAGAGCATTGAAGTTCATCTCAAACAGATGACCAAAATCAGCAATAAGAGTTTTTAGATATAAAAGACTCCTTTATCTGCCTTCAACAAAGATCAGAACATCATATGCCAATAGAAGATGACTAAGAGGTCTAACTCTATTTATAGGATAAGTTCTAATGTTATTCATCTCACAAGTAGTATCTAACATACATCTAAGGCCTTCTATAACAATAACAAATAGAAGGGGAGATAATGGATTGCCTTAGGCCATTAGAGCTTTTGAAGAACCCAGTAGAGGTGCCATGAATAAGAAGAGAGAATGAAGGCATAGTCACGTACTGTTGGACAAGCTTAATCCATTGATCATTGAATCTGAGACTGTGGAGACATTTCCATAAGTAATGCCATTGAACACTATCAAAAGCTTTTGTTATGTCAAGCTTGATACAGGAAGATAGAGGATTTTTACAATGATTGAAGTTTATTGTGAACTCAGCAGCCAATAAAGAACAATCTTCAATGTTGCGCCCATGTATAAAATCTCCTTGATTAGGGGAAATCAGCTTTGGGAGGATAGAAGACAGCCTGCAAGAGATAATCTTGGTGATTATCTTATAAAGCATAGAGCATCAAGATATGGTCCTGAAGTCTGCAGGAGATGCCACAATATCTTTCTTGGGTATGAGAGCAAGAAACACATGGTTTATTTGTCAAACCATGCTACCTCCATTGAAAAACTAGGTAATAGCTTTAAATAGATCATCCTTAATAATATTCCAGTTTTTTCTATAAAAATACCCATTGAAACCATCAGGTATAGGGCTCCTATTAGGACCAATGCTCCATACAGCAACCTTGATTTTTTGATCATCTAGGATTTTACATAACATAGCATTATCTTCATCATTCACCTTGTCATCTTAGGCAATATCCAGTGAATTATTAGGAATAACATCTTGGTTATAGAGACCTGTAAAGAAGGAAATAGTTTCATTTGTAATAACTTCATCATCTTGCAAAACATTACCTTGGTCATCATGTAGTTTAGTGATAGAGTTAATAGCATCCCTACTTTTGATGATGGAACGATACATTTTAGTGTTATGATCACATTGGCAATCCATTCTGAGCGGCTACGTTACCATAAGTATTTTTCTTTTGCTTTGGCTAAAGTATCTAGCCTATTGAAAGTTATCCTTTCAGCTTCAATGAGTTTAGAATCGAGTGGGATTCACCTAAGAGCAGTTGTGATGTCCTCAAGCTCCCTGGTTTCATTAGCAATCAAGTTATGAAGGTTAACATATTTCTTTGACCATTGTTTCAAATCTTTCTTAAATCATTTCAATTTACTGTTAAAAGCAAATAGAGGGTCGCCTTCAACCAGATAGCTCCATGCTTTCATAATGACTTCATGATAGCCAAGCCATTCCATCCCAAAGTTCAGAAAATGAAAAAGATTCTTTTTGTGGATGATTTTCCTCATATTGATGTTGATAGTAGAATGATCAGAATAAGAGCAAGTGAGGAGCTTAGTCTTTGAACCCAGGAACTTAGTGAGTCAATCATCATTAACTAGATCCTAGTCAAGCTTGCAAGCAATACATTTTACAACGCCTTGTTTATTATGCCAAGTAAAAGAGTTAGTTCCTACAGTAGGAAGCTCACTAAGGTTGTCCCTATCAATAGCAGAGTTAAACAAACTAAGAATAGAGGAGGGAACATCCCGCCCACCAGCCTTTTCTTATCTCTTTCTAATATTATTGAAATCACCTGCAACAAGCCAAGGATCAGTAATAGTAGATGATAGTGATTCAAGATCATTCCATAATTGTGCATGTTCATGAACTTGCTTCCTTGCATAGATAGTTGAAAGCAAAATCCGAAGACCTCCTTTATTAATGCATTGAATTGTAATATGTTGGTCACTCATGCAATTAAGAATGATGTCCCAAGACTTGGGATTCCATCCTATATACACTCGACCATTAGGATCATGCAAATGATTGGACATCCATTTCTAATCAGAAGGAAATGATTTAGGAGAAGAATGGATCATGTGTGTCTTGATTTTAGACTCAGCAAGGATTGCAACGGAAGCTTTTGCTTCTAGAATAGCACGACTCACCTCTCATTTCTTACGTGGTTTTCCTGACCCACGCACATTAGTAAAAATGAAAGTCATTAAAAAGCTTTGGAAGATGATCGGGTCCTATGCGACCCATCAACCTTGGAGGAGCGTGGAGTATTATAGGTGTCCTTACCCACATTCTTGGAGGAAGTTATTGTAGCTAAATATTGAGAACTCAAATCCTTCTCAGCCTCTTTGCTGGTATTCACATTGTTAATAACTCCTATAGCATTACCCTTGTTACTGACACCAGTTCATCGCTACTAGCTCCAGGGTCCTTGCTACTGACACCAGTGTCAACATTACTAGTTTCGAGATCCTTGATATTGCCACCGGTATCACCAGTGATGGCTCCACGGTCACTACTTGGCGGATTCTGAATAATGTTCTCTTCCACCTCATTGTCTAGGTTAGAGAACATGTTACCAGTGGCAACAGAAACTTCAGCCTCTTTATGTTGATTAACATGTTTTCCCTTGCCAACATGTTTCCATTGTTGTGTGAAAGTAGGTTTATCCTGTCTAGGTTGTTCATCATGTTGTTTCAAAGGATAGTCACTGAGATAGTGGCCAAAAACCAAACAGTTTGGGCATCTACAAGGAATGAATTCATATTCGATGCTTACTGCAATCGGTTCCCTCTTAGGTAAGTTAACCCAGATCTCCTTCGGAGGTTCCTCCTCTGCATCCAGCTCCACCAAAGCTCTAGCTTCCCCAAGAGATTTTGATCCCATGGATTTGAAATCTATTCTCAGAAGTTTGCCAACACCACTAGCCACTATACCAATGGCTCTATGTGACAAGTTCCTGCCCATACTGGGTATATTGATCCATACCGGGACAGTGCTAAAGAAATCTTTGTGAAGATCATCTCCCATCTTATAATTCTTGACAATGACATTTTATTATCAAACCAGTGAGGTCCTCCTCCAATGATGCTTTGTTTATCTTCAGTCGACTTAAATCTCAGTAGGAAGAACTTATTAGGTTTTGAGAAGAGATCGAATTCTCCCTTGGGCTTCTAGACGTGCATTCTAGGAGATGAATGTAATATGGATGTTTTCCCATAACATACAAGATAGCATTATGTTCCCAACATTTTTCCATTGCTTCATAGGTAGGATCATCGATGGTGAAGAACCTTTTCTCTTCTATCCTTTCTGACGGTGCAAAATCATGCTCCTTAAAGTTTTCTGCCCCGCCTAGAATTTGACTCCATGTCTTCTTGGGAATCGTTGGTGGCATAGGATCCGAGGATGAGGTCGTAGATCAAGAAATCATAGAGAGGGGAGGAATGAACCCTCCCCTCCATAGATCTTTGAGACGTGACCTAGATCGCCAGTCACGGCGCAAACCCTAGTAGAGCCAAAGCGATGCGAAAATCGAGTACATGAAATGACCTTTGATTTCATCAAGAGTGTTGAATTTCAAGTTGTTACTACAATTCCTACATGGACAATAGAACCTATCTCTAATAGGGATAAGGGTTTATAGATTAGGTCTTATGGTTTAAAGATTAGGGTTTAGGGTTTAGGGTTCAGTAATGAATGTGTGTACCACCTAACTCATTCTTGATCACCTAATCTCACTAGTAAGTGTAGAATGTGTATTCGATTTTAAAAAAATGGACAAAATTTCCTCGTAGTTCTCCAAGTACACTGATGTAGATGGGAAAATGTCCACCAACATATGTACTTAGAGAACAAACGGGGAAGAGTTGATAGAACATCTTGAAAATCGAATATACATTATACACTTACATCCTAAGTGAGATTAAGTATTCAAGAACAGTCCCAAACTGGGTGTCACACCCGGGCCCACAACTTAAGGCTCTAGTAGGGTTTCAAGAATGATGACTAGCCCCACAAACCACCACTAGCCTTAACTGTGTGCTTTGTCCTCACTCATGCGCATGCCAGGATCAACTTCCAGACAGGTCACCCATCCCAACACTACTCCAAGCTGAGCACACTTAACTATGGAGTTCTTAGTGGTGGGCTCCCAAAAAAAGAGGTGCACCTTGGTGATATGGGTAGTCCAATCATTCCTTTTAAGATCATCATATTCGAGGCCTCAAATCCTGGGATGTTACAATCTCCCCCACTTAGACTCTTGACGTCCTCGTCAAGGCTCAAATATATGGCCTCATAATCTGACCCCATTTCAGTGCAGACCCATAATGGCCCATGGACACCCAGCTCTCGATCACGGAATACCAACGCAAGGGTGGCTACGTCAACCATGGACAGCCCTTTCCTACATGCCTGGACCGCACGGCTCAAGACTGGCATGCCACATGCCCATGCGGGCCCCACCTACTGGAGGGGTTATGGCTCTGATACCATTTGTCACACCCAGGCCCACAGCCAAAGGCTCTAGTAGGGTTTTAGGAATGACGATTGGCCCCACAAACCACCACCAGCCTTAACTACGTGCTTTGTCCTCACTCGCACGCATGCCAGGATCAACTTCCCGACAGGTCACCTATCCCAATACTACTCCAAGTTGAGCACGCTTAACTATGGAGTTCTTAGTGATGGGCTCCTAAAAAAGGAGGTGCACTTTGGTGATATGGGTAGTCCAATCATTCCTTTTAAGATCATCATATGTGAGGCCTCAAATCCTGAGATGTTACACTGGGACTATCTAAGATTTACTCCTAATGAGTAAATCTCAGTCGAGTTTCTAGGGTAATAGATAATAGGGAAATAAAGGATAAGGTTCATCAAGACATGGTAGATTTCAGAAATATTGCATATCTATTGATATCCAACATAGTTAAAACACTAATATTTATCCATACAATATTCAAATTGATCAATGCACTCAAATATACAAGCACTTATACCCAAATTGAACAATGGGCCCCAATAGTTTCTCTAATTCTAAATTAAAACCCTAGTTATATTTCATCATTAAACTTGAAAAGTCTTTTGACCTCATATAATTTAATAAGCATTTTGAGTCAATGTATCATCAAGAACTAACTGATTTAGCATTAGGTATTTTTATCATCAACCAAATATGTCAAATATATTGTAAGTATCAATGATGATAGAAAAAGGGAAGACAATAACCTAAATCTAAAGAGAGTAGCAGAGTGACAGGCCCGAGAATAGAGATCCTCTTCCAGGGGACTTGGGTTGTGGCAGTATTGGTGTTGTTGAACTCATCTTCCAGTGGACTTGGATAGTGGACAACAGCAGCTGGAGGCGGTGGAGATAGAGAGGAGATTAGAAGTAGTGTAGGCCAACACAGTAGCTGGAGGTGGCCAACACAGCAGCGGAATGAAGAATAGCAGCAATGGTGACCGCGGTGGTGAAGAGTAGCAGCAATGGCAGCGGAGGAAGAAGAGAGTAGTAGTAGTGATGGAGGCAGAGATGATTAGTAATAGCGGTGGAGTAGCCCGATGGTGACAATAGCAATAGAATAGAAGAATTGCTAGTGCTAGGTATCAGCGGAGTGATGAAACAGAGAATGGGTGGAAAGAAATTTCATGAGTGCTATTGAGTGCATCATAGTTGTTAGTTGTTTGACAAACCTAGTGATTAAGGAGTTAGTCATCAGTTTAGTTAGCTACCCCAATGATAGAGTTAGGACTTATTCATCGATTTCACTAATAGGAACTCATGACTAACTCCTTGCCCAAACAAAAAAGTAGACCGCGGTAAGGGGACATCGTCGCTGATTTATATTGTTACAACTGGCAACTAAGTAAACATTTAGACATCGGTTCTGTACTAGAATCTGATGATAGAGACCCTTCTCCAAACAAAAAAGTCACCCTCAACAAGGGGACATAGTCGTAGGTTTTGTTACATAAAATCATCGACTAAGAAGCAATTTATGGGAAAAGTATTTTTGGTGGGATAGTTGCGTCCAAAATGCCTTTCCATGTAAAGGTCATTTCCTTCATGAGTACGTTTGCCTACTCCATCAAATATGGATACACCCCCATGAGCTAATCATCCACTTTCTGAAGATCCCATTGTATTCTAGAAGCTTGTAACATTGGTCCTGATAGACCCCAATTTATTACTTCATCTACAGTAATAATACCAGATATTTGAAGTCTCTTTTTTATCCTATATGGATGATCTGATCCACAAGGACAATGACGAGGACATGGTGTTAAATCTTTATCGTTGGTTCATTGACAACCGACGCTAATCTTACAATATTTGGAGGCAAATATTTTTCCTAAAAATTTGTATTTCACGGGTTACCTAAGATATCAGTTTCACTAAAATGAAAAACCAACATTACAGAAAAAGCAGTACCCATGTCTTTTCTAAATTGAGAGGATTGGACCAATGGTGATGGTTTCTCTCTGTAACTGATGTTGTTTAGTTTATTGTGTCAATTTTTCATTAGAATTGACATTAGTAAAAGTGACATTAGATGTCAAAATGTACTAGTGTAGCCTCTGTACAACATTCAATCATTTGCCTCAATCTTGTTGATGCCCCACCTTAACTTCACTTTGTTCCTAGAAAAGTGAGAAGAAGAATCATGGAAGCACCTCTCCTCTCTCCCTGTCTGCACCTAAAAAATACCAAGGTCCCCCTTACATAGAATTCAAGCAATCCTGGATTAAAAATACATTTATGAGCTTATATAGAAAGGCTCAAAAACCTTTTGATGATGCTCCTCATATCTATGTAACTCCTCATCAAGAGTCTAATCTGCCACTCTAAATGAACCATCTAACATGCATTGCCCATCTTCCACACACATATGCTACTCAAAAGAAGGATTTAGAGTGACCTTGTCTGACTTGGAGCCATTGTGCTACACCTTTTTATTCAAATGCATCTTCATACCGTTCCAAATAGAATCTCATATATACGGCATGTGACTACTATTGTGACTGCTTCTTTTTAATGTGTACCTTTCAATCATTAGACACCATTGTCACTCCCACTGAATCTTGTGATCTTACTTTCATACCACTAGTTAGGAATTGAGGTGAGAAAATTATGATACCCTACACAACTTAAGGAATAAGATCCAACGTGAAAAACTCTCCCTGAGACAAGAAAATAAAAACCAAGGGGCAATATCGACCAAAAAGCATTATGTAATCAAGATTACAACTCATATCAGCCAAATTGAATTCCCCCTATATCTGGGAATCTCCCTCGGTCTAGATAAATATGGTAAAGAAGTGAATCACACACAACATGTATAAAATCTTCCACTTAATGTTTTTTCCTTAGGACATCAATATCACGATAGAGATGAGATACACACCTGTGTCATTGCTTTTTTCTATTGTGACTACTGCTTGGGCCGCCTATGCTCATATTGAGGTCATCGATCTCAATATTGCATGTGGTACTTACTCTAGTTGGAGCCTCCAACTATTACTCTGATATGCCACCAGATCTCTTTTTTCTGAATAGAATATGTGCATCCTCTATTGGTCGAAGGGACCACTGACATTGTTGTTGCCACAACGCCAACAAAGTGCAACTGATTGATGTACATCCTGTGTCGATTGGATCTGCAACCATTGTTGATGTACCAACTAGATGATGTCGAGTGAGAGAATTACAATGTCATGGAATGGACAAACTGTTGTCACTATCAAAGCATCCATTATGATGCAGGTGATGTGCATCCACCATTGATTTGGAAAATCATCGTCAATGTCGTTATGCCTACTATGCTACTAACTGTCAACTATGAACCTCTAATTTTCTTGAAGGAAAATACATTGGCCCTCTCATATCCGTAAGAGAGTTTCTTCATCAATGCACCCAATGTGACAATGACTTCTGATTGCTACTTTGCATGAAGACAAAGTTGTTGGATCTCTATCATCCATAAGTGAGCTCCATTGTTGATGCATCAAATGTGCCATTGTCTACCAACTGTTACTTCACCTACAACCATAGTTCTTGTCCCCCTTTTATCAACACAAGAGTTCCATAGTCAATGCACCCAATTTCCCACAGAGTGGTAATCACTACATCATCTCAAGCAAAAGTCATTGGCCCTCTATAACAAATGAGAGAGAGTTCCACCGTTGATGCACCCAATGTTCCATCAATGCCAACCACTACTTTGCCTTAAGGAAAATTTTGTGTCCCTCTCTTATCCAAAAGATAGAACCAACAACAAACAACTAGTGGGATCACACCAATGAGTGGGATAATCTCAACGACCTCCCCCTAGGGCCTCTATTTATAGGCCTTCTTGCCATGTGATTGCAACTAAGAATCCTAATTCAGTTCCTACTCCAATCCAAGCAGTAATTTATGTTGCACATAGCAGACATATTGTTTCCTCTTGGGTTTAGATCCTATTAGGATTTGAAAACATAAGACCAACTCATATTAAGTCCAAATCAAGATAGGATAGGGGCCAGAAACTTCCAATTCCAATGTTTCACTTCAATTTTAAATTAAATCTTTCATGGTAAATGGAAGATGAATACGATTGGTGATGGATTAAAACAAGCCCAGAATGGAATAGTGTGCTAAAACTATAACTCAATTCAAAGAGTTTTCTCGATATATGATAACATTGTTTCACTTTCAGGTCAATATGGTATAAGGAGAATGATAGTTCATGGTGGAAAATGGAAAAAATTCTACCTATTTGATTACAGAAAGTGATGAAGGGACTGAGGGAGGTGAAAGGAGGGGCAAGTCATGGATGAATTGTAAATATAGACATGTATTTTCAAGACAAATTTCTTCCCACAAATTTAGAGTGGAAAATGAGTAAGTAATGAAGGGAAATATACTTGGAAACATAGATGGAAGCATAGAAAATAGAGAGAAACTTAGAAAAATAAAATAATTGAGGAAAATGTTAAGATAAAATAAAATATATTGAATATATATTGTGTAAGAAACATGTATGGGAACTTTAAAATGTATGAAAGAAATTGGTAAGAATTTTGGGGTTGTAGAAAAAAATTTCAATATGAGTAAAATATAGGGAGATCTTTTTTGCAGGAATTATAAAACTTTAATGGAGATTTGGTGGAAAACAATTGAATCTGAAAGAAAATACTTGCATAATGCAAAATCAGGTTAAAATGTAAAATCTTACGGTATATAAAATTTATATTGTATTTTCTATAATGATTCTATTTCCTTCCCCTCCACATCTTAATAGCATACACTAAAACCCCTCCCCTCCCTTCCCTTCTCCTCTGATTCATTTAGTTTGTACCAACATAGTATATTAGGGTTCATTTGGTCAAAGGGGAATGCCATGTTAGGAAGGAAATCTAGAAGTTGATCGCATTTGGTTAGACAATCTATAACAAAGGAAGACAAAGAGATCTAAATGTAGGTGAATTAAATAAAAATATTTATATATTTCTCCACTACTTCTCTCGCCAATAAATTAGAGTGGAGACAAAAAAGTCTTGTGGTAAACTTATTCAAAAATATGAAGAAAATTATATAAAGTAGTTGGACAAATCTAAAGAAAATTCAAACAATGGAGGAAAGTAAAATACCAAATAATCGACTTAGAAGACAATTTCACATAATTTATTGATGAAAAGTCAGATTTAGAAAGAATTTTTGTAGAAATATTATCATTATCATAATTTTAGAAGGAAATGTGATTGTAAATATAAAAATATGAAGGGAGAGGTAAATTATCATGTGTATTAAAATATGAGGGGAGCTTGTGTTTTACACGCTTGGTTCAACAACAAAAAGATTGGGAGCATATATTTTTAGATATAAATTTAGTGAACAAAAAATAACATATGGCTTCGCAAACAGTTGCACAACCCATAGTCAATAGAAAAGAAAATCAGCATCAATTTTATGATTTATACTTAAATTTCTTACCTCTTTCGCTTTTTATTGACATATTAAACAAACACATGAAAATAAATATCCTCTCCTCTTCCCTCCATTTCCTTTCCTTTTCCTCCCCTTTCTTCACCATATATGAAAATAACGTTAAACATCACATACAAGTTGGAGGGGTGACGTACATAAATGGAGTTTAAATGGGATCATTAAATTCGTCATACTAAAAAACAATGAGGATGATATGCAATCATATAGATCGAAAAGTCCGTTTAAGGATAATATTGTAAAAGGTAACCGTTTTTTCAGAACAAAAATCACATTAAGTAGGTTCAGCATATGTACATAACCACTTCTACATTGCTGATCTGTTTTATATGACTCGTTTGGCCCGGCAAGTCTGTTGTATGTACTTGATCACTACAACCAATTCATACTGTTGGATGTGACAACTAATAGGCCATTTCAAAAGTATATTTTTTCCCCATTTTCAGTTTGGCTGAGTTGCCAACATTCCGTTAATACTTAAGCCTGTGACATCCCGAGAACACCATTTTGAATTTCAGTTAAATTATGTGCTGTTGTAAAAAAATGGTCCTTCTTAGATTATTTCAGTGAGAACATTAGATACCCCATGTTATTGGTCATAAACGCGGTTAATCGTGCATTACAATCTCTAGTCTTACATAGAATAAAATGTCTTAAAAACGATTCTTTCTACTATGCCTTTTCTCAATTACCCATTAATGTGTGTGCCAATTATCAGGAATCATATTTTCTCAAAGCCGAGGCAAGCACACAAAACAAGGGTCATGCAATAATTCTCAACCCAGTCAGAAGATGTGGAAGAACCCATTGGTTATGGAAGAAGCCATTTAAAAAACTTATTCAAATGAAGCGTAAGAAGATTTCAACCGAAGCAGCCCGTGGCATGAAGAGAAAAAATTCCATCCAAACTTCTGTCGGATCACTACTCAGCTGTAATGGCGGTACATCACGATCCTTTAAGGAAATTGACTAGTAAAAGAAGATCCCTGCAAATGTTGAATAGTGCACACGACATCATCTAGTACTCTAAAAAAAATGAGAACAAATTCAGAACTATAATCCCTGATAGCCAATTTCTGTATAAGCTTGGATGTAGTTGATTAGGCATCAACGAAAGTATCCGTAGTTCCGCACGTCACTTTCTGTAGCTATGTAGAGATAGAACGATATTAGCACCGACGGCTGGATTAACAACTTGCGTGCTAGTTTTGTATCTTGATTACATTCTACCTATCATGATATTATCACTGATAAATTACATCATTTATTTGTAATATTGATATAAGAAGACTCATAAGGCTATATAGTGCAAAAAATGTAGCAGCTCAGAATCTGAAGTGATGAATTTATAATTACAATATTGAACTGTGATTGAATTATATTTAGAATATTGGAGTCAAATATTTAGTTGCATTATCATAATGGGTTTAGTGGACGGATTAGATACCTCCATCTGGTCCTTATTTTTTAATATGATTTTAATGCTATTACAATTTTCCACGAGCTTCAATGATGTCACCTTATCCTAATTGAGAATATACGAAAACCCAAGTTAATTATTTTTGGATATTGCTGCTTAAGGAATAGATTTGTATGAATAAAAAAAATCATCCGTTATCATCCAGTGGTGTTGACAATCGTGCTGATGTTTGGATAAACTCCTTGTCATTAACTTACTGTTTTTTTTTTCAAATTGAATGTACCGAAGGTAGCCATGGCCATTGTAGGTAGAATACAATATAAATGATGCGCCTAGCCAGTGTGTGGATTTTGCTGGTCCTCATTTTAGGCGGAGTGCGCGGCTCCTATAGACATGTATGTATAAGCCAAACAAATAGTAGGTGGGGATTTAATTCACTTGACAGGAACGTGCTGCGTAGTCCGACTTTAACCATCCGCTTCCCGCCGGTGGGTGTGCCAGCAAATACCTTTTGGTTTGCTAGAGGTTTCCGGGATGATGAGAGGAGGAAAAAATAAAGGCACTACAGAATTACAGATGTGAGGCTGGCGATAGATCTTGAAAGCAACAGAAAGAGAAGAAATAATGATTTTCACCCTCAAACCCGCGGCGCACGTCAGCTGCAGGGCACACTTGGGGACGAGGAGTCAAGCGCCCGAGGGAGGCGGCAACTTAGCAGGTATGCAAAAGCAAGGACTATCTTCTAAACAAGGTTGGATGGCTCCAGACACGCTGATGCTTTGAAGCCCACGACAGAAGGTGCAACACCTGCTACCCGTTAGAGCAATTTCTACCAGTCCCCGCTGTAAAAAGGCTACTCATGGCGTTCAAGGGATTCTCCCAAATCCCAAAACCCACTTAGGCTTTGGCAGATCAAGGGGAACAATATTATCTGGTACAATTCTTGCTTTTCACTGATGAATATCAAACATAGGATCAGAAGTTGGAGCTCGACTCTACCAAAATGACTATGAGGGACTGGATTAATATAAGTAGTGACTAATATTGACTATTCATATAGATGAAAAGAATAATACTTATTTAGAAAGGAAAAAATACCTAAAATAATGTCTCACTATATCCAACCTACAAACATAAGTTATTTGTAAAAAAAAAAATCTAACATAGATGATATGATATAAATCACTATATCAATTATGACCGCATCTGAGCTTAATTGGTAAACTAGGGTATACATGGATGATTACATATTTAATTGGATTGATCATTTCTTAAATCTAATTAATGATGATAATTCAATTATGATGTTTTAAACCTAATAAGAACTTTAAGTGTGTTTTTACTTTGAGAAATTAGGGTTTGAGAAATATAACCCTAATCGGCCCAAATTAGGGTTTTGATGATATATGAATATAGAATTTGATAAGTATAGAGTCTCACTAAATGATTTTTAGTATTTTATGTGTAACACTGATTGAATTCAAATTTGGATATAATTTGAATATCTTAAATGTGAACACTAAAATATCAGAATTTTTGGAGAATTTTCTGACCTATTTGTCGATCGAGTTTCAAACTCGACCGACCATGTTACTGACTGCAATATAGTAGTGTAGTATTTGATTTTTAATTATTTATTCGTAACTCCAAATGATCTGAAATTTTTATTGGAGATCCTAAACACAATCATAAACAATATATAAAATTTTCATAATTTTGGATACATATGTTAGCTATTCAGTAGACGAATTAAAGTAACATTTGTATGACAGAAAATTCAGCTGAAATAAGAGAAAGTATAGTGAGGGGTCAATGTGTAATTGACCCAAGCAGCTCAATTTCTCTATATGGTCAACCTAACACACTAGGAGCTCTCATAATTCGTGATTCAATCCAGATAAATGAAATCTTAGAGAGAGAGGGAGAGTTAGGGTTTGAGAGGAGAAAGAAGTGGAATTGGTTATCTAGGGTTTCTCTATCCAAGATATGATGAAATCAAGTAAGTTTAGATTCTTTGCATAGCCTTTCATGGTGAATCTTCTCTCACATGTCAAGATTCCATCCCTCCTCTGATTTGATCCAAAATGGTATCAAAACTTCCCTTTTTCTCACTCTTTTCTTCATAATTTCTCATTTTTAGGGTTTCCGAGTTGAAAGGAAGAAGAATTGGGTGAATTGCTAGGGATTTGATATGCAATCAAGATTTTCAGGGATGAGCTACGTTTTTAAGGTTTTTTCACACCTTAGGGTGAGTGGGAGCTTCATTTAAATAGTATATTGCACAAAATTTGTTAAATCATCCATAATCTTCAATTGCTTAGCATGGGACTACAAACCCTGAATTGTCTGTATGATCTAAGCTGTTGCAAAATGATATGGAATGGAGTCTTCCTTTGTTTGGATGAATTTTAGATGATAAAATCACATTATAAACGTATATAATATATCCTAATGAGAATTTCTTAAGTATTCACAAAGGTTATAAGAGTAAACTGAAATATAGGGAATTTGTCTATGACTGATATTGTTGTATAATTAAATAGAGAAATTTGTTTGTCTGGGTCCTCTTGGTTATGAATGATTATTTATCTGAATTCATAGTACATATATGTCAAATACTATCTTGGATTACATTTAATGTGAATAGTGTTTGTTTGATATCTCAGTAAAGAGGTTGAAACCCTAGATGTGAGGAAAGTTGGATATTTACAAATAGATATCGTGAAATCCATTTGAAGGGATTTTCTTGACATGATAGACTTTATTTAATCAATTTTACTCAATTAGATGATTTAGTTGATATTCTCGATTTCTTCCTAGATGACAATAAATGAAAATAATTGTTTTTTAATTTAGTTTATAATATACCTCAAACCATGTTCTAACTATGATCTGAAATTGTTTATATGATGACATGGATATAGATATCCATGTATCTTGCATAATAGAGAATTTATAAGTTGATTGAGAATCTTCTGAAGATCTGAATTATTAAGTTATCCGGGTGTTTGAACAACATTATAGCTGAAATTCAAATTTAAGCTTAATTGATCTTACTTATGTTGCTAGTGCATTCAATTCTACATGTTTGATCTCTTTGATTTGATATATAGAAAATAGAATTTCTGATTTTCATAATACATATCCCGTGAATAGCAAGTAATCAAGGATGGAAACCCAATCTAATATGCTTTTAAAAGTATACATATCTAATTTAGTATTAAATGGTTGATTGAGATGATTAATGTGATATTGTGGGTTTTTAGCTGAATATTATCTTATATGCATGTATGATTTGTTTATGAGATTCAGATTCTCTAATCCAAATACTTGTCATGAAATGATAAGTTATTATGCTATTGCAAGTGGAGAGATATGACATGTCCTAGATTGGGATGTTATTGATGCCATGAATATGTGTGTGAAATGTTGAATGAGAATACTTGTTTAGTAGACATGATATATGTTTGAATACATGAGAAATGCTATATGTGCATGAGTAAGGAGAAACCCTAAGAAAAGGATAAATAATATGTTAAGCATTCAATTCAGTATTATCAGTGAATTCAGTTCAGTAGTCTGAGTAGTCAGTAAGATACAGAGTTAAAAGAAATCAGTATAAGAGAAAGATATAATCAAGTTATAATAGACACAGGAGCCATGAACACCATAGAATCCCTATGAGAGGTTTGTGCCTTAGGGATGAAATGACCTAACCCCGGAAGCGTCCAGTATACGAGGGTCAGAACGTACTAATAGGTGGTACGGGGGATGAAGCCCTAGTGGAAGTCTCATAAAAATATAGTATGTAGTGTCCAACATCAACCAGAGATCCTGGTGGCACTAGAGTACAGAAAATTCAATAGGTGGCTTGACTCTCCACCTGTGTGCTTAGGTAGAGGAGGAGTCCAGAGGCCAGAGTTCCATTACACTATTGCAGACCAGTGACATAGTCAGACTTAGCATTCCCGAGTGTGTCGGATAAGTCTTTACGGTGTGATCGTAGTGCACTACGAGTCTTCATATGTAGAGTACACTGCATCTGATCAGGGTATAAGCTAAAATATGATCATATAGGTTTGAAGAGTTTCTTATAAATAAAAAGAGTTAAGAAATATTTGAGTACAGTTTCATAGTAGTTGTTCTTTAAATGCAATATTTTCATTCTCTATTATTTTAACTGTATTATTTTAGATTTTCCCAGTGTAGTAATTAATGTTGTTATAATTGATATCAGTTGCTCAATGGTATATCTGTAATTATATCAATGCTTTAGACTGTTTCTTTGAAGTACTCATTCACTGAGCAAGTAGGCTCACCCCTCTACTCAAAATTTTTATGGAAACTACGTGGACTTGAAGAAGGTCAAAGCATCAGAGTAGATCTACCACATGAGTTGAGTATGAGATTAGTTAAGTTCAGTCGGTCCATGTCACTCTAGGTCCTAGTATAGATGTGAGAGAGTTATAAATGATGTTTTGTATCTTTATTTCCTTAGTAAGAGAGAATGTATCTGATTATCATGTCGTATGTACATGGAAGTATGAGAAATAGAATGAATGTATTGATGTGTATCATTAATATTGAGATCATATTAGAATAATAAAAGTTTAATTCTCTTATAAAGTTTGTTTATGTGATTGAATGCAAGAAAACAAAGAATTTGAAAATGAAGAAAAGTCGGGAGTGAACTTTGTATTAAGTGTAATCCTCATAGTCATGCCCTAATCTCATGATTAGTGGAAATTGTGGGATGTGGGTGTGAAAGCTTGGTATCAGAGTCTAGGTTGAGTCATCAGGGACCATTAGGATAGAAAATTAGAGTTATAAGTGTGGAAGATAGGAGGTGATGTGTCTATAGCTCTGGGAAGTCTGGGTATTTGAATACCCTTGCCCGGTATCTGAATACTTAGATTGACTGATATCAAGCTACTCTATCTATTCTTCTCTGGATGCCCTAGCTAGGCATGCAGTGGAAGAATAGGCTAGAGAGAAACCCTAGAAATATTAGGGTTAGGAGACCGAAAGTAATAAAGGAGTAAGAGATTAAACATGGAATGTGATACAAGTCTTGCTTTATATTGCTTCTTTTATTGGATATCAATAGAAATGCTCTTATATATGAATTCAGATTATCAGTTTGTAGAATATATATGGTTCTTTTATATTCTTGTGTATCATGAAGTGATTCAGTCATTGTTTATATTCTTTGTATTAAGTAGACCAAAAGTTATGTTTAAATGAGTTTGCCCTAAGTGGATATTCTTTCCACATGTTTGAGATTAATAGGAGTTGGTTAATCCTGAGTAGCTCTTGGCTTTAGGACTACAGGTTTGGCCTGGTCCGGCTGGCAGGATGTGTTACTGGGATCTAATAACTCCTATTAATAGTATAATAAGAGTAGACTCTGGATAAATTAGACCCACATCGTAGTGAGAATGTACATACACTAAGATGTTGAAACATATGGGAAAGATCAGAATAGCTAAGAATCAGTTAGAACTAATATCAGAGATTCAACTTTGGGGCCTCATATGAAAAACCCTTAATTGGGAATAAAGGAACACGACATAAGGTTCTGATTAAGTTAAATGATAAGTATTATATGAACTCTAAATATAAAATATGCGAAAGATATGAGAAAAGTATGTAAGGGCCAAGATAGTAAGAATCAATCATGACAAATGGATCATATAATCGAGTATAATGCTTTTATGTACTCCAAAGCAAAGGCAAAATAGAAGAAAAGAGTTGAGTATACAATAAGTACATAGAAGTGAAGAGTCTTAAGAAGAGTTAAAGTAAAGAGAATTGGATGAACATGTAAATCATAAGACTAGAACAACATACTAGTTTCTAAAAGAAGAACAAAAGTGTAGTTTAACAAAAGAATAAGTCATACAAAGGTAGACTATATTCAGGAAGGAGAAAACTTGATTGAAAGAGAAACTATGTTTCACCCATGCATGATTTGTTTGATTTAAAATGAAGAATATGTAATGTATTAAATATGAGGTGAAACTAGTAGAGAGAATATTGATTTAGAATTTTAACTTCACATTAGTAGAAGGATAAAAATAAATATGTGCAACATGGTATACATGATCATACACATGAATAAGCAACATGGTCATAAGAGAAAATTAGAAGTTAAAGATGACAGGTGGAAGAGTAGTATATGGTAAGAGGATTATGGAAAGTAAGGAAGGGTTTGAAACATGATGTAGTAATATAGATTATAAAAGAAAGAGCTTGTGATATTCAAGCAAGTGCTAATTAGTCAAGTATCCTTTTTGATAACTAATTAAACCTACATACGAGAAATGTATTAAGGGAATGTTTGAATATAAGAATTCCAAGTCTCAGAATCATCTTCTCTTTCATATCTTCCTTAATGAGAGAAAGGTGGAAATGAAGTGATAAGAAAATGAATCATATATGATGCATAACCACCATGGTAGGGACATCTAGTGAATGTAATAGTGACACACAATATGATGATGAAACCCTAGTAGGGTAAATTGAGAATGTAATCTATTTGAATGGCCAAGTAAGAGAAAGGAAATTCAATTGATAAGATAAGGAAGACTTTAGTAAAACTTGTGAGATCCAAAGTTTGAATTTCAAATTAAGAGAATAAAGTCACAACACAATAACGTCATGCTACTAATAAAGACGAAACCCTAGAATGTTTAGAGTTGTAGTAGTTCAAGGGTTGTCACTAGTGATTTGACCTTGAATACTAGCATCTCTATAAAATAAAATCATGAAATTTGCACTATGATAAGTAAACTAACATTGATAGTAATCCAAGTTTTAAAGGTAGTTAATCTGAAAGGTAGATAAACAATATGGAAATGATTCATAGTAAAGGATAAGAAATAGATTTGAAATATAAGAAGTGTGTTTTGAACAAAAGCAGAAATACAATATGAGTGGTGTGATATGAAATAAATTCTTGCAGTGATAGCAAGAATGATGAATAATCTATTCATACCTTGTATGTTTCAATTTTAAGGATGTTTAATGTGCATGATTAAATGAGAAGGATAAGTAGAAAAAAGTAAGTAGTAATGAATGAAGAGTGAGATAAGAGAAAACAATGGCTTTTAGTAATATGTGAATTTGTTTTTATAAGTATAATGTATTGAAGGTATATTAAGGGATGTAAATTGGTTCTACGTATGATTTTAGTGTACATGTGCAAACAATATGTTAACTAAAGGTGTCTGATAGTTGTAGTCATTCATACCAATAATCCATCTTAGTATTGTACAATTATGGTATTGTGATATGGGTTGAATGATGATGGAACAAATGGAGGGTTACCCTTAATGAGGTAGTCTTACCTATTCACTCATATTAATAGAAGGGATGATAATCATATTGTGTTGATATGTTACCCTAATAACGTATAGCTTGTTATACCTAGCTTTAATATAACTAAGTGATGGTAATTGGGTATAAATAGTCCTTTAATGACTAATACAATCATGGAGTACTCTGTTATTGTTGTTGAAACCCTAATATGCTATAACCCGATGGTTACACCTTGAATTATGTGTGGACTCATACTTGAGCATAGTATGGTATGTGATGGCAATGCTTCACCTTATGCATCCATGATCTAATGGGGATGCCATGAGTGGTTGTACAATTGTTGTTGGATTTAGTCTTCCAACTCAAGACTATTTTTCTATTTGAGTAGCACAATAGTAAAATTCAAAATGACATGGTGAACTCTCTTTTGTGACTTATAGGTAATACAGAACAATAGTACATATTGAGTCGTATGAATTGAGATAGTTGGATCAGATTATCAATGTTGAGGTAACACCTCAAGAGTATGAATATATTGAAATGGTTGTTTATCTCTCTATACTATGATTGACTGTGGCATAGAGATTTTGTCTGTTATCATTGAGAACTATTTCAAACATGTTGTGATTTAGTAAAGAATCAAAGGACTTAATGTTGCATTCAAGTATGAAATACAAGAATATAATGACATGTAAGATTTTAGAAGCTTAAAATAAATCTTGAATATACTTTTCTTGCACATTTATGTTTTGGGGACGAAACATTTCAAGGGGGGAAGAATTGTTATGACCGCATCTGAGCTTAATTGGTAAACTAGGGTTTACCTGGATGATTACATGCTTAATTGGATTGATCATTTCTTAAATCTAATTAATGATGATAATTCAATTATGATGTTTTAAAACAAATAAGAACTTTAAGTCTTTTACTTTGAGAAATTAGGGTTTGAGAAATATAATCCTAATCGGCCCAAATTAGGGTTTTGATGATATATGAATACAAAATTTGATAAGTATAGTGTTTCACTAAATGATTTTTAGTATTTTATGTATAACTCTAATTGAATTAAAATTTGGAAATAATTTGTATATCTTAAATGTGAACACTATTGCAAAATGAGAGAATTTTTGGAGAATGTTCTGACATGTTTGTCGGTCGAGTTTCAAACTCAACCGACCATGCTACTGACTGCAACATAGTAGTGTAGTATTTGATTTTTAATTATTTATTGGTAAATCCAATTGATATGAAATTTTTACTGGAGATATGAAACTCAATAATAAACAACATATAAAATTTTCATAATTTTTGAAGATCTTTTATCTATTCAGTAGACGAATTATAGTAACATTTGTATGATAGAAAATTTAGCTAAAATAAGAGAAAGTATAGTGAGGGGTCAATGTGCAATTGACCCAAGTAGCTCAATTTCTCTATATGGTCAACCTAACACACTAGGAGCTCTCATAATTCGTGATTCAATCCAAAGAAATGAAATCCTAGAGAGAGAGGGAGAGTTAAGGTTTGAGAGGAGAAAGAGGTGGAATTGTTGATCTAGGGTTTCTCTATCCAAGATATGATGAAATCAAGTAAGTTTAGCTTCTTTGCATAGCCTTTCATGGTGAATCTTCTCTCACATGTCAAGATTCCATCCCTCCTCTGATTCGATCTGAAATGGTATCAAAACTTCCCTTTTTCTCACTCTTTCTTCATAATCTCTCATTTTTAGGGTTTCCGAGTTGAAAGGAAGAAGAATTGGGTGAATTGCTAGGGATTTTATATGTGATCAAGATTTTCAGGGATGAGTTACATTTTTAAGGTTTTTTCACACCTTAGGGTGAGTGGGAGCTTCCTTTAAACAGTATATTGCACAAAATTTGTTAAATCATCCATAATCTTCAATTGCTTAGCATGGGACTACAAACCCTGAATTGTCTATTTGATCTAAGCTGTTGCAAAATGATATGGAATGGAGTCTTCCTTTGTTTGGATGAATTTTTTGATGATAAATCCCAAACATCAAATAATTTCAAATGAGGAAGCGTTCATCAATAGCGGATTACTGAAAATCACTAAAAATTAAAACTTTTTTCAGCGAGATCCAATTCTAGGAAACTCTTATAACAAGAACCTAAGTATTACATATACATTCTGGTTCATAAGTACATACCATGTACCATCTCTTCTTGAGGATTACATACAACAGTTGCTTTTCCAGAACTATACATAAGCAACTCAAAACCTCGAGGCATCAAGCCAAAATCTCAGATCAATGTATTAAAAGTACTAACTACTAACTCAGAGGACCTGATAGTACAGAGACGACACATAGGACTTTCTATACAAAACTTGACAGCCGGTGCCTCCACCTAAGATGTCACTGATGTCTCTATTGCTGCTACAGCTGTTGTTCCCTTGCTATAGGGTTTCTACTTCTTCTTCTGTGTTTACCTAAAAAGTGGATCCCACGGGGGTGAGACAATTGAAAATTGCCCCAGCGAGAGATATAACTTTCCACCAAAAACATTATTATTGTAGTTTAATAATATAAAACTGAGTAGAGGATAAGCAGTTTAGATCGTTCTCATCTTTTTAAAGTATTGCAATTGTCTATGATAGAATAGTAAATCGTATATTCTCTTTATAAGGAATAGGAAGAACATGTATATCATTTATCTATCATATCATTTCAACATCTCAAGATTTTCCTTATTATCCTGATATGTCACCCATGATTCATTCTTGTTTCCATCTGTTGGCCTTAGCCAATCTGCTAAACAAATATTGAATTATACCAGACATAAGAGTATGCATCATCATATTCTATCTAGGCATTGGACTATGCCAATCCTTTGGTTTTAGGCTTCATGCCTCTACTAGGTATTGGACTTTAACCTATCCTGATTACACTTCACTATTACTAGGCATTACCTTGGCCATGCTATCATACTCATCCACATTCTCTATATAATACAAGTGTTCCTCTTACCTTCTTTAATGCACAATTAAAACAGTATAGCCCTTGTTTGGCTATAAGCATAAGGTATGTATGATCAAGATTTGATTTGTTATTACTATATCCATTTATTATTATTAACTGAGTTTCCATTGATTTGTTTGGAACATTATTATTTCTTGCATAAACTCTTATAACCATCTTGTTAATTCTTACTAACATGACTCACCAGACCCATTAAACATCTTGTCACCTCTCGCTAGGCAACAAATCACATAATGGCTCACAAGGCCCATTAAACATCTTGTCACCTCTCACTAGGAAACAAATCACATAATGGCTCACAAGGCTCATTAAACTTTTACAAAAGGTAGACTAGTATAGCTCATATCTGGCTATGATCATCATCTCATGATACCTGTACGATAACAGTCATATCAATTACATATCATCATTATGCAAAACAAGGGTAACACCATTGTCCCCTCATTTGGATTAGGGTTTCTCATTTCATATTAATTAGGGCTACTCATTCCATTAACCACAATTTGGGTTAGGATTTCTTACAACATCACCTTAGATTAGGGTTTCACATGGCATCACCCTATGATAGGGTTTCACATAGCATCACCTTGTTTTAAGGTTTCACATCACGTCACCCTATATTAGGGTTTCACATCACATCACCCTATATTATGGTTTCACATCACATTACCCTGTATTAGGGTTAGGGTATACTATTCACATCAAATTGGGGTTTATCATTAAAATCCCCTGAATTAGGGTTTCTCATGTCATTTCTCTAAACTAGGTTTACACCATCACCCTATATTAGGATTTCATACAGCATTGCGCTAAATTAGGGTTAGGGCTCATTAACCTCCTCAATTAGGGTTTCGTGATCTCTTTATTAAGGATCATACCCTAATTACATATTCTATTCATTTTGAGTATGTTGAGGCTTGATTACTACATGATTATTATACATGTGTGAATTTCTCTCTCTCATCCTCTCTAGGATGTTAATTACTCAAATCTTGATTTGATTGAATCAATCTTTAATGAAAGGTTAGCATAGTGTATTAAGTCATTGCTTCCATAAGCATCAAAGGTTAACCCCTCAAAGGGTACCAATCATCTAAGTACTTTAGAAATTTAACCATTGTACTTCTCTTTGATAATCATCATTATCAATCATAGGATCAACTGATCTTTCATCACCTTAAGTCTCCAATCAATTTTATATATATATTGAATCTTCAATCGGTTTTGACCTTCTAAATCTCCAAACGGTTTTGAAACCATTTTGTCATCTAGGGTTGAGATTGTTTGGTCTTAAACGGTTTTGAAACCGTTTGGGCATCTAGACCTTGAAACCGTTTGAACAAATATACATTGAAACTATTTGAACAATTTCCCTTGAAACTGATTGGATGATTTGATCTTGAAACCAAAAGGACCTTCAAACGGTTTGAGACCGTTTGATCCCTAAACGGTTTCAAGATCGTTTGGACTCAAACGGTCTCAAGACCGTTTGGTCCAAACCACTTTGAAACTGAAAGGAGCAATTAGGGTTTGTTTCAACCAAATCAATTAGGGTTTACTCCATTGAATTGATCATCAATTGAACCATTAATTATTCATCATTTGGTAACCATTGGATCTTCAACCATCCAATAATACTCAACCATAGACCTCCAAACGATCTTGAGACCGTTTGGTTGACCTTCAAACAGTTTTGAGACCGTTTGGGTCAATCAACCCTTAAATTGATTCAATTCACTTAAGGATTCAATACTCAACCCGATTAGGGTTTGCAATTGGTGGATTATCCAAACTTGGAACCATTATCATCAATTCAATTAAAGCCAATGGATCAATCGTTCAACAACATCAACACTTAACCCCCAAACGGTCTTGAGACCATTTGGTTTCAAACAATCTTGATACCATTTGGTCTCAAGTCTTAGAAACTGTTTGCAATAGATCTTTGTTAAGGTGTGTGCTTAGGATGATGTCATCATCATCAAGCTCCGATCCTACAAAAACTACTGCCATACTTATGGTAATTGCATCAATTGATCAAGGAATTTTAAGAAGAACAAAATGATATGCAAGTGATGAAGAATTGAATGCAATAATAACATTTAAGAGTTTAAGTTATAAAACCCACCTCCAAAGAATGTTTCAAAGCTCCAACTCCACGTCTTTAATGGTGGAAGGAGCTTTCTCAACTCTCCCAAGCTCATTATCAACTCTTTGAGTGAAAAAGATTTTCTACAGGTTGGAGTTCATTCCCCTATTCTCGTCCAAAGCAAGGAAGAAAGAAAATCTGAAAAAGAGTCTTTGGTTGAGTGGGAAATGAAGTGTTTATAAGGAATTTCAAGGAGAGAGAAAAAGTTGAAAAGCAATCCTTCAACTCCCTAAACGGTGACACTTAACCCCCTCTACTCCTTGCATACGAAGGCGTCCTCCTTTTTAATTCTTCTTCATTATCCACAATTTGAAGGAAAAGCAATTAAGCACCTTAATTCATATAATACTAATATCCCATTTTTAGTGGATATTACTTTTAATTAACTAATGTGAGTGGGCTCTCCACTCACTTAGATATTTTTGTGGCCTTTGCAAAGCATAAGGACGTCCACACTTATCTAATTTCAACCATATCATTTTTGGTTGAAGGTCACTTCAATTAACATATTTATTTTTGCATTAATTTGAAGTAAAGTTCCATTTATGCTTAAATCTTGATTATTTTAATATCAAGATTCTCTCTCTTTCAAAATGATTCAAATGAGGCGCCCCTCTCATTTTATTTTCTCTACATGATTCCAAGAAATGGGAGGGATTCTCTAGAGGTGTTATTTTGCATATTGAACCCTAGGTTTTGGGTAATTTGCACATTACACCAAAACTAGGTTTTAATGCACAACCATTGCTTAACAAGCTCTTTCTTGGTGCTCAAGCTATCACAAGCCATACCTTTGCATCATTTTCATTCTTATGGTGCTTCAACACTTTAGGAACATTTTACCATGAAACATTTGCAAGTTAACCCCTCAACTTGGGTAAATTGCACTTTAGTCCAAAATAAGCAAAACATTGTTTCAACATTATTTAAAAATGACTAAAATTGAAACATAAGTTCCTATTGAGCCTTAATTACTTTTCAAGAGATAAGAGCAAGCATATAATTAACTTTATCAAGCAAAACATATAGGGTTAAGGCATAACCCAGGTCAGGGATATTACAAATTTCATATGATAAAATCACATTATAAATGTATACAATATATTCTAATGAGAATTCCCTAAGTATTCACAAAGGTTATAAGAGTAAACTGAAATATAGGGAATTTATCTATGACGGAAATTGTTGTATAATTAAATAGAGAAATTTGTTTATCTGGATCCCCTTGGTTATGAATGACTATTTATCTGAATTCATAGTACATATATGTCAGATACTATGTTGGTTTGCATTTAAGGTGAATAGTGTTTGTTTGATATTTCAGTAAAGAGGGTGAAACCCTTGATGTGAGGAAAGTTGGATATTTATAATTAGATATCGTGAAATCCATTTGAAGGGATTTTCTTGACATGATAGACTTTATTTAATCAATTTTACTCAATTAGATGATTTAGTTGATATTCTCAATTTCTCTCTAGATGACAATAAATGAAAAGAATTGTTTTTGAATTCAGTTTATAGTATACCTCAAACCATGTTCTAACTATGATCTGAAATTGTTTATATGATGGCATGGATATAGATATCCATGTATCTTGAATAATAGAGAATTTATAAGTTGATTGAGAATCTTATGAAGATCTAAATTATTAAGTTATTCGGGTTCTTGAACAACATTATAGCTGAAATTCAGAGTTAAGCTTAATTGATCTTACTTATGTTCCTAGTGCATTCAATTCTACATGTTTGATCTCTTTGATTTGATATATCGACAATAGAGTTTCTGATTTTCATAATACATATCCCGTGAATAGCAAGTAATCAAGGATGGAAACCCAATCTAGTATGCTTTTAAAAGTATACATATCTAATTTAGTATTAAATGGTTGATTGAGATGATTAATGTGATATTGTGGGTTTTCAAATGAATATTATATTATATGCATGTATGATTTGTTTATGAGATTCGAATTATCTAATTCAAATACTTGTCATGAAATGATAAGTTATTATGCTATTGCAAGCAGAGAGATATGACATGCCTTAGATTGGGATGTTATTGATGCCATGCATACGTGTGTGAAATGTTGAATGAGAATACTTGTTTAGTAGACCTGATATATGTTTGAATACATGAGAAATACTATATGTGCACGTGTAAGGAGAAACCTTAAGAAAAGGGTAAACAATATGCTAAGCATTCAGTTCAGTATTATTAGTAAATTCAGTTCAGTAGTCTGAGTAGTCAGTAAGATACAGAGCTAAAAGAAATCAGTCTAAGAGAAAGATATAATGAAGTTATAATAGACGCAGGAGCCCTGAACACCGTAGAATCCCTATGAGAGGTCTGTGTCTTAGGGATGAAATGACCTAACGCTGGAAGTGTCCAGTATACGGGGGTCAGAACGTACTAATAGGTGGTACGGGGGACGAAGCCCTAGTGGAAGTCTCCTAAAAATACAGTATGTAGTGTCCAACATCAACCAGAGATCATGGTGGCACTAGAGTGAAGAAAATCCAATAGGTGGCTTGACTCTCTGCATGTGTGCTCAGGTTAGAGGAAGAGTCCAGAGGCCAAAGTGCCATTACATTGTTGCAGACCAGTGACGTAGTCAGACTTAGCATTCCCAGGTTTGTCGCCTAAGTCTTGTATGGTGTGATCGTAGTGCACTACTAGTCATCATATGTATAGTACACTGCATATGATCAGGGCATAAGCTAAAATATGATTATATAGTTTTAAAGAGTTTCTTCTAAATAAAAAGAGTTAAGAAAGATTTGAGTACAGTTTCTTAGTAGTTGTTCTTTAAATGCAATATTTACATTCTCTGTTATTTTAAGTGTATTGTTTTAGATTTTCCCAGTGTAGTAATTACTGTTGTTATAATTGATATCAGTTGCTCAAAGGTATATCTATAATTATATCAGTGCTTTAGACTGTTTCTTTGAAGTACTCATTCACTGAGCTAGTAGGCTCACCCCTCTACTCAAAAATTTTAGGGAAACCACGTGGACTTGAAGAAGGTCAAAGCATCAGAGTAGATCTACCACATGAGTTGAGTATGAGATTAGTTAAGTTCAGTCGGTCCCTGTCACTCTAGGTCCTAGTATAGATGTGAGAGAGTTATAAATGATGCTTTGTATCTTTGTTTGCTTGATAAGAGAGAATGTATTTGATTATCATATCATATGTACATGGAAGTGTGAGAAATAGAATGAATGTATGGATGTGTATCATTAATGTTGAGATCATATTAGAATAATAAAAGTTTAATTCTCTTGTAAAGTTTGTTTATGTGATTGAATGTGAGAAAACAAAGAATTTGAAAATGAAGAAAAGTCAGGAGTGAACTTTGTATTAAGTGTAATCCTCATAGTCATGCCCTAATCTCATGGTTAGTGGAAATCGTGGGATGTGGGCATGACAATATCAAAGTATTGAATTTATTTAAATGTCTAGGGTCATAAATAATATATTATTTGATCATGTCTTTCAAATTCAATGACTAGATGATCAACAATATATTATAATTCACGATCACTTGATCAGACTGCATAAAATTGATAATGCATAAGAAAAGTACTAGTTATATTAAAAATGAGAACAAACTCACCTTTAAGTGAAGACAAGCATCCAAATATAATAGGACACCGTTTAGCAGATGGTGTCACCCAAAAAAAATATACCAGTCAAATCTTATACTATAAAGGATATAAGTATAATGTATTAGGGAATGTCAATTTATTTTAAGATCTTAACACAATGAAGGAAACTTGAGAAAGAAAAGAAGAAAAAGATTTAATATAGTTGTATAAATAATATATGATGGAGAAGGAAACTGAGGAATGAAAAGTGAAGAGAGTGAAGAGGAAAGATCCTTACATATATTCTATTTTTTTATTTCAAAGTTGAAGAAGAGAGGATATGAAAAAAAAAAACACATATATTTGTATTAAATTGATAAATCTAAATATTATGTAACTAAAAGTTTGTGAAATACAACGTAACAATAAATATTATTGGGATTTATTTTAATATATTAATATGGATCTTTTCTTAATTTGAGAGTGATTAACTAATAAAAGTTTGAAAAAAATATAAATAGAAGGTGATTAGTTGTGCATGTATGATTATCATTTTTTCGAATGGTGTATAATTATTGTAACATCCCTGACCTGGGTTATGTGTTAAACCTAGATGTTTTACTTAATTAGGTTGATTATATGCTTGATCTTATCTTTTGAAAAGTAATTAAGGCTCAAGAGGAACTTATATTTCAATTTTAGTCCTTTTTGAATAATGTTGAAATAATGTTTTGTTAGTTTTGGACTAAAGTGCAAGTTACCCAAGTTGAGGGGTTAACTTGCAAATTGTACATGATAAAATGTTCCTCATATGTTGAAGCATCATAGGAATGAGTATGATGCAGTGGTATGGCTTCCACAAGCTTGAGCACTAAGATAGAGCTTGTTGAGCAATCTTTGTGCATTAAAACCTAGTTTTGGTGTAATGTGCAATTTACCTAAAACCTAGGGTTCAATATGCAAAATACCACTTCAAGAGGGTCCCTCATGATTCTTGGCATCATGTAGATAAAATAATTTGAGAGGGGCGCCTCATTTGAATCATTTTGTAAGAGAGAGAATCTTGATATTAAAATAATCAAGATTTAAGCATAAATGGAACTTTACTGCAATTTAATGCAAGGATAAATATATTAATTGAAGTGCCCTTCAACCAAAATTGATATGGTTGAATTTGCATAAGTGTTAACGTCCTTTTGCCTTGCAAAGGCCACGAAAATATCTAAGTGAGTGGAGAGCCCACTCACATTAGTTAATTAAAAGTAATATCCACTCAAATAGGGATATTATTATTATATGAATTATGGTGCTTAATTTTCTTTTCCTTTAATTGTGGATAATGAAGAAGAATTAAATGCAAAGGAGGATGCCTTCGTATGCAAGGAGTAGAGGGGGTTAAGTGGCACCAAATTGGGGAGTTGAAGGATTGCTTTTCAACTTTCTCTGTCCTTGAAATTCCTTCATAAACACTTCATTTCCCATTCAACCAAAGACTCTTTTTTGAATTTTCTTTCTTCCTTGCTTTGGACGAGCACAAGGGGACTTAGGAGCAGCATGGAAACGAACTCCAACCTGTAGGTAAGCTCCTTGATCATCTTCAACCTCGAATTCATGGTGGAAATCACAAATCAATGCTTGATTTCTTCTTTTCTCTAATCAATCTTCAATCCTAGCCAATCTTTTTCACTCAAAGAGTTGAGCACGAGCCTGGGATAGTTGAGAAAGCTTATTCCACCATTAGATACGGTTAGTTTGGAGATTTGAAGCTTCTTTGAAGGTGGGTTTTATAACTTAAACCCTTAATATTATTATTGCATTCAATTCTTCATCAATTGTTGATCATTTTGTTCTTATTGAAATTCATTTGATCAAATCAATGGAACCACCATGAGAATTATAGCAAATTATGAATGATCATAGCTTGATGATGATGACATCATCCTAATCACACATCTCAATAATATCTAAAGAAAACAGTTTCAAAGGACTTGAGACCAAACAGTCTCAAGATCGTTTGAGACCAAACGGTCTCAAGACCGTTTGGGATCAAACGGTCCCAGACTATTTGGAGGACAAGTGATGATATAGTTGAAAGTTGATTCAATTGGTTACAATTGATTTGATCTTAATGGCTCCAATTGTGAATGATCCATCTATTGCAAAACCTAATCGGGTTGAGTGTTGAATCCTTAAGTGAATTGAATCAATTTAAGGGTTGATTGACCCAAATAGTTTTAAAACTATTTGGAGGTAAACCAAACAAACTCAAGACCATTTGGAGGTCTATGGTTGAGTATGATTGGATGGTTGAAGATCCAATGGTTACCAACTGATGAATAATTAATAGTTCAATTGATGATCGATTCAAGGGAGTAAACCCTAATCAACTCAGTTGAAACAAACCCTAATTGCTCCTTTCAATTTCTAAGTGGTTTGGACCAAATGGTCTTGAGACCGTTTGATTCCAAACAGTCTTGAAACTGTTTGGGATCAAACGGTCTCAACCCATTTAGAGGTCCTTTCAGTTTCAAGATCAAATCATCCAATTGATTTCAAGGGAAATTGTTCAAATGGTTTCAATGTATAATTGCTCAAACGGTTTCAAGGGTTAGAAGCCCAAACGGTTTCAAACCATTTAAGATTAAATGGTTTCAGACCTAGGATACCCAAAACGGCTTCAAAACCATTTGAAAGGAAAACGGTTTCAAAACCGTTTGAAGGTTAAAAAGGGGCAAAACTGTTTGTAGGTTCAAGGTGCCCAAAACTATTTGGAGACTCAATGTTATAACAGATCAATTGATTCCATGATTGATAATGATGATTACCAAAGATAAGTACAATGGTTGAATCCCTAAAGTACTTAGGTGATTAGTACATTTAAAGTGGTCAACCTTTAATGCTTATGGAAGCAATATCTCAATACACTATGTTAACCCTTCATTCAAGTTGACCTAATTTAATTAAGCTTGAAGCAAATCAACATCCTATAGAGGATGAGAGAGAGAGGAATTCCTACATGTTTAATGATCAGGTAGTGGATAAGCTTTAACATTTTCAATATGAATAAATTATGTAATTAAGGTATGATCCTTGATAAAAAAGATCATGAAACCCTAATTGAGAAGGGTGTTGAACCTAACCCTAATTGAGAGCAACGTTAGGTGAAACCCTAATCTAGGGTAATTATGTAACCCTAATCTAGGATGATGATATGAGAAATCCTAATTCAGGGTAATTTAATGAAAAACCCTAAATTAAGGGAATGCTTCATGAAAACCCTAATTTTGGATAAAGCTACATGAAACCCTAATTTTAGGAGAAATGTTATAAGAGACCTTACTTCAAGGGAAGGATGTAATGGGAAACCCTGATACAGAGTAATGTGATATGAAACCCTAATCCAGGGTGATGCTATGCTTTATGAAACCCTAATATAGGGTGATGTTATGTAAACCTTAGTTGATAAAGATGGGAAACCCTATTCCTAATAATGGAATAGTGACTAATTTATTGATAAGTGAAACACCTAAAGGGATTGGTAATGGATGGCCTTATATCAATACTGCCTCAACTCAAAGATGAGTCCATATCATTAGCAATGGTTGCATATTCTAAATAAGTGACTTATGACCAATACATTACATGATAAATGTGATGAAATGGTGTATAAAGTATTAGGATGGGAAATACCCTAATACAATCTAAGTTGATGAACTCAAGTAATATAAAGGTGATAAGGGAAGTGATACATCAAGATATGATAGATATCACATCCAGCACCTCAAGATTTATACATCTTGATGTATTTTAAATCCAATATATTTGGATGAGTAACACATGAAGTGTTTCATGTCAATTGTTACATTGAGATGTAATGCACTTTGATAAGTGTAGGCTAACATGCCTTACGAAAAGGTTAATCCAAATCAATAAAGTATGATGTAATCATATTCTGGTAAAATTGAGAGAGGAACTTATATCTTGTGATTGATAATTCATTCAATGATAAGTGATGAGAATAAATAAGAATGATTAAATTCTTGTGTTATCAATATTGGCTCCTAGTTGTGTGAAGCAATGAAATAGGGCATGATCATTAATAATATGATCTTGAGAACCTAAATGGTTATTTATGGAAAACCCTAATGGAGGGTGATGATATGTAAGAGAAATCCTAACCCTAAAAAGGGAATAGTGGTATTACTTTGTGTTGCATGGTGCTGATATGTAAGCATTATAACTATTATCATGAAGTACTAACCATGCAGGTATCATGAGAATATGAACATAGCCAGGTATGAGCTATGATGTTTCTTTTATTAAAGTTGTTAATGAGACATAATATGCCTTGTTGCCTACTAAGAGGTAACAAGAGGTGAAATGAGCTTTGTGAGCTATGTAGAATGCTTGTGTAGAAAGAATCATGATTACCTTGGTCAGATGACCTGAAGGTATTAAGTTACCTGATAAGTGGTAACAAGTACTCTATGATGAACTGAGGGTTTGAATACCCATATTCTATAATCATGATGATGAACTTGTTAAGAAATGGAAATGTACTTGATGACATGAGGGATTAAAATCCCAATACTTTATTAAAGAGTTGAACAATACTTGATGAAAGTATTACCCATTCTTTGTAGCAATTGTCATAATATTTAATGTTTGGAAACTTGTTTGATGCTAAAAGAATATGGTAATACACTTAATTAATCAAGTGATATCATATAATGTAGTTTCCCTAACCATAGATCCATCAGCGTCAGAATTTTTTGAATGGTGAAACAAATTAAACTTGGAACGCATATTTATGAATATGTGGGGGTAATTGAGTAATTATATCTGTATGCCCCGTAGGGATGACTATGTGTAATCATCTATGTACAGGATAGGTTGTGTGCCATAACCCTGAAAAGAGTATGGCTATAGGCCATGACTCCACAATTCAATACTAGGCATTAGCTGTGTGATCTAATCCTGAAGAGAGTATATGGTGTGGCTATAACTCTATAGAGAAGGTGACAATATACCCTGGCATGTTAATTGTAGTTTGACACATGATTTCCCTGCCATATAATCTCATACTGACTGAGAAGGTTGATGTTACTCTGCTTAGCATATCCTAGAAGGATAAATGTTATACATGTACTTTAATTCCTCATTGAATAAGTATCATGATGCCTTATCAAGTTATAGTTGAAATGCTTTGAATAAGAATATTGCTCTAATCTATTTAGACATTAAACCATCTGTTGTTGAATATATAATTCCTCTACACAGTTCTATTCAATTAAACTACAATAATAATGTTTTGGTAGAGAGTTATATCTCTCACTGGGGCAATTTACAATTGTCTCATCCCTGTGGGATCCACATTTTTAGGTAGATGCGGACAAGGAGGTAGGAATCCGTCAGTAGGTGAAGGACAGCAACAACAGCAGTAGAAGAGAACGACAGTGATTTCTCAGGTGGAAACACTGGCTGTCACATCTTGTATATATGTATAGAAAGTCCTATGTGTCGTCTCTGTACTCTCGGGTCCTCAGAGTAATAGTTAGTGCTTTTGAGATTTTGCCTTAGTGCCTCGAGATTTTATATTGCTTGTGTATAGTTTAACAGGGTAGTTGATGTTTGTAATTCTCAGAAAAAGATGATACAGGACATGTACTTGTGAACTAATATGTAATTAAATTACTTCAGTTCTTTATGAAAGAGTTTGTCCTATGTGTGGATCTCTGTGTAAAATGGTTTTAATTTTTAGTGATTTTTGGTAATCCGCTGCTAATGAATGCTTATGCTTAAGTAGATCTTGTTTTTGTGATCTGTATGCCACAATTATAATTGAGTGTGCTTACTCAAGTTATAGCTAATAATGTTTGTCAATTAATAAGTAAATTGTATTGCATTAGATTCTAATCAATACGTCAACATGATTCATTCTATATTTTTATAAAGTTCATATAATATAATTAATTTTCATATCTAAGGATACATAACCCGTACTCTTTATAGATTTCCTCTTTCAAGTATGTAGGAATAGAGTTTGTATAAGTCTTAATACAATTAATATCAAAATTATTAAGAAAAATTTAGTAGGAGAGAAATCAAATATATAATTTCTTAAAGCTATAATTGATGGCATATATATTAGGACAATAAATTTTATGATTTGAGATGGGATAAGGCACATGATCTACAAATATATTAAGTTTAACACCTAAGTAGCTCATACAAAGGATGATAGAATTGAATGAAATCATAAAATTAAAAATTACATTTTGTGTGATATAATAAAATATTTTTACAAAATATAAATTTTCACACGGTATCATAGTAATAACAAAAACAATTTTTTGGAGGGGGGCTTCAGCCTAGGCAGCCCCCCCTCTAATTCCGCCCCTGGAGGGAGACCAGGCCTTTGCAACTGTTGCAATAGACGCTCTCAACGAGGTCCAAGCTAGAAGGAACACTATCTTATTCCATGTGATTGACAGAGCTCCACAACTACTGCTCATTCAAGCATGGGTGCAATGTTCTAGGGAGCCTAAGAGGAAATACGATGTCAACTACATGTCTAATGACTTCTTCTTTGCCACCTTCTAGAATGAGATTGATTCCAAGAATATTTTTATAGGTTGAGAATAGTTCTTTGATGGTTACCTTGTTATTGTGTAAAGATGGACAACAACTTCCGTGCTAGTGAGCAATACTGACAATCATCCCCTATCTAATTAGGTTTCCCCACTAGGGTTACTCAATTCTTGGAGGAAACTAGGTACTTCCACAAGCCTCACTCAAAAATTGTTGCCATGGATGTTGCTACCTACCATAACATAATTGTAATGATGTTTGAGTTTTGATTGAGGTATATTTGGATAGGGAACCTCCTCATGAGGTGCCACTATGACTTGGTTAAAAGTACCAATTCCTTGCCCTATTAATAATTAATATTTCCCTCCATGATGATTGATATGTTTGTATTATTCCACACTACTGATAGATCTCTGAGGAACAACAATCACAAACAACCTAGCAAAGAGTGTTGTGGGAGATTGGTGTCATGCAAGCAACATAGAAGAAAACTTTGAAGAAGTTCCAAGAAGGGAGGTGCGGTGGTCCCAACTCTTACAAGCAAGAAATATGCCATCACATGAGAGTTCAACGTTTAGTTGTAGTCAACCAAGAAGGTGTATGGAAGGGCATACCCCGCATGTCTCGCTGCCAAAGGTGGATTACTGCAAAGAGGGTGTTATGGGTTCACATCAGACGGGCATGCGGGATCTGAAAAGCTCATCCTAGCCTAACTGTCATGAGTGGGTTGTTATGGCCAACCATGTAGCATATATAATTACTTCGCCAATGCAAAATTCAAAACATTTTGAATGGACACCCAACATGCCACTAAATCAGAAACAATCCAAATGTGCACATGTTGTAGGGAGCACCTCAAATGTCGATCAAGTGTCATAAATGTGCATTATCTTATAAATGAAGGGAATTTCAAGAAACATACATGTATTGGTCGAGTATCTTGGCCATTTAAGGGGCACATCCAATGAGACCAACAACAATACATCTCTTGTATGCATGTTGAGGTACCACTTGTGACTATAGAAGATACACACACTTATCTAAATGGATGTAAAAGAATTATCAATGGTGGTAGATATTTGTGTGCATCAAATACCACATGTCAACTCAAATTAGTTCACGGGATCACACAATTCCATCTTCACAAAAAATGATTGGGCGAATATTCTGATAATTGAAGAATATGTCTCTGGCTTATTTTTTGATGTGTGACTCGATAGAATAACAAATTCACTAGGGATGAAATTCCTAGATTTGCATATCCAATGTATGATGATTCGACCCACAAGGGGACAAATCTCGTCCTAATATAGATTAGGGTCGGATCCCAAAGGACAACTATTTTAGGAGTTTTGCTAATTAATTTTATTGAAACTAGGACTAAAACTTAATTGACACTACAAAAAATATGGTCTTTAACTATAAAAAAATTGTAGCGAAAACTCCAAAATTTGTAGCTAAAAACTTTGGCTACATTTATCCTTACATTTAGAATATGAAGCTAATACTCGTGTAGCTAATTGTTTAGGCTACATTTTTCAAAGTTGTAGTTAGTTATTCCTCTGGCTACAAATTCATATGTAACCCTAATTGTAGGTAAAAAATGTCCTTACACATAAAATTTTTGTTGCCATTGTAGCTAAATATATGACTACAATTCAATTTGTAGCTATGATATGTAGGGAGAAATGACATTGGTTACAATTTGTATTTGTAGTTCATGTATAGAAAAAATTATCACTTACTACACTTGTAATTATAGCTAGTGTGTAGTGAATGACACTACGTACTACACATGCATATGTAGTGAGATACATTATGTATCCAGTCAGTCGCTTGCCAATTTAGAGGGGTTTTTCAAAAAGAAGAAAATATGAATAGTGATCAAGATCGAGTTGTGATTATAATGTCAAAAATGATACTTTTATTTATATTTGAACAATGAGTACACATGGGGAGGACATTAACCTGGCCCCTATTTTACAATATGCATGGAAAAAAGATACATGTATACAATATCTCCTTATGACTGCCTCTATCCACTATAGACTCTATATTCCACATGATCATGTGCATATTCTTCTATCTTGATTTTTCTTTTGTATTAATTCCACTGCTTGTATCATTAAAAAATATGATAACATTGATAAACTCATAAGAAAAGAAAGACTGCTAAGGTATTGCTCTTCGATTGAAAATAGACAACTTCTCCGTGCTCTGCTTTTGATTGGCCATAGGAAGCTCCTGTAGTTGATATTGATATTCATGGATATTCTTTAAAGAAAAATCATTCTCATCAACAATTGGAAGTTCCATCGGGTTCCCAAGTTTGAGGTTTCCATATATCTCAAGACATATTTTGTGAATCTGAGACTATATATTGGAGAATTCCTTTATCCTCTCTTCCTTTTGTTGTGGTAGTTATTCATGTATAAGAGATACGGCAGTTAGCTACAACTTGACCAGCGGTAACATAATCTGCTCAATGTTATCAACATAAATTTATAACAAGGATTCCACATTTGGAGGACCAGGGAAGGTCAATTAGGTTGATTTGGAAGTTACCAACATTCTTAAAGAAGTGTGTATATGTGAAATTAGTGATTGATTCAGTTACATGATACATATTTCTATCAATGGACTCCATGGCCATCTAAAAACTACAAAAAATAAAAAAATATATAGGGTAGTTTTAGGATTAACATTCGGTTGGCTTCACTCCTAAGGAAGGGAGAGTTTTGACATTTTGGTATGTTTTCGTCCAAAAGTAAGCACAAATAATGGGGATAAACTACGCAAGAAAAGGAAATGAAAGGTGGAAATTATTTAATTGAAAAACATAGATGTCAAGAAATGTGTTGGGTTATACATGGCAGCAAGGAGGGAAGGGTAGATTCTCGATGTGGTAAGGCAAATGCACTTTCAACATTTCTTCAAAAGAAAACTAAGAATGTAAACTATAAAATACTAATAATATAATTTACATGAGACATGGACGTGTAGAAAGAATCAAACCTGGAATATGGTGATTGGTTCACTAATCAATAATGTAAGCTTAGAAAGGCAAATTTTAGCCACCATATCCTAAGCATCCTTACAAGAAATTAATACAGAAATGCATAATCAAAGAGTTGAGCATGAAAATCATACCGAAAATGTATGATGTCTACAAAACCAAAATAAGTATTTGTTTAAGCTAACAAATGAGTTAATATCAATGCATCTACGTATTAGCTTCCTACATTATATGTAGTATAAAAGCAAGAAGAAATTGCATCTACTGACATTACAACACTAAATGGGGAAGCAGAGGCTGAAAAGACAGATAATACTAGACTTCATGAGCTATTACTTACCTAAAGAAGCAGAAGCACCAAAATAAAAGCTTGGGCTTGATGCACCAAAAACATACGCTTGAACTTGAATTCTAAAAAGGATTTAGTGCATCACAAATCTTTAACTTCCGAAGCTCCAAGTTAGTGTTTTGGTTATCAATATTCTACAAGAAAACACATGAGATGAGATAAGAAACTTTGAAATTTGTTTTTTCAATTGAAGTGTGTGTCTCTATTTTTGTATTATGAAATGTGACTATACAAGTTTCCATGCCTGTATAACAGTTTATTGAGAAGGAACGACATTGAAATCTAGAGTATTTGAAAGGAAAATATATCCTCTGTAACACTCAGAGCAATATATCAAATGCACGTCAACAAAAGTTGAGAAACAACAAGTCCCCAACAAGGAGGGATGAGATACTAGCCTGCGGCTCCATGAACCAGTAGGCATTCAAAAGTGAAGACAATAGTAGGAAATAAGGAAGAGATATGTCTACAACTCCATAATCCAGTAGACAAACATGATCATGAAAGTCCACGCACTAGTTATAGTCATCAATCCTTCCATGAACCAGTAATCATTTTAGTTTGATGGAAGTAAATGCATAAAAATCATCACCTAAATATGCACCAAAGAGACTATATTTTTGCACCATAACCCATGACGACATCTTAGGCTAGACCTATATGCTTTGATATTGGCCCTAGACAGTAACTCGAGTGTTTGATTGCAAATTAATCATAGGAGAAAAATAGATAATCACCAAAAATTTTATCCGAAAAGACTAAATTTGCACCATGATGGCATACCACACCAAGGGCCACAACATGTCTAATAACCTAACTCAATAAGTAGGTGATTTAAGTTTTCAATCCACATTGAATGTATGTCAGGGAAAATATTCCCTTTTGTGCATACATTGTTCCCAAGAACAAATTTATGTTGACAAAATGAGTTTAAACTAAGCATATTCACATGTTTACTACATGATGCAGGAAGATAAACTTTGTTTCACAGTAATACGTATGCATGCCTTTTGATTTGCAGTTGCATATCATGATAGAAACTTGGTGCTAAAATGTAAACCAACAAGAAATCCATCACCCATATTATTAGACGTCGTAGCATCTAAGATAGTTGTTTTATGATGTCATGAGATAATGGCTATCTATATAATAAAAAATGACAGCATGCTCCTGTGGATGGGTTCATATAGGCCAATAAAAACGTAGCTATCATCTGTAATAGTAATCACGTCTCAGTGTGGAGATGGCTTTCAAACAGACTAGTGGTGCTACACTTTATGTAGTTAGAAAATTTTATTGCTATAAATTCAAGGGTTAACAATCCAAAGGAGATAGGAAATTCAGTGTATCTATAACACATACGCAGAGATACTGAACAAAGAAATTATGGTTTTGAATTATAATAATTGAAATAGATCATGCTGCACATTCCAAGTATTATGCATCTCGTTGATTTTCTTCATTACTTAAAAACACCAAGAATTTGACTTCCCATTGTATGAGACTACATATTTCTAACTTCTAAGCATAATTTTGGGTCAAATTGACAGCAGTGAATAGAATCAGTCATATAGAACATAGTGATAATAAACACTTCAGAAAAGTTCTTAACCGGGCTTTATAAAAGCTAAGACACTTGGCAAAACCCCAACACAACATGTGTAAACCTAGAGACTAAAGGTAGGACAATCCATTAAAAACTGTACTTGATGGATATCAAATAGATATCTCTATAGTGATTGATGTTGTACTCTCTCTTTATATATCCCCTCATCTTGTGCAGAATAAGGTCTACATCTGCATCCCTGGTTATTAATTGCTTCTTTTATTCTTTTCATTCATTCAATTGGTGAGTTGGTGGCTAGCTTTATCAGATTGGTTCAGTAATGGATTTTGAAGCTCATCTTTGCACACATACTTCCCTGGTTGATGTTAATGAGTTATGACAGCTATATCACATCCATGTATGTGTTCAACATGAGTATTATGCTCACGAGATGTCCAATGCCATTGTGATGATGGTATGAATTATCATGATTATGATCATCATCAAGTACTGAAAGGGATCAAAAATTAACTTCAACATCAAGGGATGAATGGGGTCAGAAAGGGTAAAATACCTTTTTTGAATCAGAAGAAAGAGCAGAAACCACATTTCTCATAGACAAGTTTGATTTTCGACCTGCACTTATTGAACCATTTGATTTTTTTATGTTTAGTAGTAGGAGTTGCCCATAGAAGTTCTATCTGGGACTCAAGGAGTAAAAAGGATGCATTTATGTATTCTGCAACACATTTCAAAGCAAAGACATACCTATTGAACAACGACATCAGGTGTACTTCCTTTTATCAGATGAACAACATCCATGACAATCTGCTCTTAAAAATTTTGCACAGTCGAAATGGAAAGCACATATCCTACTATCCAAAGTATGGCGAACACAACTTTTGCATAATACAGGAATTTGGATATAGACAAAAGCTATTTGTATATAAGATATATAAGTAAAAGAAGTCAGAACTTTAAATATTCTCCATTGTCATGAAGACATATAACTAAGAACAATTTATGTGTGTATGAATTATTTCTAGTAGCACCCATGTATATGAATTAGAAAATCACAGAAAACTATGTTTTCTGAACCAACATTTCAAAATCATATCAGGACGTGATACCAGTGGTACTATGGTTGGGCCACTGCTTGTTTTCTCTGCTTGTTTTTAGGCTAGCATAGGCTGGTTTACTCAAATTTGATAGATTGTACAACCAAATATAAGGTATCCATAATATGGGAAGTAATCTATGAGTTGATGAGTTTTGGTTGAAACCACAATGGAAATCAAATTTGTCGAGTAGCAATTCTCTAGAAATAGCTGAATAGGCAAAGAATAAGATATATGTGGTGTTCATAAACCCAAATCTATGAAGTTAAACGTGCTTTGCATTCTTGGAATTACATATTTTTATCATTCATTCAAGAAAATGATTTCAATTATGGAGACAGAGAAATGTGCATGTTGATTTACTTATACAATAAAAGAATCAGCACGGAAACCACAAATCTGCAAAATGGATCCCTTCCCCTTTCAAATTCAGCTGCATTCTTGTATATTTGAGGTAAACAATTAGGAAAAAGGGACTAAAATAGATATCATTCACATTTTTTACCTGTAAAGTCACATGTGCCACTAATGTCATGATGGCAATCATCTATAATATGCAATTTAGAAAGAAAATCATTCAGTTCTGTAGATGACGATTTGAATGGACAGACCAACTCATAGACTTATCTGGAAAGAAGTAAAATTGCTAGAAGTATGAGTCATTTAAGAGTTGGTCCCATTAAACATATAATGTTCTAAAAAAACTTTGGATCCTCTAGTCCGTCGAACAAAATGTATTCAATCAAAAGTAAAGCAACTTTAGTAATTAATCAATGAATATATGGCTGGGAAGTGAATTTGACCACATATGATTTGGAAGCAAGGTGAGAGTAAGACTTATTAGGTTGGTAAATCAGGCATTATATCGTAACTCTACAAAGAATTGGCATGTTTGCTTTGAAAAAATCTTATGGGTCACATAGAGAGCATGGAAAAATAACAACATTTGCATACTGCATTCAGTGTAATTCGAATTGTCATGATCATAAAAAAAATTTGTATACAACATTTTCAATATTATTCACTCCTATCCAACAATTAGGCTTCTCACGCTCTACTTGTTTTACTTCTCTTCTAGGAAATGACTGATTGTATTTGCATTTTATGTGAGCTGAGGTATGTACAAGAGATGATATAGAGGGTATTGTCATACTAGGTATACTTAAGCCCATACAACCATAAACAATTAACCATATCACCGGGACAATCAAGGATGATTATATGGATTATAACTTGTATTCATGTATACCTCATTCAGTTGATACAATGGAGCACTTTCAGGATACATTGGCTGCTACTACTTATACACACAAATCCAAAATTGATTATATGAAGCTTTCGCCCTTGTTTTTTTCCTTTGGGTCTAACTGATAAGTATCTATTCGATGGGACACTGGAGAACCTCGAGGCAATAATGGTTTCCAAAGTTTATATGGATGAATCTGGTGTTGATTATATAAGGATTTTCCCCCATAAGCTAAACTTAACTAGTCATAGTATGATCTCTTTTCCTGTTAGCTGGGGTTGCCCAATATATGAATTAGATGTGGAAGCGTCTTTACATAGAGACTTGCAGGATATGTTACATATGGAACAACCACTTAGTTTAATACTTGAGGGGGGTATTCAAACCAAGCTTGCAAGCTACAAATGATTGTTTATGATCTTAAGCACAGTCCTGAGCTTTCATTTGATAAAACAACATATGTTCAAGTTGTCTTTACATTCCTTAGTTCTCATTGTATTCAATCCATTTCTATGAAGAAAAATTTACATATGTGGTGAGATATTACTTTATGTAGTAGGGATATCTTGGGTAAATAAAGAAATATCCATGTAAACCATGTTGTTTCCAAAGATTTCAGGACGTCGTGTTTTTTTTAGGGACTGAAATATCTCATACAAGAAAAATAGGGAATCTCGATCACAAAGAAAATTGCACTTTGCAACACCTTATGGAACACACATGGTAGGATGCAGAGCAAAAATTCTCTTATATATCAATCACAGCCTCTGGGTGATAACCCTGAGGAATTGGAAACAAGAAAATATACAAATGCCTAGTTGGAAAGTTAAATGGTTTTAGAATTTTTGAGCAGATGCTTCGTTATGATGACTAAATAGCTAAATTGTTTAAAGTTTAAATTACTGACTACAATAAGCATAAGCAACAGGTGAAGCTACTAATCATTGGTAACTATTGGAAAAATATGTTAAAAGTTAAATGTCATGCCACATACATAATATAAAGGAAAGGGATATGTACTGGCCATTGGATTATAAGAGACTATACATCCATATGTGTATCAAACATTAGCATGACTAAAGATCAAAAGGTATAATGCTACAAGAGGTTCTGATTAATGGCGAAGGAAAAACATTTCCTGGGACATCAATGAGAAATCTGATAAACGCATGCACTCATTTCATCAACATTTTAAGGAGAACTTTGGAACTTCCTCCACTCAACTGAATCGATGTACGAAGCAAACACAAAAACAAAAAGAGTTTCGTCAAAGGAAGTTTCTTATTCAGGCAGACAGCTAAAGTGCATATGCACAAACTCCGAGAAAATGCATTGAAGTTAACCCAGCCATAGTGTATTATTATCTTTTAGACCCTATTATTCCATATGTAAAATGCATTGAAGAAATTGAACAAATTATGCATTCTAAATTATTTGAATCAGATTACTGATCCTTATAACAAGAATCTTGAAATAACATGAAATAACAAATAGGGAATTGGTTTTGTACATCTATTTGCTGACATTAATTCAAATACATGGATACAAACATAAAATATAAACCAAGAAATTCATCACATCTGGTTCACATCAACAAGAAAATATCACGAGAGCACATAAATCAGAATTTCTGATCACCAAATTACAAGCTTCAAACATAAAACAGGCTAATGTGTGGAACAATATCCATACCTCAAATCATAATGTCCACTTCTCCTACCACCCAAAATAAAAAAATATGTTGCCTTCAAGCACAATAATGTTGCTCTCCATGGCTTCAATGCATAGACTACGTTTCTTGTTTATATGTATCCATCTACTCGCTTATTTGCTTTTTAGCTTCCTACAAAGTTATAAAATGAATTTTGAAAGGGAACAAGTCTAACAAAAATGATGTCAAGGCTACCTTAGACAGGAACAAGATCTTACATAGCAGCTTGAGGATTGCTAACAGTAGGCATGTACAGATATGATTAACCACATATTAATACTAGAAATGCAGCTACCAAACTATGCTGGACTTATTTAGGAATGAGTTTTACAGATTAGTCTAAAATTGACTTGTTCTGAGTTGTTGCAAATGATTGTTCATTATGTATAAAAGTTATGTCTCGTACTGTTTCCTTAACCTGAAAAACAAACAACAAAGAAAATGAGTAAGCATCAATTAGGAATAAAGTAAAGTAACCTATTAGTATTCAATAGTGCATGTTCTTGTTTGCATTATGGAACACGTAAGACTTAACTAACAAGCCTTCACTTAATTAATATATCACACATACATTTAATTTATTATCATCCATTAAAAACCACACATTTGGGACCATTAAACACCCCTCCACCTAACCTCATATTAGTTATGGATAGAAAAAAATAGAAGGTAATTATTTTATAAAGACTTTACAAAGCATGAAGTACTAGATAGAGTTAACCGATAGTGAATGAGCTAAAAACATTTAGTGCGGTAGAAAATTCTCGATATCTGTAATATAACTCCAAATTAACCATGCATAAATCTTTGGTGTTTCCATGATCACCTTCACACGGGCAGTAGGGATAAAATAGTTCTCCTTGTACACCTTGACGAAAGGACATCATTATGGCATGTGCAGTAGAAGGTCGATCAGAGTTTTTAACATTTGTTTGAGTATGCTTTAAATTAGTTCACCATTTAAAATATATATGGTGTATCGCTTCCCTATCCCCTACTAGCTATTTACACAATGAGATAACATGCATTCATTCTATAGCTAAGAAATAAACAATAGGGGAATGACAAATAGCTTTAAATATAATAGATGGCATGAAGTGATGTTGCCAATGCATCACATACTATAAACCTGACCGAAACTTGTAGCATGTGAATTGAATTTGGCTAGACTCCATCATGTTATGGCAAGGTCATGCCTAATGATGCAAAATTTATATTCAAATAAGTTGGGTAGTAGGTCAGCTAATGAAATTGAACCAATTTACAATAAAAAACCAATCAATGATATAGACTATTTATACAATAATATAGGAAAAATACCTCTACTAAATTACATATATGGTAGACAATATTCATAAATGAGAAATAACACTAGAAGAATGACCAAATGATCCAATTGATATAGCTATTGAAGTAGACCACAATGAGCCATATTGCGGTCATGTCGAACAGTTCTACCCAATATGTACAAAGTGAAATTAGCATAACCTATAAACTTGTTGAGGTCATACCCATTGTGTAAAAAGTGAATTTAGTATGAACTGGAAACCCGATGAGGTCAAATGAAACCGAATCCACTGCCAAGAATCAAACATATCACAATACATTAGGTATTAAACAGCTAAATCTGAATAGTTCCTCAGTTGTGAACTATAGTATGGTATTAGATTTGGGAGTCAAAAACTCCCCTGCTTCTATCATATTCTGCTAAGAAAGTCAAATGACCTCTTCTTGTTTTCCCAAATGAGGGTCTGAGCATTATATCCTCAATCGTAGTTATACTACAAAGTTTTTTACTTGGTTTCAAAACATAGTTTGATTGTTGGATTTATGAATCTTCTACTATGTGCTTTCTTCAGTTTACATAGATATTCGGGAAAGTTGTGATTGTTTAGGTGATGCATGTTTTATAAGCTTCATTTTTATGGAGCTTTTGTGGTTTGGAAGCTTGTTACGATACTCAGTTTCAAATAAATACTTTTTAGGTTTTCTGTACCCTCTATCTGATTTTTCTTCTGTGTATATGACTTTCGCAACAACGCAGTGCTTGACTGAGTTTACTCTTCGGCTGAATATCATGGTGGTTTTCTCACATCCCAGAAGACTCTTTGTGCTCTTTGGATTTATTCTTACTCAGTTGGCTAGAAAATCTTGTTTCTCGCAGTAGTCAAAGATATCTATGTTATGTTCTCAGCCATTTTAGAAAGCTTCTTCTAGTTCTTGTTTAACTAACATCATTTGGATTTCTATCATGGTGTTTAGATAGAGCTGCATTGGCTGATCTTTTTTTCCTTGTTCCTGAGATCTCTGCTGACCGAGAAATCTTCTGTACTATCAAGATACAAAGCTTCTTGACCCAAATTTTTTGGGCATTGTTGATTTTTACTGATGCTGCATTTTTAGCAGGTTCAAAGGTTACCCTTGGGGTTATTTGCAATGACAATCAATTTAGGATCCTGGTAATGGTTGTGAAATAAAGCCCAGGTATTTGGGAACTATTTACTTGAATGTATAGGGGTTCTCCACGGGTTGTGAGTTTCATGAAAAAGTAGTTATAACAAAATGGAAGTGCATTCTGATGCCGAAAACATGGTGGACAGACTATTGGCTGACATCATAGGTGATACTCCTAAAATTCTGATGTTCAAAGAGGCATGCACCATTTCACCATCCTACTTGTAGTTCAATGAAGGTACATAAGAAGAGCTTGACAACCTCCACTTGATCCATCTCTATACCTTTGCAAGTTATGATGAATCTTTATGTCATAAAACACAACATTGAAAATATGGCGGTATCTTCTAATAGTAAAATTAATATGCCTAATGTGCAAAGTGACAATGAAATAAAATAATATCCCATCAAATGACAATGAAATAAAATAAGATCCCATCAAATAAGTGTTCGTAATTGAAAATTATATATGTAAACCCAGAAAGAAAATCAGGCAATGATCTAAAACAGAACTTATTGTGTGGATATAAAAAATTAATACCTTGTTAATTGATGTAATGCAATCCATATGAGATATATCATACGATTATGCATTGCTAACCTCTTCTACCTTTCCTATGGTGTTTGATGGACAATTAATGGTTTAGCTTTTCACAAAGATGTTGAGATTTGCATGGAGAGGAACTGTGTCATTGCTCAATGGTGGTTAGAGATCATTACAACATTGACATACTTACAATGTTGAGAACCTGGAGACAGTATTGAAATATTTTATAAATACATAAGACAGATCCACGGTACATATAACCTCAATTGATGGTTTTGTATTCATAATAACCATAGTACCACCTAAATGTACACCTTCATTGACGTAATTGTTATTTCAGAGAGAACGAGTGGTTTCCTGTCAGAGATCATCAGAGATGACTACACCTAAGATGACCAGAGTAACAACTGAAAGGGAGAGGAGCAGTCACTGAAAAATGATGGGCATGAGGCATAGGACTTACAGGTCTGCGGGCTGTGGTGCCCTCAGGGCTTTCCGCAGAGATGCTGAAACAAAGAGCAATTGGCAGCACCCCAAAAAATTAGGCGGAGTCTCCAAGAAGAAAATGGGTCACCTACAGCCTCAGGTGACTAGGCATAGGAGTTGAGAATAGGAGAGCAGCAAATGAGGAGGACAGTGCGCTGCGGTGTGCTTAGTGGGAGGGTGTCGAGAGGGGAGACTCAAATTCTCGGAGGAGTATGGATCGCGACCCGGGGAGAGGGGTTTGAGCGAAATCAGAGAAAGAAGAGGTATCGGGGCCATCGTGTGCGAGTGCGCGGGAGATAGATGGGAGGGAATCAATTTTTGAGACGGTGTGAAAGCAATTATGTAACTAATTACAATTATTTTACCTATATTATTATATTTTTTAAGCGAATCTGGTTTCAACTATAGATAAACTTTATGTAATTAGAAGAATTGTAGCTAAATCATTATTTTTTTGTTGTGTGAAATAGGTTGAGTTGGTTATCAATCTGAATCCAAGATTAGAAACTTATTCAAAGTAGGATGAAATTTAAAAAATACATAAAATTCGGTGTGAATGGTTTCACCACCATCACAAGCATTCACTCACTTCTAAGGAATTACTACAATAAAAAAGAATATGAATGAGATCATGAAATTTTCAATCCTTTCATAATGAGATATATGCATGGATCAATATTCCAAGGGCCTGTTGTCGTGTTACCCATACCATTCTCCTCAAAGGATACCCTTCCAAAATTCTCATTCAGGAGTCAACATGAATCTAACAAATTCCTAAATCCTATGTTTCAGAGTCCTCTACACTTAGGACAAAATAAGCATGCAATTAAGTTGACCAAATGAGAAAGCATTAAATAAAAACTCAATTCACAGTCACAAAAGGTGGTGACTCCTTATACCCCAATGAGGAAACTAATTTCACATGGTATGGTACTTAACACAAGACAAGAAGAATGAAATATGAGTCATCATCATTGTAGTGAACAGGATGAGAGCCATTGTCTCTGGTGGTCAATATAAAATCCACTAACATAAGTAGTCAATGTTATATCCACAAAGGTTTACTGTCACATTATTCTCCTTCTTGGTCTCCAAGTTTAATTGTCAATAAGGATCCTTGGTGTGGAAATCAAACCCCTACCAAATATGTCGAGATAGCATAAATACTTTGACAGACGAACCCACATAATTACAATATAAGTGGTTTGAGGAGCGTAAATACATACCCATTAGAGAATTGAGACAAGTAGTTGGGAGCCTAGTCAGTAGTGCGACTGTGTTGATGTATAGATAGTGTTGTTGTTCTTATTTAATCTCTCTCATCCTTACTATGTATGTTTAGTTGAACTCAAATTCCATATTTGCAGCCCTCTCTCTTGAAGTAATTTGAAAATCTAATGAATTTGATTTAAGTGTTTATAGCTCTATTGAAACCCCCGTCTAAAGTCCATTGATCCAACAAGTACTCTTGTGCCTATTTTTCCTCACTTTTGTACTTTCAACAGATTTCTCAATTGTGATTTCTGTTACATGTAGTTATGAATGAATGAAATATTTATTAGAAGAAGAAGAAGAAGAAAAAAAACCGTGCCACTTTGGGGCGTTGTTCACTTTCTGGAGGCCAACCGACCCTTCAAACTACTATGTATACCATTTTTATCAACTCTTCATTTGCCATACGCCATCATCGCCATAGTTGAATGTGAGTGGCTTCTTGACTCGCAGGAACATGTTTTCGAACATGGGCAGACAACTTACTGCGAAACGTAGTCAGACCAAATAAACATATTCAAATCACTTCAAACCAAATTGTTATGTTACACATTCATTTCATCAATATTGATTTCTCGTTTTGGCAGGCTGAGTGAGCAACCAAATAAGCTCTTAGAATGTCTGATTCAAAAGAAATGGAGGGAGGAAATGAGAGAACGGACCAACCCGATTGGCCTTATTATCGATATAGTGGGCTGGTCGTAATTACAGTTTGAATCCGAGCATGCCATCTGGACTAGTCTAGAACCACATACCCAGCCCAGCCCTTTAGAATTAAAAATAATAATTATCAAGCTAATTAAAACTGTGGTTAGGGGTGATAGTGGGATTCCAACGCTTTTTCGCATTAATGAAGTAATGGAGTACTTCTGATATGCTAGGTTAAGCTTGATTTGCTTCTCACTTCCTCTGGATTTCCTTTTAAGCCATGTACAAATGAATATTTACTTCTTGGTACACCGTACGCCCCCTCAGGACTAACAGCTAATCATTGCGTAATTTTCCTGTGATTACAGAAGACCTCAGCTGGAAACTAGTTTGGAAACGTCAAAGGAGAAGGTTTTCTTGTCAGAATAATCACGAGTTCGTTTCCCTATCCGAACCTTCTGTGAATGAAGCATGGAGTGTACGAGGTTAGCTCACCTTTGGTTTTGCTCGTCTTTTCCCCTAGGTCTCCTTTAAGCCCTGTGTAATTGAATTGCTTCTAAAGTATTGCTCCCTCGGGGGTCTGAAAGCCCTCCAAGTCCAACGAGTGATACAAGTCTGTTTATCCTGTTAGATTGGCGCTACCCTCATTTGAATTATTTTTCAAAATTCCTTCAGAAGAAATATGGAATGTTCATGTGTTGTCTGCCAATAGAAAGAGAAGGCTCACAATGAGGCATCAATCTAACTACAAAAATGGATCCTCTACTCTATAAAAGGAGACTCAATAAAACCTTTTAGTGTATCTATATGTCTGCATTTGCAACCGTCTCAAATGACAACTTTTGTCCCATAACATTAAACAGTCACTTAAATCACTTAATCTGCTTCTCAAATGATACAACTTTCGTACAATATCAAAATCTTAGAATCAACCAAAATGCTGACACTGAAACCCATCATTGCCTTCTCCAGATGTCCAAATGAAATCTTTGAAATTTGATTTAGAACGGCAAAACTACCAATCTCTCTGTGCTAGATAACTCTGTAGCTGAATGCCTGGATGCAGAACTGATCAGCCAGCTTGGATTGTTCAGATTGTTCAGGGGAAACGAAAACACCAACTGAAACCATGTTTGTCTGAAAACTACCATGTCAACAGTATTGTGAGAATCTGGATTGTTATTAGAGACTTTAGATGCGAACCTCTAGATTTGCAGCTTAGCGACCAATGATGAAAACTTCTGCTAGAGTATTCGGTCGCTGTTAGCTCTGACTTGCTACTCACCCTAAACAAAACACCGAACATGTGGATTATAAGAGGGAGAGGCAGATATGCCTTATGAACTATTTCCTTTCAGAATCAGTAGAATTGCCCAGATCCCACCAAGGCCTCCCGTCATCAGTCTTCCAAACTGAAGCATATATGCTACTGCTATTACTATCGTCACTCTCAGCAGCATATTGAGACACTTTGTCTTGATTCAGAACAACACCAATTTTGTTACCATCACCACTGACATCCTCGTCCTCATCGTCATGATGTTCGTCTTCTGCGCGATAGTTCCACTCTAGCCTACTAAGCAGCTCCTTGTCCTTCCACCTCCCAGTCACCTTGGGCGCTTCATCCCTAGCCTTCCCGGACAGTACCTCCCTCCACGTGAACCCCGCGTCCGCCACCCGCCTCAGCACTCCACCATCCCCATGGCCACCTTGACGCGCATCGTCATCCCCAACCACAACCGTCTTAATGCAGCACGCCCTGGCGTCCCTAACGACACCTACAAGCTCCGTGTCAGCCGAGACAAGCACCAGGCACCCCGCGGCCCCACGGTCGACCACCTCCCCGACATGGTCCCTCAACGCCCGAGATGAGACCTCCCGGGGCAGGCCGGGTGGAATCCGCTGAACGCGAAGCCCGGCCCTGCGCAGCTCGTCCGCCAGCTCGAACACAACCATACCGCGTGGAGGGACAATGATCGAACCACCGTAGTTTGTGGCGCCGCTACTCCCTTCTGCGAATAGAGAATCGGCGGCCTTGCGGTACTTGTCCATCTTTGCTGCCATCGAAGCCGCTAGGTTGACACGCCGTGAGCCCTTGGCGGACTCTATCCGGCGCAGCCGCTTGGCATGCTCTCGCTGGTGCAGCTCCTTGAAGTGCGCCAGCAGCTTCGGGCGGTCAAAGAAGCGGCGCCCGCAGACACCGCACACGGAAGGCTCGGTGGGGAAGGATCTGTCGTTGTCTGGAGGCACACGGCGTGCGGGTAAGGTTGGCGGGCAGAAGGCGACGGAGTGGCGGACGGGGCCGAATCGGGACGCGGCTAGGCGGAGCCGGACGGCGGCTTCGTAGGCAGGCAGGGTTGACGGTGGCTTGGTCGTTTGGAGATCCCAGAAGATGGCAACGTTGGGGGAAGGCGGCGGCGGTCGGGAGGGGAGAAAGGGCTTGGAAGAGGAGTGGCTGGTGAGTTTGGGATGAGCCGCAGATGTCGAGTGGGTGCGGATGTCAGCTGCCGCCACTGAATCGTGCAAGAGGGATAGTCGGGAGGCTGTGGAACAAGAAAAGGGGCCGCGGAATCGGTTCATGTCTCTATGCTACCTTGCCGCCCGCCGCCGATGTTCCGCTGCTTCGTCGACCAGGGTTGTAAGCTGTTAACTACCCGATATTGGTCACCTGACTGCTGTGAAAAGCCCATCATCAGCCCCTCGGAGCAAGCCCAACTTTGGTGCCCACCCCAGTCGTGTGGCCCGGGTCAAAAAAGATGCCATAACACATCAATTAATACAATAACCCAGGCCTAACCAAATTAGATGCAACCCAGGGTACGGCGGGAGCAATTGGGTTAGAGTTGGACATGTATCATCTCAGACCAATTTTGATCCAACTTCATGGCCGAACCCTGAGCCCACAAAAGATTAGATTTTCTAATGGCACCCTTGAACCTCAAATAGTTTCAATCTATTAGGTCTTACTCACTAATCGAAAGTGAAGCCCAAAATTTCAAATGTATAAAGTTATGATATGTCCCACCCTTTAAGGGTAATAAATATGACCAAAAAATGTAAAAGAAAATAATGCAGAAGAAAGAAAAAACCAAGTCAAACTATTACATTCTTTTACGTAAGCGATTCTACCCCTTGAATATTCATCAACATTATTGCAAGTGATTATATGTATTCACCATATTTATATAATAGGAAACATCAACACACAATTGATATTGATTAACGTGGCTTTATTAAAAGAATATATTGAAAGACTCTTTAGTAATCTAACAAAAAATGGTCATGTAAATTTTGATCGTTTTAATTTATTTGAACTGGAAATTATGAATCACAAGCCAAGAAAACTTAATTTGGGACTAGAGCCCAAAAGCACACTTGATTCTAAAATATTTACAGGCTATTTACGTTTGAGTTAGTCTTTGTTTAGTCAAAAATATTAGCCTCTAATTTAATTATGTCAGGTTTTATTGAATTGGGTCTTTAATTTTCACAATGAACATGGCTAGTCTTTATGCAGGAGCAAGGGTGGCTACCAAGAACCTGGATACACAAGTATGGGACTAATCCAAATATACAAAAAAGAATATAATAAATATAGGTAGAGTTATCTAACACTTCATGTCTGTTATAACTTCAAATTTCACTTGTATTTTAAATAATTATAATGTAATTATTCTATGAAAAGAGACTTGTATGGAAATTTGGGTGCTTAGTTTTGAAGAATGGATTTTTCTACAAATTTTCCTTGAATGATAGATTTTGTGATTGTTATTTTTTATTAATCGAATAATGGATAAAAGAAAAAAAAATGAGAAAAGAAAATCCCATAATAAGAAAAAAGAAAAAGAAATAGATGATAATTGTGTGTATTTGTGACAATTATTTAAAATTCTCTAGAAAGTGGTGTGAATGGCTACTAGTGATGGGATTTCGGTTTCACATGCTTTCTAATAAGGAGAGAAATCAAAATGAAGAGAATAGAAAAGAAAGAAAGAGAAAAGGATGTGTTTTAATGCTTGAAATATGCTTAATAAAGGGAATACTTGGGTATTAAGAAAAGTGCCTTTTCCTTTTGACTTTTGGTCTCAAATATTTCCCACACCTAGAAATATGTGATAGAAACTTCCCTTCAAAATATGGGATCAAAAGGACAAAGGAAGAGAGAGATACATTTTATTTAATCAACAGTTTGCATATAGGCCCCTGTGAAACAATATAGGAAGATGAGGTTTTTGTGCCCATGATAACTATCCAATAAAATTTTAAATGGTAAATGATCCCATTATAAGACCATGGGAGAAAAGCCGAAACTTTCCGAGATGTTTTGTGATCTAGGAAATTAAATATGTGATTATCTAGAATTTGCTGAAAATATAAGTTTGGAGTTATTAATCAAATAGTTTGCATCTAGTATTCTGCCAAGAAAAAGATAATAAGAAATAGAAAGTTTCCCAAAAAATTGATAGGAAAAGAGTTACCGAAAAGAAAGATGTATTATTCTACTTTTAGGGGTTTTATTTTAAAAGGAAGGTTATTTTATTTAGAAGGTCTTCACTTTCCCTTAACATTGAATACACTGAAACCCTATTGCCTTCTCATGCCCACTGATGGGGTTACTCCTACCCTTCTGCGTATATAAGGTGATGATCTGCGGACCATGGGGGGCAGTGTACTCGAAACCCTAGTTTCTCCCCCATGATCCAGAAACCTAGTCTACCTCTTCCACGATCTTCCTTGCAGCTTAGACCGTTGCACACAACAAGGCAAAACCCTGGCATGACTCTTCATAGGATTCCAAGGCTCACAGACACTTGGCCTCCAACCTTCTCACGGGCATGAGTAGGTCATTTGACCTTCCTTTCTTGTTCTGAATTGTCAAAGTTTGTCATGGTCGCGAGTCTTAGCAGCATGATCTTCCTGTGGTTTCGGCCACCTCTGGCCTCAGAAGATCTCAGGCTGAGTTCAGTCAGGTTGGGTAGATAGTAAGGCATCCACATCTGGGGATGCGAGAGCAGCAAGCCTGGAGCAACTAGGGAGGCTCCGCGGCTGGCAGAACACACACCAGGGGCGATGCGAAGAAGAAAACCCACTTGGAAAATGACTAGGATGCCCCCATCTATATGATTGAACTTGATCACTGTACAAGGGCACGTTAGTCATTACACATGTAATAATAGACGGCATGGACAAATATAAAAGAAAATAAACATTGCCGACATGTCAACATTAGATTGGCCCACACATGATTAACTTGTAAAAATTGTAGTAAATGATCGGTATCTCAAAATTAGACGTGATATATGAAAATTGATCAGAAGAATATGAGGAATTCAATAAAAATATATTCAATGCCTAGATCTACTTTTAGTTCAAAAAGTACCTAAAGTTAGCAACTTTAATGTGGTTAATGAATAAGAAACCCTAAGTTCTAGGTTTTGATGATATGAATGTGTCCAATTGACATGGATAGTAGCAGATTGATCCTTTAGAATAAAAAGGACAACTTAGACTTAATTTGAGATTAATAATCCATTAATCGATGAATTAGGGTTTCCTTGAGATTAAAAGTGCAATTAATGTTAAGATTAGGGTTTGTAGACCAATAAGGCATGAAAAGTGATAATTAGGGTTTGGAAATCCAAAACTGTAATGAAACTCTAAGTTGACCATAAAAACCCTAACTTAGAACCCGAGTCAGTCTTAATGGTGATTTGGATAAAATAATGACACATGGGTGTTATGCTTTAACTTTCAAGATAATTGCTTGGTTGCTTGATTGGTTAGTCCGATTGATCTTGCTTGGACATCAAGTTACTTTACGCCTATGACTAAACACTTTAGTTTCCTGACATTATGAGGTTTTACTGGATTGCTTGAAATATAATGTTTGGATGATATTTACTTCCTGCAATCTATAAAGTCACTATGGCAGTCACAAATTATGCTTATAACTTGCTCGAACCCTGCATATCAACTCTGGAGGTTTGAAAATGGAAAGGAATGGGAAATCGTGGTGATGACTTAAGATCGGGCCCCAAATTGGGAAGGTCAGACGAGACCCCAGATTGGGAAGGTCATATGAGGTTAGATGAGGCCCCAGATTGGGAAGGTCATATGAGGTCAGGCCCCAGATTGGGAAGACCAACATGGCACTTGGGCTCTAGATCGACAAGGTGGCCTACAGGCCGCTGCAGGGACAAAAACCCTAAGTAAGGGTATCCCAAAGGTTAAGTAAAATAGGTTGAGAAGTTATGAAGAAAATGATAATTTTGATTCTGTAACAATAATTGATGTGGATATGTTGTTACAAGTATATGCAAACTCTTTTGTTTCCCCCACATACTAGTATAACTTGTTATACTGACTGGCTGTTTTATTTGTTAGTGTTTTAGGATAATTTGCTATTATTCTGTAAATATGACGAAAGATGGAAACCCTGAGAAGAAGGCATCAAACAAAGAAATCTAATGTAACTCCTAGACGATAAAGTTGGATGATTGTACTTCATATGGTAAAATTTAAAAATCCATATTTTTTGATATGTTGGAAAATTTATATCTCATCTTGTACAAACTTATTCATATTTAGAGAAATTTATTAATTATTTTGGGTTAATTGCTAAACCTACGATCTTGTATTAGTGATAATGGTCTTTGCCCTCTCGGTCCGCCTGAATAGGGGATAACAAGGGGAGGGAGTCGTTACACTGTCAAACCATTGCATAGATATCTTTAGCAAAAAGTTTGTTACGTAGTAGTTTGACTTGGCACATATTTAAAATATTTAGTGAATAAATATGTAAGCTGATCCATTAAATGGACTAGAGTGAGTTTGATAAATATGTCTTAGATCTTTTCTTAAATAAAGTGGTAGTCAACTTCTTTGTGCTTAGTTTCTCATAAGGTATGTGGTTGGAAGCGATGTGAATTGTTTCAATATTATCATCGTGCAAGTCTATTTCTTTCCAAGAATGAATCTTGTTTCTTCCATTGATTGTCATGACGTAAAACTATATGTACCAAGAAAATACAAAATCTAAAAATGGCTCAAATAACATTATAACAGAAACCTACCTATCTTGGAATGTGTATACTAGTGTAAAAATAGGTTTAGAATGATTAAGGATCTTTATTAATTTTTCTTAAATGAATTCTACCAAGTTTTAGAGAAAATACATGTGAATGTCACAGCAATAGGTACAACTTGATTAACAAGTATCAAAGAACTAAGAACATGTATCAATTTTAATCAACCTTTTTCTTTTGATCTTATCTAACTTCCTTGATTACCTAAAATACATAATAAACAAGTAATTACAAAAAGAGTGGATATTTATATCATTACAATAGGATTTGACATGATATACAAGAAGGCAACACTATTGTTGTAAGACCGATCTTCAACCTTATTGAAATAAGTGAGCCAATACTATTAGGAATGATTGAACTCGGTAATGATTCCAACCACAATCTTGTGAGCTATATTTAATTATCAACAATGATTACACTAGTAGACCAACACAGTTATTCAAACAGACTGAAGACTTCACTCCTATTCATCGGTGGATTTCAAACTAAGCCTTAGACCTCACTTTGAGAGGGGGAAACTATTGCCAAATCATATGTGGTATGCCCATATATGAGGAGTTATTCACATCTGTATACGGATTCCAACACATTGGTTCATTTCAATTGCACTATAACCATCAACCTAATGAAAATAAACCAAACCAGACATCTATACACATTTAAAAAATAGCAATTAAATTGTTGACTACAGTCATAACCTTTGTTACATAAAGCTATGTTCATAAGGCACTAAAGGTCAAATTGGATGAGAGATATCATGAAGTACCTCTTCAATTGGAAAGATACAACCTGTGAGGTGTTATGACATATTGAGGCATTTTTCATTCAATGCTCAATTATTCCATAGACACAAGACCATTTATTGGATATAAGATAGATAACCCAAGTGATTCCAAATCATAATGGTCATGTTGGACTAGTTCTTAAGATTGAGATCCTAATCATTTATATGATTAATATCACATTTTGAACTCAAATAGTGATTAAATAAAGATAAAGAGAGGATTAACAAAGGATGTCTCACTAAGCCACTCTTTATCGTAGATTTTGTTTCCTGGATGGAACCACCAAAGAATCACACATAAACCTAACATCCAACCAAAAATTCCAACTCTACCAACCAATCACAAGATTGAAATGGTTATATGCTATGTGGGAACCTACTAGAGGCAAGATCCACTTACATGTATCATGTGTATCCGCCCAATCATACTCATCAACTTCATATAAAACTCATGAATTGGAAATCTGAAGTGGGTTCTTATCTTAGTTGTGGTAAACTTTATTGCACATTATTTTTCTTCATCATGAATTTATATCAATGATTACTAAAAGTAGACCAAATGTGCATTCTTAAGAGGTATGCCAAAATTTAGGGTATTACTTATATTTTTGAAATGACAATCTAGATAGAGTCCAACAAATGATTCTTGAGAGGCCTAACACATTGATGGCGCAAAATTGATGCACATCTTTGTATTTTGGAGGCCAACTTTTGAAAAGTAATGAACAAGACAAGGTCAATAGCCCATAAAACCTTGACAAACAGCTACCACCTCTATAAATAATAATCCCTATAGTTCCCCCATAATTTACAATCACTTCTACTAGCCCCCCTCCAAGGTCAAACCCTAATCCACCCCTTACAGTTAGGGGTCTATACATATAAAAAATGGTAAGTTTCATGTCTGGCACTTCTTCTACCTCTTCTTTGGTGAGAAATTAAGAAGGACATCCTCCTTTCATTCATTTGACATATAATAAAGGTGATTTTACACCATCATAATCTAGATCTTCTATCCCCTCCTCTCCCCACAATATGAACTTGAATAGTGCGAGGATATAAACACTTGATCATGTTATCCTTTCTTCTATACCCTTTTAGTGTATTATCACAACCATGCACAAGTTTCAACCTCATTTTATGATGTTTCTCCTATCACATGTGTAATGCCCCTCCAAGTTATATATACATCTGTGGAAGAAAACCCTATGTTGTCCATAACATGGGCCACATGGCTTGGAGGAACATTACAAAACATGATATACATTGCAACAATGTAAATGAAACACCATGCGTTAACTTCAAATATAGATTCATACAATGTTCTTAAAAAGGAAAACATAAATTATCTCATATTGATCTCAATCCTAAAACATGTATGCTAAGAAAATCTAAAACATGGAATGATAAACCAGACTAGATAATCTATTGAATGGTAGATGGAACCCCACCAAGCTAAAGTCTCCTTGAGCCAGCTACACTTGAAGGGCTTGCTTGAATTCCCTCTTGCTCCTTGATATAGGGACATCTTGTCCCACGGCCATGCAAAACAAAGAAACAACATCAGTAAGCAGCACTATACATGTTATAAGAAAAGAAAGTACATATAATTGACATGAGAGAAAATCTTGACATGAATTTGACTTAAGCATTCTTGAAATTAATTTATTGATATAAATAAGAATTGAACAAGTAAAATATGCACTCTCTATGATATTCCCACTTAATAGCTCGTAATTGGCACAAATGCCCATGATTTAGCTAAAAATCCCATAACGATCCCTTGAGGTACATGATTTGGCTATAAAAGCCCATAATTGGCACGAATGCCCATAATGACCTCTAGAGGTCCATGATGGTGAGAGCATATTTTTACCCAAAACAAGTCACCAACTATTATAATCACTTTAACTGCATTTTCCGTATACTACATTCGGTCGAGTTTCAATAAAGGAAACTCGACCGATCAACTAAAAGACAAAGCCAATTTTCAAACTGTCGGTCGAGTTTGTTCTGGGGAACTCGACCAATGAGCTAAAATTGATTTTCCTTAGTGAGTCTGTGGTCGAGTTATGTTAGTGTACAACTCAATCGATGGGTCATCTTTAGAAATTCCATCATAAGATCGGTCGAGTTTCCAACTCGACCGATGAATAGCCTATGACAAATTTTTGAAGTTGACTTTTGAGTGATGAAATCTTGGTATTAAGTGTCCCTCATATTTTTCTCATCTTTGTTACAAGTCATATCAACAATACAAGTAATTACAAAATTCTTCCAAGGTCGTTTGGAGTGATTTTCCAAATTGCACACTTGCATTGCATTTGACTTGAACTTGGACAAGCTAGAGCTTGTGTAATTTGATTTTTTTTCATGTATTTAAAGCCTGAAATCAATCTTGAACAAACATATTAGATACATAGGAATGGAATGGTTAAGTCATTATCAAAATATGGTCAATGTATAACCCTTAGGTCAACATTCTCTCCCTTTTTGACAATGACAAACCACTCCTCAATCATATTGAAAAGGATATTGAAATTATACCTTTGCCTTGTGAATAGTAAAGGGATTCAAGATTTGAACAATGTGAATTGTCCCCCCTCAATCTATGCTTACTTTAACCTGCATAGTAAGTTTATCTACACAAAGTAGTATACTACTTACATACTATATGATCCTTTAGCAAGTCACATGATAAAGCATATAATGAACAAGAAAAGGTTCACATAGATCATAAAAGCAATATGGTTGAGCTTCAAGACATTGAATTTCTCTCCCCCTTTTGACATTATCTAAAAGGAAGGGGGTAGAAGAGCATAAAATCAAGTCTTCTCCAAGCACAACCAAGCATATATCCATAACATGAAATCTCCAAAACATACACCAAAATAGAGAAGAGAGAAGCAACCGAAATAAGTCATAATCAAAATATGGTGAAATATGGCACCAACTCATAAGATATAACAAATAAAAGAGTAAGAGTGCACATAATATAGATTAAAACCCAGAATGTAAGTTCTCATAAAGAAGCTACAAGCCAAACCGATGAAAGCTAAAAAAAAGATAAAATAGTACAGTGCAGATCATGTGCCCAGATGTTGCTAATACAAAAAAGCCTAGAAAGATATATATGATCAACAACTATCTAGACTAAAAACTAAAAGCAACTAGATATCTAGGTCATATATATCTACATCATCTACAACATCATCAGCATCAAGCTCATAGTCGTCATCTCTGTTTGAAGGTGCAGTAGCATCACCTTCATCATTGTGGTAAATCCATCATCATCAAATGCAGCACTGTCATCCTCATCATCATTAGCAGCCTCGTCCACATCAGTAGCCTCGTCCACATAAGTATCCCCCTCATTAGCCTGGTCTGGCATCTCTTCATCATTAGAGGGGCCGAAATCATGATCAGACCAATGAGCATTCTGCTCATACCAAGACATACCAAGAGCATGAAGCTCATTGGCCCGTGGGAAGGAAAGAGAAGAATTGCCAAGGCTAGAAAGTAGAGTGGCCAAGGGGCCAGTAGTCAGAGGCAGGACAACAGGATCAGGTCCACCAGTAGAATAGGGTGTGGGAGTAGTGGAAGGTGCAGGTGGAGGGGTATGGTAAAAATGATTGTATGCATAGGATGCATAAACACTTCCTAGGTAGGACTGGTAGGATGGGTAGGGATGGGCACAAGACATGTTCATGTTGGACATGATTGAACATAAGTGCTGATGCAGGTGCACTTGAACCTGGAGGTTGTATGCATGTTGATGCAACATGTATCCCATAAGGGTTTCATTTGACACATGAAACGAGGCACGGGTAGGTCGGGTAGGCTGAGGTGGTGGAGGTGCTTGGGTAGAGGTAGAGGTATAGGCACCAGGTGTGGTGGAGGAGAGGATAGGCATAGACTTTTGAATAGTGGTCTCACTGATACAAACTCCTTTCTGGGCATGTCTGTAATGAAAGTCATGGAAAAGAGATTTTTTAGTGGCAAACTGAAATATACCACATATTAGGGTAGGTAGGGAGGGTGGGTGCCACGGGTATTCTTTCTTGAGTCAAAGCAAGTCATATGGTGGAGGATGTATCTAGACCACTTGACTCTAACATTCTCTAAGAGATAATACATGATCACCGCAGTGTTCTCAATAATCTCCATTTGATTTTTCTTCGAATAGATATTACAGTTGACGACTCAGTCGAGGATGCGCCTTTTGAGATCCAAGGTAGAGGAAGGAAGGGTGCTCTTCTTCGTATAGGGGAATTGAGACATCTTTAAGTAATGATGAATGTCAGAAAGAGTGAGATCATATTTCTTGTAGAATTCCTCAGGCTCAACAAGGTCGAAATACTCAGGTAATCCTTACGCCAGGTGTCAGTCTCATTGGTACCTAAGAAAAAGATGTTCAGGGTATCCTCCGAGACTTGGAATTTCTTCCCGACTATCATAGATGTTAGGATCACTTGAGTATTAGGAGGGGGTATAAGGGTGTTATAATTCCAACACAAGTTGGTGTAGAATTCGTGAACCGCTTTCGTTCTAGTTATGGAATTGTTTGCACGCGCATTCAACACCCAGGGCGGATAGATGGTAAACGTGTAACAACTTCACCACTTGATCGATGACCTCTTGGCTTCTAGGGCTAGGCTCAAAGAGGGCGGGAAAAGGGAAATGATTCCATGGAAGGAGGCCCTTATACCTATTTATAGCCTCATTTGAGACAAAGAGAATCTCATCAAAGGGGGTCAAGCGAGAAGAGGATGAAGATGATGGTGCATTGGCAAGGGTGGCTCTCTTCCTCCTACTGGAAGCCATGAACACAAAATAGAGAGGAAAGAGGGAGCAAAAACAAGAAATGCACCACCAAGAACATCCACACACCTAGGTTTAGCAAGGGGGAAGGTCAAGGATGGTCTATCTAGGTCGGATTAGGGCTAGGTTGAGGAAGGAAAGGGCAAGGGTAGAGAGCTTAGGGCTAATGGAGGTGGAATCAGTCAACTTTTCTCTAGTTGAGAGGGAGAATAGTTGGCCAAACACAACTTAAGAAAGCTCCAGCCCGACCATCGATCGAGTTCAGTGAACTCAGAAACTTGACCGATTGGCTTTTTAAAAAAGCTTTTGGGTATCGATCGGTCGAGTTGGCAACTTGACCGATGGTCAACCTGACCTAAAACTAACCAACTTAGTTTCTAGCCATTAGAGTGCTAATTAAATTTATTTTTCAAGTCCATTATGTATATTTAACATACTTAGGAACATAACACTCATCATTGGGTACTATTTTGTGATAAAACATGCATTTGCAAAAAATACCCAAAAATAAGAGAAAAACAAGGCAAAATGAATATGAAAAATGAATTTTAGCATATTAGAAATCAAATATGATCAAAATAGAGGTAAAACATATATGATAGATGAAAACTATCTAGAAGGAATGTCAAATTCATTCAAAGTAGTTATAAGCATTTTTGATCTAATAAAGTTAAATTTTGTCTCTAGCTAGAGGTTTAGTGAAAATGTCCACCAACTAATTTTCTGTATCCACATGCATGATATAGATATCCTTCTTGGAAATATGATCATGGAGAAAATGATGGAAAACCTCTATATGTTTAGCTCTACTATGCAAGATAGGATTATATGACACGTTAATTACACTAGTATTATCACAATAGATAGGAGAAGCATCAAAGTGAATGTTAAAGTCTTGGAGCATTTGCTCCATCCATAGGACTTGGGAAAAACAACTCCTGGATGCAATGTACTCAGCCTCAGTGGTTGATAATGCCATTGTACTTTGTTTCTTGGAGAACCAAGACACCAAGCATGGTCCTAGGAGGGAACAAGTGCCACTTTTGCACTTTCTATCAATCAAGCATCCTGCATAATCTGCATTACTATAAGAAGTAAGAGTAAAGTCCCTTAACTTGGGATACCATAGTCCAAAATTTTGGGTTTTGGCTAAGTACCTTAAAATCCTCTTAACAGCTGTAAGATGTGATTTCTTAGGATTTGATTAAAAGCAAGCACACAAGCCAACACTAAACATTATATCAGGTCTAGAGGAAGTTAAGTAAAGTAAACTTTCAATCATACCTCTATAGAGCTTCCCATCTACCTTCTCACCTTCTTCATCTTTATCAAGTTTGGTGGTGTTTGACATGGGTGTGTCCATCGGCTTGGTGTTCTCCATCTCAAAGTGCTTAAGTAGTTCACATGTATACTTGCCTTGGTTGATGAAGTTCCCATCTTTTGTTTGCTTGATTTGAAAGTTGAGGAAGAAGGTGAGCTCACCCATCATACTCATCTCGAATTCACTCTGCATAAGATCACTAAATTCTTTACAAAGATCAAGGTTAGTTCTGTCAAAAATGATATCATCAACATATATTTGTATGATAAGAAAATTGTTAGAAGTGTGCTTTAGAAATAAGGTAGAATCCACTTTGCCCATGATATACCCATGATCTAACAAAAAGTTCTTTAATTTCTTATACCAAACCCTTGGTGCTTGTTTGATTCCATAGAGAACTTTTTGCAACAAATAAACATGGTTAGGTAGACTATCATGTTTAAAGCCAGGAGGTTGTGCAACATACACTTCCTCATCAATTGTACCATTCAAAAACACACTTTTAACATCCATTTGATACAGAAGAAAATATTTATAACTAACAAAGACAAGAAACATACAAATGGACTCAAGTCTAGCTACATGGGCATATGTCTCATAAAATTCTATGTCTTCTTATTGATTGCTGCCTTGAGCCACTAACCTTGCTTTGTTCCTTACCACTTTACCGCTTTCATCAAGCTACTTGTGGTAGACCCATTTGGTGCCAATGATCTTTCTATCACTTGGTCTTGGAACAAGGGTCCAAACATTGTTCTTCTCAAATTGCTCTAACTCCTCTTACATAGCTAGAATCCATTCTTCATCCCCAAGAGCTTCCTTGACATTCTTAGGCTCGAGTTGTGAGATGAAGGCGATGTTGGCTTGTTCTTTGTTGAATGCAGCCCGCGTCTTCACTCTTTCAAATAGATCACCTAAAATCAGCTCCTTTGGATGTTTCTTTGCAAACCTGGGGGTTGGATCCTTCTTTTCATCATCTTTGTCTTCTTTTTGAGTGGCCACCTCTTTTCCCTTTTGGGTGATGTTGAGATCTTTTAGAATAGGAATTACTTCACTTGCAACATCATCATTTGGAACAATATCTTTGGGAATAGAGGGGTTCGTCTCAATAAACTTTACATTTATAGATTCTTCTACTTTAGCAAGATCAACATTAAAAAATTTATAAGCCTTGCTAGTAGTGATATAGCCAAGAAAGAAAGCCTTGTAAGATTTTGGATCAAACTAGTTAAGAGAATATTTCATATTTAAAACAAAACATGGACATCTAAAAATATGGAAATACTCGATAGAAGGCTTCCTACCACACCATAGCTCATAGGGGGTTTTCTTCAGCGAAGGATGAGTGAGAACCCAAATTTTCACAAAATATGAGGTACTGGCAGCTTCAGCCCAAAACTTCTTAGGAGTATCATACTCTAGAAGCATGGTCCTAGCCATCTCCTGTAGGGACCTATTCTTCCTCTCTACAACCCCTTTTTTTTAGGTGTCCGGGGTGAAGAGAAGTTATGTGCATAACCTGATTCTTGATAAAACCACTTAAAAATCCCATTTTCAAATTCTCCCCCATGGTCACTACAGATGGAAACAATGCAGAAAGAGGCTTCATTCTAAACTTGATTATAAAAGCTTGAGAAAACATCAAGATTATCACTTTTAGAAATGAGAAAGAAGGTCCAAGTATATCTAGAGAAATCATCGACAATAACAAGGCAATACTAGGAACCACAGAGAGATTGAGTTCTCATTTGTCCAAATAGATCAATGTCAACAAGCTCAAGAACTCTCTTGGTACTAAGGACTCCTTTGGATTTGAAGGAGGACTTGGTTTTCTTTCCTTGAGTACAAGGTTGACATTCCTCATCCTTTTCAAAATCCAACTTAGGAAGTCCCTTGACCAAGTCATTTTTGCTCAACTTCTTCAACTGATGCATATTTACATGACCAAGCCGGCGGTGCCAAAGATAAATATCATTCGAGTTGACAACTAGGCATCTACCAAAAACAGGCTTAATAGAGTCAAGAACAATAACATAAATATTACCACTTCTAGTTCTCATATATATAACTTGGTAGGTGAGGGAATCTAGAATCAAGCATTCAAAGGAAGTAAATAACACAAGGTAACCATTATCACATAGTTGACTAACACTAATTAATTTGTGATGTAAGCTATCCACAAAGAGAACATTCTTGATACATAAAGATTCACCTACATCACCCTCACCTTTGACTTTACCTTTCTTGTTGTCCCCAAAGGTGACTGATCCTCCTTTCTTTTTGATGAAATTGTTGAAATGGCTAATATCACCCATCATGTGCTTAGTGTAGCCACTATCAACAATCCATCTTCCTTTTTCTTGCAAGAAAGGAGTATGTCAGTTTCCAACTTAAACTTTGGGATCCGGAGTTAGCTAGGGGGGCCATTTCATCTTTGGGTTGGTCCCCTTAGGTTTGTAAGGACAATAAGTAGAGTAATTGTAACATCCCTGACCTGGATTATGAATTAAACCTAGATGTTTTGCCTAATAAGGCTGAGTATATTCTTAATCTTACCTTGGGAAAAGTAATTAGGGCCCATGAGGAACTTATGTTTCAATTTTGGTCCAGTTTGGACAATGTTGAAGCAATGTTTGCTTATTTTGGACTAAAGTGCAAATTTCCCAAATTGGAGGGGTTAAATTACAAATGTTGCATGATAAGATGTTCCTCTGATGTTGTGACATCATAAGAATGAATATGATGTAGTGGTAAGGTTTCTACAAGTCTGGACACCAAGATAGAGCTTGTTGGACAATGTTGTGCATTAAAACCCAGTTTTGGTGTAAAGTGCAATTTACCCAAAACCTAGGGTTCAATATGCAAATTAACACTTCAATAAGGTCCCTAATGTTTCTTGAAATCATGTAGAGCAAAGAAAATGAGAGGGGAATCTCATTGGAATTAAGTTGGAGGAGAGAGAATCTTGATATTAAAATAATCAAGATTTAATCCTAAGTGAAACCCTAATCCAATTTAGGGCAAAAATGAATGTATTAATTAAAGGGCCTTCAACCAAAATGTTATTGGTTGATTTTGAATAAGGATGGACGTTCCTTTTCCAAGATAAGGAACGAAAATATCTTAAGTAGGTGAAATTCCACTCACCTTATTATAAGGAAAAGAATTTCCACTCAAAAAGATATATTAATATTATAATGGATTAAGGTGCTTATTTTCTTTTCCCTTAATCCATGGATAATGGAAGGGAGTTCGGTGGCTTTGAGTTTCCTTTGTATGCAAGCAAACCAAGGAGGAAGATGTGGTACTATTTTTGGAATTAAATGCATTTTAATAAGGCATTTTCTCTCTCATCAATTTCCTTATAAAAGTGCCATTTCTAAGCCCAAACCAAGGCCTTTTTTAGATTTTTCTTCTTCCCCTTGCTTGCAAAACCGACCAAGGAGCTAGGGAGGAGCAGGGAGCACGTCACCAACCTGTTGGTAAGACCTTGACCTTCGTTCTTCATGATTTCATGGTGGAAATCGAAAATAAATTATGGATTCCTTCTTATTTCGATCTCCTCTTCAACCCTAGCCAACTTTTACAATCAAAAGCTTGAGGACGAGCCTAGGGGGAGTTGCTAGAGCTTCATCCACCATTAATGGCGTGAGCTTGGAGCTTTGGAGCTCAATTGGAGGCGGGTTTTATAACTCAAACCCTTAAACATTGCTATTGCATCAATTCCCTATGCTTTGTTGATTGATTTCTTCAATTTGATACACTCTTGTTTCTTTGCTGCAATTTCCATCAAGAACGGTTGCTGTTCTTGGTTGTTCGAAGGAAGGGGATGATGAAATCATCCTAGATGCTTATCCAAAGAAAATTACCAAGCAAAACCGTTTTGATAGCTACTCCAAATCGTTTTAATTTGATTGGCTATGCGGTTTCAGCAAACCGTTTAAGGGCAAACGGTTTGAAACCGTTTGGGAGAAAACGGTTTCAGGACCGTTTGAGATGGTTGACCAAGCATTGACCGTTTAGGAATTTTGTTCCTAATTATGTAGGATGATAACCCTCCAAATTTGAGGGATTAACTCCAAAGGAATCGAGAGTTGAAGGCCAATCAATTAGGCAATCGAATTGAATTATGTGCTGATTTTCAACCTGATTAACTTGACCTGGTTGAGAAAACGGTTTCAAGACCGTTTGAGATGGTTGACCAAGCATTGACCGTTTGGCATTCCTGTTCATAATTATTTTTATTAATAACACTCCAAATTTGAGGGATTAACTCCAAAGGAATCATGAGTTGAAGCCTAATCAATTAGGAAAACCTAATTGGATTAAGTGCTGATTTTCAATCTGATTTAATTGAACGTTTTGGGCAAACGGTCTCAAGACCGTTTGAGTGCGTTGACCAAGCGTTGACCGTTTGGGATTACTGTTCCTAATGATGTGGTATAATGACTCACCGAATTTGAGGGATTAAATCCTAAGGAATCATGAGTTGAAGGCTATTCAATTAGGCAAACCCTAATTGAAAACAGTGTTGAAATTCCAATGAGTTAAGTTGAGATTTTGGGTTGATTAGCCCAAACGGTTTCAAGACCGTTTGGGGATCACCCAAACGGTCTCAAGACCGTTTGGGGATCACCCCAAGACCGTTTGGAGGTCTTGGGTCAAGTATAGTTGACCAATTGAAGGTCCAAAGGTACTAATCATATTGCAATGTAGTGTTGATTTGTTGATCAACTCGATAGACCAATCCATGATGATTTTTCACTAGAATCCAAAGGTTGGATGGGCCAAACGGTCTCAAGACCGTTTGGAGCTCATCCAAACGGTCTCAAGACCGTTTGGTGGTCACCCAAGACCGTTTGGAGGTCTAGGGTTGAGTATGGTTAGGTGTTTTAAGGTCTAAAGGTACCAAGTTGCTATACAATGCAATGCTGTTTTGGTGATCAATCCAATGATCCAAACCTTAATTGGATGGCTTGGATTTGAGTGATGTGATGGGCAAACGGTCTCAAGACCGTTTGGAAGTCATCCAAACGACCTCAAGACCGTTTGGGGTCAGGTCATACCCAATTTGGATAATGGTTCAATAGTTTCAAAGTAACCAATCTTGCATTGATGAATGTTGTTGGATCTTCGATTCCAAACCATAATTCAATTGAATCAAACCCTAATTGATGATCAATTGAGGGTCAATTGAGGGTCAAATCAGTTTAAGGTTGACCTATTAAACTCAATTGAAGTATGAGTATAGGTCCAATTGATGATTGGTTCCATGAATTCAATGATTGAAGGAATCAACATTGAAAACCCCAATTCAATTGGATATCTCATGTCATTGAAGGTCCAATTGATCAAACCTTTTTGGAAACCTAATGTAATTAGGTGAGAGATACCCTTAATGGTACTAATCAATCATGCATAACAAATGCATGGATCCAATACATGATTAGTAAACCCTAGTTGAGGGTGTATCCTTGTGAAACCCTAGTTGAGGGTGTATCATTGTGAACCCTGGTTGAGGGTGTATCCTTGTGAAACCCTAGTTGAGGATGTATCCTTATGAACCCTGGTTGAGGGTGTATCCTTGTGAAACCCTAGTTGAGGGTGTATCCTTATAAACCCTGGTTGAGGGTGTATCCTTGTGAAACCCTAGTGGAGGGTGTATCATTGTGAACCCTGGTTGAGGGTGTATCCTTGTGAAACCCTAGTTGAGGGTGTATCATTGCGATTGTTTATAGGCAACTTTATAATAAAGTTATGCCTTAAACTAAGATAAGTCCATATCATGTGAGATAGCTGGACAATTCTAATGTGTGGCCTATGCATTATATGCTAAGGGTGAGTATTCTGTGATGGAATGTATTAAGAGGGGAAATACCTTAATACAAGATAAAGTTGGTTAACTCAAGAGGGTCTGAATTAATGAGAAATGGGGAACCCTAACCCTAATTTGGGGAAAAGGGAATGATAAGCCCTGTTTGATAGTGAACCCTAATTCCTGGTTAAGGAATGATGGTGTTACTATTATATCACATGATGTGATGAATATCTTGTATGAGTGTTATCATGCCTAATAACCATGCAGGTATGATGAGATGATGAATATAGCCAAGTTTGGGCTGTGACATTTATATAATAAATGTTGATTGGCTTTTTGTGCGTTGATGTTGTTGTTGCTTAATAAAAGTAACAATGTGTACGAATTTTATGAACCATGTGAATAAGTTGTTGCCTAGTGAGAGGTGACAAGATGTGAATGGCCTTATGAACCATGTGAATAAGTTGTTGCCTAGTGAGAGGTGACAAGATGTGAATGGCCTTGTGAGCCATGTGAATAAGTTGTTGCCTAGTGAGAGGTGACAAGATGTGAATGGCCTTGTGAGCCATGTGAATAAGTTGTTGCCTAGTGAGAGGTGACAAGATATGAATGGCCTTGTGAGCCATGTGTGATGCTTGGGTAACAAGTATCATGTTTCTTTGTAGCATTTGTGTTAATAAGTTATGCTAGAGAACTTGGCTGATGTTACATTTCTGTTATATATCTATAGTTCATTGATGATTATTCATATCTGTTGTATTCATTACAAGTAGATGGATGAACTATGAGTCTACCATGGGTAGATGCAATGCTCTTATTGAAAATGGAGATTTTCTTATTCTGTTCTATGAAGAATAATTCTGCCTAATAATGTAAAAGTAACCCCTGCTCAGTTTAATTTCATAATCTACTATAACAATGTTTCTGGCAGAGAGTTATATCTCTCGCTGGGGCAATTTACAATTGTCTCACCCCCGTGGGAAACATTTTTAGGTATGCATGAAAGGCAGAGCAGAAACCCTAGAACAGGGAAAGAGCAGCAGCAATAGCAACAGTAGGGACAGCAATAAGATCTCAAGTGGAGATATTTTCTGTCTAGTCATATAGATAGTAGTCCTATGTGTCGTCTCTGTACTCTCAGGTCCTCGGAGTTTTTAGTCAGTGTTTTTGATATATCAGTCTGAGGTTTTGGCTTGATGCCTCAAGATTTGTATGTTGCCTGCATATATGTTTATAAGGCAGCTGATGATGTAGTCTCTGGAAAGAGATGGTACAGGATATGTACGTTTGAAATAGAATGTATATGATATACAATGGCATTTGTTGGAAAAGATTTCCTATGTGTGGATCTCTTTGCAAAAAGTTTTAATTTTTAGTGATTTTCGCTAATCCGTTGCTTGATGAACGCTTCCGCATTAGTTAATCTTTTTTTCACAAGATGGTCGTCACAATTAAGTGGTATCAGAGCTCTAGGTTTGCTGAGTCTACAGAGACATAGGACTAAGGTAGTAGAGTCCGTTCTGGTGTCATCCAGTGTATCTGAAAGTGTCTTCTGCTCGTATAAGAGAAGAAGAACTTAAAGATGACTGGGTCACATGAGGAGGTTGCTGCAGGAAGAAGCAATGTTGCACTAGGAAAAGGTACATGGGATCAGGCAAGAGAGAGATATAGAAATGATGCCTGAAGAAAATCTAGAGATGGAAAATTGTGTGTGTATAATGGTATGAAAAGTGGGGAATATGATAGTAAATAAAGTGCATACTACCTAATCTCAATACTTGTATACCCTGGCCAAGTATATGATTATTGTAGATAAGGCAAGTATGAAACTCTTAGATTGTTATCTTTTTTATTACTATGATCAAGTAGTCATTCTGAAACAATCCAGAGAGTATAATGAAATTAAATAGGAAGAGCTAAGTGAAATATTTTCAAAAACTTAGTGAACTTGCTTCGTGAATACTTAGTGAACTTGCCCCGTGAATACTTAGTGAACTTGCTCCGTGAATACTTAGTGAACTTGCTCCGTGAATACTTAGTGAACTTGCTCCGTGAATACTTAGTGAACTTGCTCCGTGAATACTTAGTGAACTTGCTCCGTGAATACTTAGTGAACTTGCTCCGTGAATACTTAGTGAACTTGCTCCGTGAATACTTAGTGAACTTGCTCCGTGAATACTTAGTGAACTTGCTCCGTGAATACTTAGTGAACTTGCTCCGTGAATACTTAGTGAACTTGCTCCGTGAATACTTAGTGAACTTGCTCCGTGAATACTTAGTGAACTTGCTTCGTGAATACTTAGTGAACTTGCACCGTGAATACTTAGTGAACTTGCTCCGTGAATACTTAGTGAACTTGCTCTGTGAATACTTAGTGAACTTGCTCCATGAATACTTAGTGAACTTGCTCCGTGAATACTTAGTGAACTTGCTCCGTGGATAATTAGTGAACTTTCTATGTGAATACTTAGTGAACTTACTCCGTGGATACTTAGTGAACTTACTCAGTGGATTTCCGAATGAATTATCTCTATTAGATATATATGTTTCTCTTTTAGTAAATATTTATGGGTGATGATAGAAGTATGCTCTTTTATGCTTCTTCTTTTCAATGATATGAACATCATATGTTAGGGGTTTATGCTTTGCATAAACAATAAACATTGATGAGGTTGAATTAATGAAAGGAGCTTTGTATGGAATCACAGAGTTCATGATATCTCCATGATATTAAGATGATATGTGGAGACTGGAGGGCATGATTAATGAATAATTTGTCCCTCCTTTTCCTGGGATTTCGAGGACGAAATCCTTGTTAGGGGTTTATAATTTGTAACATCCCTGACCTGGGTTATGAATTAAACCTAGATGTTTTGCCTAATAAGGCTGAGTATATTCTTAATCTTACCTTGGGAAAAGTAATTAGGGCCCATGAGGAACTTATGTTTCAATTTTGGTCCAGTTTGGACAATGTTGAAGCAATGTTTGCTTATTTTGGACTAAAGTGCAAATTTCCCAAATTGGAGGGGTTAAATTACAAATGTTGCATGATAAGATGTTCCTCTGATGTTGTGACATCATAAGAATGAATATGATGTAGTGGTAAGGTTTCTACAAGTCTGGACACCAAGATAGAGCTTGTTGGACAATGTTGTGCATTAAAACCCAGTTTTGGTGTAAAGTGCAATTTACCCAAAACCTAGGGTTCAATATGCAAATTACCACTTCAATAAGGTCCCTAATGTTTCTTGGAATCATGTAGAGCAAAGAAAATGAGAGGGGAATCTCATTGGAATTAAGTTGGAGGAGAGAGAATCTTGATATTAAAATAATCAAGATTTAATCCTAAGTGAAACCCTAATCTAATTTAGGGCAAAAATGAATGTATTAATTAAAGGGCCTTCAACCAAAATGTTATTGGTTGATTTTGAATAAGGATGGACGTTCCTTTGCCAAGGAACAAAAATATCTTAAGTAGGTGAAATTCCACTCACCTTATTATAAGGAAAAGAATTTCCACTCAAAAAGATATATTAATATTATAATGGATTAAGGTGCTTATTTTATTTTCCCTTAATCCATGGATAATGGAAGGGAGTTCGGTGGCTTTGAGTTGTCTTTGTATGCAAGAAAACCAAGGAGGAAGAGGTGGTACTATGTTTGGAATTAAATGCATTTTAATAAGGCATTTTCTCTCTCATCAATTTCCTTATAAAAGTGCCATTTCCAAGCCCATACCAAGGCCTTTTTCGGATTTTTCTTCTTCCCCTTGCTTGCAAAACCGACCAAGGAGATAGGGAGGAGCAGGGAACACTTCCCCAACCTGTTGGTAAGACCTTGACCTTCGTTCTTCATGATTTCATGGTGCAAATCGAAAATAAATTATGGATTCCTTCTTATTTCGATCTCCTCTTCAACCCTAGCCAACTTTTACAATCAAAAGCTTGAGGACGAGCCTAGGGGGAGTTGCTAGAGCTTCATCCACCATTAATGGCGTGAGCTTGGAGCTTTGGAGCTCAATTGGAGGCAGGTTTTATAACTCAAACCCTTAAACATTGCTATTGCATCAATTCTCTATGCTTTGTTGATTGATTTCTTCAATTTAATACACTCTTGTTTCTTTGCTGCAATTTCCATCAAGAACGGTTGCTGTTATTGGTTGTTCGAAGGAATGGGATGATGACATCATCCTATATGCTTATCCAAAGAAAATTACCAAGCAAAACCATTTTGATATCTACTCCAAATCGTTTTAATTTGATTGGCTATGCGGTTTCAGCAAACCGTTTAAGGGCAAACGGTTTGAAACCGTTTGGGAGAAAACGGTTTCAATACCGTTTGATATGGTTGACCAAGCGTTGACCGTTTGGTAATTTTGTTCCTAATTATGTAGGCTGATAACCCTACAAATTTGAGGGATTAACTCCAAAGGAATCGAGAGTTGAAGGCCAATCAATTAGGCAATCGAATTGAATTATGTGCTGATTTTCAACCTGATTAACTTGACCTGGTTGAGAAAACGGTTTCAATACCGTTTGAGATGGTTGACCAAGCGTTGAACGTTTGGGATTCCTGTTCATAATTAAGTTTATTAATAACCCTCCAAATTTGAGGGATTAAATCCAAAGGAATCATGAGTTGTCGCCTAATCAATTAGGGAAACCTAGTTGGATTAAGTGCTGATTTTCAATCTGATTTAATTGAACTTTTTGGGAAAACGGTCTCAAGACCATTTGAGTACGTTGACCAAGCATTGACCGTTTGGGATTACTGTTCCTAATGATGTGGTATACTGACTCACCGAATTTTAGGGATTAACTCCCAAGGAATCATGAGGTGAAGGCTATTCAATTAGGCAAACCCTAATTGAAAACAGTGCTGAAATTCCAATGAGTTAAGTTGAGATTTTGGGTTGATTAGCCCAAACGGTTTCAAGACCGTTTGGGGATCACCCAAACGGTCTCAAGACCGTTTGGGGATCACCCCAAGACCGTTTGGAGGTCTGGGGTCAAGTATAGTTGACCAATTGAAGGTCCAAAGGTACTAATCATATTGCAATGTAGTGCTGATTTGTTGATCAACTCGATAGACCAATCCATGATGATTTTTCACTAGAATCCAAAGTTTGGATGGGCCAAACGGTCTCAAGACCGTTTGGAGCTCATACAAACGGTCTCAAGACCGTTTGGTGGTCACCCAAGACCGTTTGGAGGTCTAGGGTTGAGTATGGTTAGGTGTTTGAAGGTCTAAAGGTACCAAGTTGCTATACAATGCAATGCTGTTTTGGTGATCAATCCAATGATCCAAACCTTAATTGGATGGCTTGGATTTGAGTGATGTGATGGGAAAACGGTCTCAAGACCGTTTGGAAGTCATCCAAACGACCTCAAGACCGTTTGGGGTCAGGTCATACCCAATTTGGATAATGGTTCAATAGTTTCAAAGTAACCAATCTTGCATTGATGAGTGTTGTTGGATCTTCGATTCCAAACCCTAATTCAATTGAATCAAACCCTAATTGATGATCAATTTAGGGTCAATTGAGGGTCAAATCAGTTTAAGGTTGACCTATTAAACTCAATTGAAGTATGAGTATAGGTCCAATTGATGATTGGTTCCATGAATTCAATGATTGAAGGAATCAACATTGAAAACCCCAATTCAATTGGATACCTCATGTCATTGAAGGTCCAATTGATCAAACCTTTTTGGAAACCTAATGTAATTAGGTGAGAGATACCCTTAATGGTACTAATCAATCATGCATAACAAATGCATGGATCCAATACATGATTAGTAAACCCTAGTTGAGGGTGTATCCTTGTGAAACCCTAGTTGAGGGTGTATCATTGTGAACCCTGGTTGAGGGTGTATCCTTGTGAAACCCTAGTTGAGGGTGTATCCTTATGAACCCTGGATGAGGGTGTATCCTTGTGAAACCCTAGTTGAGGGTGTATCCTTATAAACCCTGGTTGAGGGTGTATCCTTGTGAAACCCTAGTGGAGGGTGTATCATTGTGAACCCTGGTTGAGGGTGTATCCTTGTGAAACCCTAGTTGAGGGTGTATCATTGCGATTGTTTATAGGCAACTTTATAATAAAGTTATGCCTTAAACTAAGATAAGTCCATATCATGTGAGATAGCTGGACAATTCTAATGTGTGGCCTATGCATTATATGCTAAGGGTGAGTATTCTGTGATGGAATGTATTAAGAGGGGAAATACCTTAATACAAGATAAAGTTGGTTAGCTCAAGAGGGTCTGAATTAATGAGAAATGGGGAACCCTAACCCTAATTTGGGGAAAAGGGAATGATAAGCCCTGTTTGATAGTGAACCCTAATTCCTGGTTAAGGAATGATGGTGTTACTATTGTATCACATGATGTGATGAATATCTTGTATGAGTGTTATCATGACTAATAACCATGCAGGTATGATGAGATGATGAATATAGCCAAGTTTGGGCTGTGACATTTATATAATAAATGTTGATTGGCTTTTTGTGTGTTGATGTTGTTGTTGCTTAATAAAAGTAACAATGTGTACGAATTTTATGAACCATGTGAATAAGTTGTTGCCTAGTGAGAGGTGACAAGATGTGAATGGCCTTATGAACCATGTGAAAAATTTGTTGCCTAGTGAGAGGTGACAAGATGTGAATGTCCTTGTGAGCCATGTGAATAAGTTGTTGCCTAGTGAGAGGTGACAAGATGTGAATGGCCTTGTGAGCCATGTGAATAAGTTGTTTCCTAGTGAGAGGTGACAAGATATGAATGGCCTTGTGAGCCATGTGTGATGCTTGGGTAACAAGTATCATGTTTCTTTGTAGCATTTGTGTTAATAAGTTATGCTAGAGAACTTGGCTGATGTTACATTTCTGTTATATATCTATATTTCATTGATGATTATTCATATCTGTTGTATTCATTACAAGTAGATGGATGAACTATGAGTCTACCATGGGTAGATGCAATGCTCTTATTAAAAATGGAGATTTTCTTATTCTGTTCTATGAAGAATAATTCTGCCTAATAATGTAAAAGTAACCCCTGCTCAGTTTAATTTCATAATCTGCTATAACAATGTTTCTGGCGGAGAGTTATATCTCTCGCTGGGGCAATTTACAATTGTCTCACCCCCGTGGGAAACATTTTTAGGTATGCATGAAAGGCAGAGCAGAAACCCTAGAACAGGGAAAGAGCAGTAGCAACAGCAACAGCAGGGACAGCAATAAGATCTCAGGTGGAGATATTTTCTGTCTAGTCATATAGATAGTAGTCCTATGTGTCGTCTCTGTACTCTCAGGTCCTCGGAGTTTTTAGTCAGTGTTTTTGATATATCAGTCTGAGGTTTTGGCTTGATGCCTCAAGATTTGTATGTTGCCTGCATATATGTTTATAAGGCAGCTGATGATGTAGTCTCTGGAAAGAGATGGTATAGGATATGTACGTTTGAAATAGAATGTATATGATATACAATGGCATTTGTTGGAAAAGATTTCCTATGTGTGGATCTCTTTGCAAAAAGTTTTAAGTTTTAGCGATTTTTTCTAATCCGCTGCTTGATGAACGCTTCCACATTAGTTAATCTTGTTTTCACGAGATGGTCGTCATAGTAATGATCATCACATTTGCGATAAGAACAAACCATATGATTCTTAGTGTTGGAAGACTCTCATACAAAGAAGGAGGTCTCCTTGCTCTTTTTCTTACCTTTAGCTTTTCTCTTTCCCTTTGATGATCCCCCTACAAATCCCAAACCACTAGTACCCCTTTATTTGGTAGAATGGTCAAGGATTTCATTTAGGGAGTTCTTCCCTTTGAGTAATTTCTATAGGGATGTTCTCAATCTATGGTTATCATCATTTAAGGAAATAATGGTAGAAGATAAACTAGATATGTCTTCCCTAGCATGCGCAAGATCAGCCTCAAGACATAAAGCTTTTGTTAAATATGAATCTTTTTCAAGAGAGATAGAAGCAACATTAACACTAGGCAATAAAGGTCTAGAAGATAGATCATTTACTTGACCAAGTAACCTAGCATTTTTAGATTTAATAATTTCTTTAATATAGATATCTCTCTCTTCTTTTTGAGCATCAATAAGGAGCTTAAGTTCATCATTTTTAGTTTTAACTATTTCAAGCTCTTTAAGGAAATTTTGGTTTTCTTCCTTAAGATTCTCAATGTTCTTAAGGTATATGTCATTCTCAACTTCAACCCCATTATATTGGAGATTAAGATCAAGGTAATGTCCTTGCAAATTATCAATACTCTCAAGATTAGTTTTCTCATTCAATTTAAGAATTTCAAGTTTAGCATAGAGATCATCAATGATTTTTCCTAACCATTTTCTTTTAGATTTACATTTAGCAAAGGATGAATGGTTAGTGATAAGCATGTCAATAACAACTTCCTTAGATAACTCATGCAAGCTTACCTCACTTACCTCACCAATATCTTCACTGGTAGAGGCCATGAGTGCAAGGTGGCACTCTCCATCTTCTTCGGAAGTTGAGATGCCTGAAGATGAAGCTTCCCAAGCTACATGAGCTGCATTTTTGTGTCTTTTATCCTTCTTGTCCTTCCTCATGTATTTTCTCTCCTTATTGTATTCATCTTCCTTCATTGAGCTACCCTTATGGTATGACTTTCTTGACTTGGGGAATTCACTCTTGTAGTGTCCCTTTTGCCCACACTTGTAGCATATTGGAGTAGAAGAGGAGGATGCTTGCTTTCCCTTGAAGTGTTTTCCCTTTATGTAGTTTTCTTCATTCTCACTAGGGCCTTCATCTTCACTAGAGGAGGAGGGAGAAGTCCGGCAAGTAAGTTGTTGTTGAAGGATGACAACCTCCACTTGTTCTTTGAAAGTACTATCTTTGATCTTCTTGTCTTCCTTCTCTCCTTGCTTGGCTTCTTATTCTTGCTTGTCAAGCCTAGTATCATGGGCTTGAAGGTTGCAAATGAGTTCTTTGGTTGGGATGTCGCCAAGGCTCCTCACTTCCTCAATTGAGGTGACCTTTGACTCCCATCTCTTTGGTAGAGTCTGAAAGATCTTGGAGTTGATTATACCTCTATCCAAAGTGTTACCCAATGCAACCAGCCCATTGATGATGACATTGAGTCTTGATTACATCTCTGCAATCCCTTCTTTCTTACACATCTTGAAGTTCTCTAGAAGGTTGTTCAACATGTAGATCTTTGCCTCCTTGACTTTCTTTGTGCCTTCATAGGTGATGCACAATTTGTCCCAAATCTCATAGGTGGTGTCCCAAGATGAGATCCGGTTGAACTCCGTTGGGGTGAGGGATGCATAGAGGATGCTTATGGATTTGACATCGAGTTGGGTTTCTTTGAGTTATGCTTCACTTCATGTTGCTACAGCTCCAGTTGGCTCATTGTAAGGTGTGACCATCACCTTCTACATGTCAAAGTTTGTCCCTTGAATGTAGAACTACATACACCTCTTCTAATAGAGGAAGTCGGTGCCATCAAAGATTGGAGGATGCATGGAGAAGCCTCCCTCTAGGTTGAGAGAATCAAGTAGATTGTCACCCATCTTCTCGTCTTGTGGGAGACTATTGGAGAAGATCCTTGTCTCTGATACCACTTGCTGGATCTAAGGTCTCTAGAGGGGGTGCGTAGAGCTACAAAATTTCTTACAAGAAAGATTAGACCTTCAAATTATATCAAATTGGAACCAAATATTAAGTGCAATTTGAAATCCTAACTAACACGCATAGCAAGGATGAGAGGAATTGATATCAAGCACTTGACAAGGTGATGTAGAGTGGTTCCACACTTCAAACTAGAAGTGAGTCAGTCCACTACCTAGAGAGGTCAACCTCTAGGACTTTGCTAGTGTTTTTCTCTATATTATCATGAATTAGAGTTACAACACATGACCACCAAATGACTTAACCCATCCAAGCACAAGGAGTATCCACCTTACCGAGGACTTACCCATTGTGCAAGAGTCTTCAGCCTTCACCAATGTCTTACCCACTTAAGCACAAGTCTTCAGCCTTCAAGGAATTTTCCACTTCTCTTAGATCTTCAACCTTTTCCTTCTCCTTCACCTGGAGAAGATCACCACCTCTTCATCAACCATGAAGAGGACCCACTATAGTTCCTTCTGCACTCGAGGAAGCTTGCTTCACCTTTTCTTCATGTAGGAAGGGGATAGGGAAGTAGGAGAAGATGAGAGCTTTACATGCACAAGGGTGGAGCTCTCTTACAAAAGGCCTAACTCACTCATAATCATGAAATGAAGTGTAAACTAGAGAAAGAAAAGGGCTCAAGGAGTTGTAGAACACTCAACTATAGCTAGGACTTAGAATAGCTTGAATGAGCAAACTTGGAATGGACTCCAAGGGGTCCTATTTATAGCTGAGGGTGCTCCCTTGAGTTGGGGATCACTTAGGGATAAAATATAGCCATTTTCCTCAATGAAACAGATCTATTTTTACCCAAAAAAAGTCAAAAATGGTTATAATAACTTTTTCTATGTTTTCCATACAGTACATTCGGTTGAGTTTCAATAAAGGTAATTCGATCGATCAACTAAAAGATAAAGCCAATTTTCAAACTATAGATTGAGTTTGTTCTAGGGAACTCGACCGATGAGCTAAAATTGAGTTTTCTCAGTGAGTCGGTCGGTTGAGTTCTGTGGGTGTACAACTCAACTGATGGGTCATCTTTAGAAAATCCATCATAGGATCGATCGAGTTTCCAACTCGATCAATGAATACCTTCTGAAAATTTTTTGAAGTTGACTTTTGAGTGATTAAACCTTGGTATTAAGTGTCCCTCATATTTTTCTCATCTTACTTACAAGTCATATCATCAATACAAGTGATTACAAAATTCTTCTAAGTTCATTTGGAGTGATTTCCCAAATTGCACACTTGCATCACATTTGACTTGAAGTTGGACAAGCTAGGGCTTGTGTAATTTGATCCTTTTCATGAACCTAAAGTATGAAATCAATCTTGAACAAACATATTAGATACATAGGAATGGAATGCTTTTGTCATTATCAAAATATGGGCAATGTATATCCCTTAGGTCAACATGTATAACTCTCAAGTCAACATTCACCCCCTTTTTCACAAAGAGAAAACATTCCTCAATCGTACTGAAAAGGACATTTGAAGGTATACCTTTGCCTTATGAATTGCAAGGGGATTCTGGATTTGAACAATATGAATTACTCCCCCTCGATCTATGCTTACTCTTTCCTACATAGTTAGTCTATCTACACAAAGCAACATGACATATATATACTATATGGTCCTTTAGCAAGTCACATAATGAAGCATATAATGAACACAAAAAGTATCATATAGGCAATAAAACAATATGGTTGAGCTTCAAAACATTGAACTTCTCACCCCTTTTGACATTATCAAAAAGGAAGGGGTGTAGAAGAGCACAGAAACAAGTCTACTCTAAGCACAACCAAGCACACATGCACAACATGCAATCTCAAAGCATACACCAAATAGAGACGAGAGAAACAAATAATTTAAGTCATAATCAAAATATGGTAAAGCATGACACCAACTCTTGAGATATAGTAAATCAAAGAGTAAGTGCACAAAGGATTAAGATTACAACACAGAAAGCAAGTTCACAAAAAACAACTACAAACCAAACTGATGAAGGCTATATGATAAAATAGTACAGCTCAGAACATGTGCCCAGATGTTTGTAATATAAAATAGCCTACAAAGATATATATGATCAACATCTAGACTAAAAACTAGAAAAACTAAACATCTAGGTCATCTATGTCTACATCATCCACATCATCATCAGCATCAAAGGCATCAGGCTCATAGTCATCATCTCTGTTTGAAGATGCAACAGCATCACCTTTCATCACCAGAGGCTCCAGCAAAACCATCAAAGTCATCATCAGAAGCATCACCATCATCATCATCAAACTCCTCATAAGCAGCCTCCTCATTAGCCTGGTCCAACATCTTTTCATCAGCAGAGGGACCGAAACCACGATCGGGCCAACGTGCATTCTGCTCATCCCAAGAAATACCAAGAGCATGGAGCTCATTGGCCTATAGGAAGGAAGGAGCAGAACTACTGAGACTAGCAAGCAGAGTGGACAAGGGGCCAACTATGAGAGGCATCACACCATGGGTAGATCCACCAGCAACATAGGTTGTAGAAGCGAAAGGTGTAGGTGGAGGGGAAGGGTAAAAGTGATCATATGCATAGGATGCATAGTCACCTCCTGGATAGGGCCGGTAGGCAGGGTAGGGGTTCGTACATAATAGGTTAATGTTAGACATAATGAAACATAGGTCCTGAGGTAGGTGCTCCTGAACCTGAAGGTTGTATGCTTGTTGACGCATCATGTAGCCCATAAGGGTTTCATTGGATACATGGAAGGGGCATGTGAAGGTCGGGTAGGATGAGGTGGTGGAGTTTCCTGGATAGAGGTAGGGGTAGAGGCACCAGGTGTGGTGGAGGATAGGATGGGCACAAACTTCTGAAGAGTGGTCTCACTAGTGCAAACTCTTTTCTGGACAGGTTTGTAGTGAAGGTCATAAAAAAGAGATTTTCCAGTGGCAAGCTAGAATAGACCACAGATCAGGGATGGGTAGGGTGGGTGGGTGCCACAGGTGTTCTTGCCTGAGTCAAAGTAGGTCATATGATGGAGAACATATCTTTCCCACTTGACTCTGATATTCTATTAGATCTAGGGCTCTAGAAGGGGGTGAATAGAGCTTCAAAAATTCTCACAAGATATATTAGACCTTCAAATGATATCAATTAAAACCAATAGCTTCAGTGCAATTTGAAGTCCTAACTAACAAGCATAACAAGGATGAGAGAAATTGATAGCAAGCACTCGACAAGGTCATGTAGAGTGGTTCCACTCTCCAAACAAGGAGAGAGTCAGTCCACTACCTAGAGAGGTAAACCTCTAGGACTTTGCAAGTGCTTTTCTATATATATTCACCAATAAGAGTTACAACACAAGACCACCAAAGGACTTACCCATCCAAGCACTAAGAGTCTTCTACCTTACCAAGGACTTACCCACTTTGCAAAGAGTCTTCAGCCTTCTTCCAAGGTCTTACCTACTCTTGCACAAGTCTTCCGCCTTCAAGGTTTTACCCACTCTTCTTAGATCTTCAGCCTTTGCCTTCTCCTTCACCTGAAGAAGATCTTCACCTCTTCTTCAACCTTGAAGAAAAACATCAATAGCTCCACCTTCACTCGGAGTAGCTTGCTTCCCCTTTGCTTCATGGAGGAAAGGGGTAGGGAAGATAGAATGGATGAGAGCTTTACAAGCACAAGGAAGTAGCTCTCTTGCAACAGACCTATCTCACTTAGAATCATGAAATGAAGTGTAAACTAGAGAGAGAAAGGGGCTTAAGGAGTTGCAACACACTCAACTATAGAAAGGACTTAGAATAGTATGAATGAGAAAACTTGGAATGAACTCCAAGGGGTCCTATTTATAACTGGGGGTATTCCCTTGAGTGTTGGATCACGTAGGGTCGAAATATAGCTGTTTTCTAAGATGTAACATATCTATTTTTTCCCAAACCAACTCACCAACGGTTATAATAACTTTTTATGTGTTTTCTGTACAGTACATTCAGTCGAGTTTCAATAAAGGTAACTCGACGATCCACTAAATGACAAAACTAATTTTCAAACTATCAGTTGAGTTTGTTCTGGGAAACTCGACCGATGAGATAACATTAGGTTTTCTTAGTGAGTCGGTCAGTCGAGTTCTGTGAGTGTGCAACTAGACCGATGGGTCATCTTTATAAAATCCATCATAGGATCGGTCGAGTTTCCAACTCGACCGATGAACAGCCAGCGACAATTTTTCTAAATTGACATTTGAGTAATTAAACCATGGAATTAAGTGTCCTTGATTTTTTCTCATCTTAGTTACAAGTCATATCATCAATAAAAGTGATTACAAAAATTATCTAAGGTCATTTGGAGTGATTTCCCAAATTGCATACTTGCATTGCATTTGACTTGAACTTGAACAAGCTAGGGCTTGTATAATTTGATCATTTTCATGTACCTAAAGCCTAAACTCAATCTTGAACAAAAATATTAGATACATAGAAATGGAATGGTTAAGTCATTATAAAAATATGGGCAATGTATAACTCTCAGGTCAACATTCTCCCCCTTTTTGACAATGACTAACCATTCCTCAATCATATTGAAAAGGATACTGAAGTTATACCTTTGCCTTGTGAGTTGTAAGGGGATTCAAGATTTGAACAATGTGAATTGCTCCCCCTCAATCTATGCTTAGTATAACCTACATGCTTATTCTATCTACACAAAGCAACATGACATATATATACTATATGGTCCTTTATCAGGTCACACGATAAAGCATAAAATGAACAATAAAAGGATCACATAGGCAATAAAAACAATATGGTTCAGCTTCAAAACATTGAACTTCTCTCTCCTTTTTGAAATTATCAAAAAGGAAGGGGGTAGAAGGGCACAGAAACAAATCTTCACCAAACACAACCAAGCATACATCCATAACATGTAATATCAAACCATTCACCAAACAAAGATAAGAGAAACAAACAATCTAAGTCATAATCAAAATATGGTAAAACATGGCACCAATTCATGAGATATAGTAAATAAAAGAGTAAGTTAACAAATGATTAAGATTACAACCAGAAAAGCAAGTTCTCAGAAAACAACTACAATAAGCCATAACGATGAAAGCTAGATGATGAAATAGTACAACTCAGAACATGTGCCCAGATGTTTGTAATACAAAATATCCTAGAAAGATATATATGATCAACATCTAGACTAAAAACTAAGACAACTAAACATATAAGCTATCTATGTTCACAACATCATAATCCTCAGCATTAGAAGCATCAAGCTCAAAGTCGTCATCTCTGTCTGAAGGTGCAGTAGAGAGAATAGCATCACCGTCATCACCGGTGGCACTAGAAAAACCATCAGAGCCATCATCAGAAGCATCGTCAGCATCCTCATCAGCTTCCTCATTAGCAACCTCCTCATTAGCCTGGTCCAGCATCTCTTCATCAATAGAGGGACCGAAACCACGATCAAGCCAACATGCATTCTACTCATCCCAAGACATACCGAGAGCATGGAGCTCGTTGGTATGTGGGAAGGAAGGAGCAGAACTACTGAGGCTAGCAAGTAGAGTGGTTAAGGGGCCAGTTGGAAGAGGCAGTACACTAGGTGTAGATCCACCAACAGTAAGGGGTGTAGCAGCGGAAGGTGTATGTGGAGGGGCATGGTAAAAGTGATCATATGCATAGGATGCATAGTCACCTCCTAGGAAAGGCTGGTAGTTAGGGTAGGGGTGTGCATAGGACATGTTCATAGTGGACATGATGGAACATAGGTCCTGATGCAAGTTCTCCTGAAGCTAAAGGTTGTATGTCTATTGATGCATCATGTAGCCCATAAGGATTTCATTTGACACATGGAATGAGGCATGGGAAGGTCGGGTAGGCTGACTTGGTGGAGGTGCTCTGGTAGAGGTAGAGGTATAGGTACCAGGGGTGGTGGAGAATAGGATAGGCACAGACTTCTGAAGAGTGGTCTCACTGATGCAAACTCCTTTCTGGGTAGGTTTGCAATGAAGGTCATGGAAAAGAGATTTTCCAGTGGCAAGCTGGAACAGACCATAGATCAGGGCAGGGTAGGGTGGGTGGGTGCCACATGGTTCTTGCCTGAGTAAAAGTAGGTCATATGATGAAGAACATATCTTGACCACCTGACTCTGATTTTCTTCAAGAGATAATACATGATCACCGTAGTGTTTTCTAAAATCTCAGTTGGATTCTTCTTTGGGTGAATATTACAGTTAACAACTAAGGCGAGGATGCATCTCTTGAGATCCAAGGTAGAGGAGCGAAGGGTGCACTTCTTCCTATATGGTAATTGAGGCTTCTTCAAGAACTTATGAATATCAGGGAGAGTAAGAGCATATTGCTTGTAGAAGACCTCAGGCTCAACTAAGTCAAAATACTCTGGGTAGTCCTTATGCCAGGTGTCAGTCACTTCAGTACTCGAAAAGAAGATGTTCAGGGTATCCTCAGAGACTTAAAATTTCTTCCCGGCTATCATAGATGTGAGGATTACTTGAGTATTAAGTGGGGGTACGAGGGTGTCATAATTCCATCAGAAGTTAGCATAGAATTCATGAATTACTTTTGTTCTTGTGATGGAATTGGTATAGCATGCACGTTCAACACCCAAGGCAGAGAGATGGTGATCATAAAGAACTTCTACTTGATCTATGACCTCTTGTCTTTGTGGTCTAGGTTCAAATTGGACACGAAAAGGGAAAGGGTTCCAGGGAAGGAGCTCCTTATACCTATTTAAAGCCTCATTTGAGACAAACATAATGTCATCAAACGGAATCAAGAGGGAGTTGGATGAAGATGAAGGTGCATTAGTTGGGGTGGCCCTATGTCTCCTATTGGATTCCATAGAGACGAAAAGGAGAGGAGGGAGAGAGAAAAATCTAAAGAATCACCACCAAAACTCATCCACAGACCTAGGTAGGCAAGGGGGAAGGTCAAGGGAGGTCAAGATAGGTCAAACTAGGGCTAGGGAGAGGAAGGTCGGGGCTAGGGTTGAGAGCTTAGGGGAACTGGAGGTCGGATCGGTCGAATTTTCTCTAGTTGAGAGGGAGAAGAGTTGGCCAAAACCATCTTAAATTTGCTCCAACCCGGCCATCAGTCGAGTTCTGTGAACTCAGAAACTCGACCGATAGGCTCTTTAAAAAATCTCTCAGCCTCTGATCAGTCGAGTTGGCAACTCGACCGATGGTCAACCTAACCTAAAATTAGAAATCCTAGTTTCTAGACATTAGAGTGCTAATTAAATTTATTTTTCAATTCAATTATTTATTTTGAACATACTTAGGCACATATCACTCATCATTGGGTACTATTTTGCGGTAAAATGTGTGTTTGCAAAAGTACCCAAAAACAAGAGAAAAATAAGGCAAATGAACATGAAAAACTTCTTTTTAGCATATTAGTAAGAAATGGTGATCAAACCAGAGGAAAAACATATAGGATAGATGAAAACTAGCTAGAAGGAATATTAGATTCATTCAAAGCAATTATGAGTAGTTTATATCTATTAAAGTTAAATTGATCTCTAGCTACAAGTTTAGTAAAAATGTCTGCCAACTGATTTTCTGTGTCCACTTGTGTGATATATATATCCTTCTTGGCAATGTGATCATGGAGAAAATAATGGCAAACCTATATATGTTTAGATCTACTATGCAAGATAGGATTATATGACAAGTTAATTGCACTATTATTATCACAATAGATAGGAGAATCATAAAAAAGAATGTTAAAGTCTTGGAACATTTTCTTCATCCATAGGACTTGGGCACAACAACTCCCGATTGTAATGTATTCAGCCTTGGTGGTTGATAATTCCACTGTGCTCTATTTCTTGGAGAACTAAGACACCAAGCATGGTCCTAGAAGGAAACAAGTGCCACTTGTGCACTTTCTATCAATGAAGCACCCTGCATAATCCGCATCAATATAAGCAATAAGAGTAAAGTCCCTTGACTTGGGATACCATAGTCCAAAATTTTAGGTTTTGGCTAAGTACTTTAAAATCCCCTTAACAACTATAAGATGTGATTTCTTAGGATTTGATTGAAAGTGAGCACACAAGCCAAAAATAAACATTATATCATGTTTAGACACAGTTAAGTAATGTAAACTTTCAATCATACCACTATAGAGCTTCTCATCTACCTTCTATCCTTCTTCATCTTTGTCAAGTTTGCTGGTGTTTGACATGGGTGAATCCATCGACTTGGTGTTCTCCATCCCAAAGCATTTGAGTAGTTCACTTGTATACTTGCCTTGACTGATGAAGTTCCCATCTTTGGTTTGCTTTATTTGAAAGCTAAGGAAGAACGTGAGTTCACCCATCATACTCATCTTGGATTCACTTTGCATAAGATCACTAAATTATTTGCAAAGATAAAGGTTAGTTCCGCCAAAAATGATATCATCAACATATATTTGTATGATAAGAAAATTGTTAGAAGTGTGCTTTAGAAATAAGGTAGAATCTACTTTGCCCATGATATACCCATGATCTAAAAAAAAGTTCTTTAATTTCTCATACCAAGCCCTAGGTGCTTGTTTGAGTCCATAGAGAGATTTTTTCATCAAATAAATATGGTTAGGTGAACTATCATGTTTAAACCCTGGAGGTTCTACAACATACACTTCCTAATCAATTATACCATTCAAAAACACACTTTTAACATCCATTTGATACATATGAAAGTTTTTATAACTAGCAAAGGAAATCAACATACAAATGGACTCAAGTCTAGATACATATGCATAATCTATACCTTCCTGTTGATTGAAGCCTTGAGCCACTAACCTTGTTTTATTCCTTACCACTTTTCCACTTTCATCAAGCTTGTTGTGGTAGATCCATTTGGTGTCGATGATCTTTCTATAACTTGGTCTTGGCACTAGGGTCCAAACTTTGTTCTTTTCAAATTGCTCCAACTTTTCTTGCATATCTAGGATCCACTCATAATCCTCAAGATCTTCCTTGACGTTCTTAGGCTTGAGTTGTGAGATGAAGGCATTCTAGGCTTGTTCTTTATTGAATGCAACCTGCGTCTTCACTCTTTTAAATGGATCACCTAAAATCAGCTCCTTTGGATTATTCTTTGCAAATCGGGGGGTTGGATCCATCTTCTCTTCATCTTTCTCTTCTTCTTGAGTTACCACCTCTTTTCCCTTTTGGGTGATGTTGACCTCTTTTAGAATAGGAATTAATTCACCTACAATGTCATCATTTGGAACAATATCTTTAGAATTAGAGGGGTTAGTCTCAATAAACTTAACATTTATGTGATGTAGGCCATCCATAAAAATAACATTCTTAATACACAAGGATTCACCTACATCACCCTCACCTTTGACTTTAACTTTCTTATTATCCCCAAAGGTGACCAAACCTCCTTTCGTTTTGGTGAAGTTGTGGAAATGACTTATATCACATGTCACATGCTTAGTGCAACCACTATCAACAATCCATCTTCCTTTTTCCTGCAAGAAAGGAGAATTTCGGTTCCCAACTCAAACTTTAGGATCCAGAGTTAGCCTGGGGACCCATTTCATCTTTGGATTGGTCCCCTTAGGCTTGTAAGGACAATAAATAGAGTAATTATCATCACACTTGTAATAAGAACAAACCATAGGATTCTTAGTGTCGGAAGATTCTCCTACAAAGAAAGAGGCCTCCTTGCTCTTTTTATTACCTTTGGCTTTGCACTTTCCCTTTGGTGCTCCCCCTATAAATCCCAAACTACTAGTACCACTTTGTTTGGTAGAATGGTCAAGGATTTCATTTAGGGAGTTTTTCCCTTTGAGGAATTTCTATAGAGATGCTCTTAATCTATGATTATCATCATTTAGAGAAATAATAGTAGAAGATAAGCTAGCTATGTCATCTCTAGCATGCACAAGATCAGCCTCAAGATAGAGGGCTTTAGTTAACTATGAATCCTTCTTAAGGGAAATTAAAGCAATTACCAGGCAAGATAGGTCTAGAAGATAAATCATTAAATTGACCAATCAACCTAGCATTTTCATATTTAAGCATTTGAATTTCCCTAAGATATACATCTCTTTCATCTCTACGAGCATCAACAAGAAGCTTACATTCAACATTTTTAGATTTAATCATTTCAAGCTCATTTAGGGAATTTTGTTTTTCTTCCTTAAGAGTTTCAATGTTCTTAAGGTAGATAGCATTCTAAACTTCAACTCCATTGTATTAGAGCTCAAGATCAAGATATTTCCCTTGCAAGTTATCAATGCTCTCAAGATGGGCTTTCTCATTAAGATCAAGAATTTCAAGTTTAGCATATAAATCATCAATATTTTTTCCTAATCGTTTTCTTTTAGATTTACATTTAGCAAAAGATGAACGGGCAGAAATAAGCATGTCAATAATATCTTAGATAACTCATGCAAGCTTACCTCACTTACCTCTCTTACCTCACCAATTTCTTCACTGGTAGAGTCCATGAGTGCAAGGTGGCACTCTCCATCTTCTTTGGAGCTTGAGCTACTTGAAGAGGAGGCTTCCCAATCTGCATGAGTTGTATTCTTGTGTCTTTTCTCCTTCTTATCCTTACTCTTGTACTTGTTATCCTTCTTATACTCCCCTTCCTTCTTTGAGCTGCCCTTGTGGTGTGACTTTCTTGACTTGGTACATTCACTCTTTTAGTGCCTCTTTTGTCCACACTTGTAGCATCCAGGAGTAGAGGAGGAGGAGGAGGCTTGCTTTCCCTTCAAATGTTTGCCCTTGATGTAGTTTGCTTCATGATCACTTGGGCCATCATCTTCACTAGAGGAGGAAGGAGAAGTTTGGCAAGTAAGTTGTTGTTGAAGGATGACTGTCTCCACTTGTGCTTTGAAAGCACTATCTTTGATCTTGTTGACTTCCTTCTCTTCTTGTTGGGTTTCTATTTTTTGCTTGTCCAGCCTTGGCTCATGTGCTTGGAGGTTTCCATTGAGTTCTTCGGTAGGGATGTCACCAAGGATCCTCACTTCTTCAATGGAGGTGACCTTCGACTCCCATCTATTTGGTAGAGTCCTCAAGATCTTGGAGTTGATTACACCTCTATCCTAAGTGTTGCTCAATGCAGCCAGCCCATTGATGATGACATTGAGTCTTGAGTACATCTCTGTAATCCCTTCTTTCTTGCCCATCTTGAAGTTCTCTAGAAGGCTATTCAAGATGTAGATCTTAGCCTCCTTGACTTGCTTTGTGCCTTCATAGGTGATGCACAATTTGTCCCAAATCTCATAGGCAGTGTCCCAAGATGAGATCCATTTGAACTATGTTGGGGTAAGGTTGCATAGAGGATGCTTATGTCTTTGGCATTAAGTTGGGCTTCTTTGACCGCAGCTTCACTCCATGTAGCAATAGCTCCGGTTGGCTCCTAATTTGTAGTGGTCATCACCTTCCACATGTCAGAGTTCATGCCTTGAATGTAGAATTTCATACGCCTCTTCTAATAGAGGAAGTTGGTGCCATCAAAGACCGGAGGATGCATGGAGAAGCCTCCCTCTAAGTTGAGATAACCAAGTAGGTTGTGACCCATCTTCTCATCTCGTGGGAGATTGTTGGAGAAGATCCTTATCTCTGATACCACTTGTTGGATCTAGGGCTCTAAAGGGGGGGTGAATAGAGATTCAAAAATTCTCACAAGATAGATTAGACCTTCAAATCATATCAATTAAAACTAATAGATTAAGTGAAATTTGAAGTCCTAACTAACAATCATAGCAAGTATGAGAGGAATTGATAGCAAGCACTTGACAAGGTCATGTAGAGCGGTTCCACTCTCCAAACTAGGAGAGAGTCAGTCCACTACCTAGAGAGGTCAATCTCTAGGACTTTGCAAGTGTTTTTATCTATATATTCACCAATAAGAGTTACAACACAAGACCAACAAAGGACTTACCTATACAATCACAAAGAGTCTTCTACCTTACCAAGGACTTACCCACTTTACAAAGACTCTTCAGCCTTCTTCCAAGGTCTTACCTACTCTTACACAAGTCTTCCACCTTCAAGGGTTTACCCACTCTTCTTAGATCTTCATCCTTTGCCTTCTCCTTCATTTGGAGAAGATCTTCACCTCTTTTTCAACCTTGAAGAAGAACAACAACAACTCCACCTTCACTTAGAGTAGCTTACTTCACCTTTGCTTCATGGTGGAAAGGGGTAGGGAAGATGGAATGGATGAGAGATTTACAAGCACAAGGAAGTATCTCTCTTACAACAGGCCTGTCTCACTCATAATCACAAAATGAAGTGTAAACTAGAGAGAGAAAGGCGCTCAAGGAGTTGCAACACACTCAACTATAGCAAGGACTTAGAATAGTATGAATGAGCAAACTTGAAATGAACTCCAAGGGGTCCTATTTATAGTTGGGGGTGTTCCCTTGAGTGTGGGTTCACTTATGGTCGAAATATAGCCATTTTCCAAGATGCAACAGATCTATTTTCACCCAAAACAACTCAACAACGGTTATAATCACTTTTTCTCCATTTTTCATATAGTACATCCGACCGAGTTAATAAAGGTAACTTGATCGATCCATGAAATGACAAAGCCAATTTTCAAACTATCGGTCAAGTTTGTTCTGCGAAACTTGACCGATGAGATAAAATTAGGTTTGCTCAGTGATTATGTCGGTCGACTTCTATGAGTGTGCAACTTGACCGGTGGGTCATATTTAGAAAATCCATCATAGGATCGGTCAAGTTTCCAACTCGACTAATGAACAACCTGTGACAAATTTTTAAGTTGACACTTGAGTGATTAAACCATAGAATTAAGTGTCCCTGGTTTTTTCTCATCTTAGTTACAAGTCATATCATCAATACAAGTGATTAAAAAAATTATCTAACGTCATTTAGAGTAAATTCCCAAATTGCACACTTGCATTGCATTTGACTTGAACTTGAACACGCTAGGGCTTGTATAATTTGATCCTTTTCATGTACCTAAAGCCTAAAATCAATCTTGAACAAACATATTAGATACATAGGAATGGAATGGTTAAGTCATTATCAAAATATGGGCAATGTATAACTCTCAGGTCAACACGTTCTTCAAGAGACAATATATGATTACCATAGTGTTTTCTACAATTTCAGTCTGATTCTTGTTTAGTGAATATTGCAGTTAATGACTAGGGCAAGGATGTGTCTCTTAAGGTCCAAGGTAGAGGAGGGAAGGGTCCACTACTTCCTATATGGGAATTGAGGCTTCTTCAAGAACTTATGAATATCAGGGAGAGTAAGATCATATTACTTGTAGAAGGCCTCAGGCTCAACTAGGTCAACGTACTATGGATAGTCCTTACGCCAGGTGTCAGTCACTTCAGTACCCAAAAAGAAGATGATCAGGGTATCCTTAGAGACTTAAAATTTCTTCACAGCTATCATAAATGTGAGGACTACTTGAGTATTAGGCGGTGGTACGAGGGTGTCGTAATTCCAACACAAATTTATGTAGAATTCATAGAATGCTTTGGTGCGTGTGATGGAATTGTTATAGAATGCACGGTCAACACCCAAGGCTGAGAGATGGTGGTCACAAAGAAACTCTACTACTTGATCTATGACCTCTTCTCTTCATGGTCTAGGCTCAAATAGGGCATGAAAAGGGAAAGGGTTCCTAGGAAGGAGCTCCTTGTACCTATTTAGAGCTCATTTGAGACAAAGAAAGTGTCATCAAAAGGAATCACATGTGAGTTGGACAAAGATGAATGTGAATTAGTTGGGGTGGCCCTTTTCCTCCTATTGGATGCCATGGAGACGAAAATGAGAGGAAGGAGAGAGCAAAAGATAAATAACCACCACCAAAACTCATCTATAGACCTAGGTTTGCAGGGGGAAGGTCAAGGGAGATTGATCTAGGTCAAACTAGGCTAGGGAGAGGAAGGTCGGGGCTAGGGTTGAGAGCTTGAGGGAGCTAGAGGTTGGATCGATCGACTTTTCTCTTATTGAGAGGGAGAATAGTCGGCCGAACCTATCTTAAATTTGCTCCAACCCAACCATCAGTCGAGTTCTATTACTTGGAAACTCGACTGATAGGCTCTTTAAAAAGATCTTGACCTCTGATCGCTCGAGTTTCCAACTCGTCCGATGGTCAACCTGACCTACATTTAGAAATCCTAATTTCTAGCCATTATAGTGCTAATTAAATTTATTTTTCAAGTTAATTATGTATTTGAATATACTTAGGCACATATCACTCATCATCAGGTACTATTTTGCAATAAAACAAGCGTTTGCAAAGAATACCTAAAAATAAGAGAAAAATAAGGTAAAAAGGAACATGAAAACCTAAAATTTTAGCATATTAGCAAGCAATTGTGATCAAAACATAGGAAATGCATACATGATAGATCACAACTAGCTAGAATGCATACCATATTCATTCAAAGTAGTTATGAGTAGTTTAGATCTGATAAAGTTAAATTTCTCTCTAGCTAGAGGTTTAGTGAAAATGTCCGCCAGCTGATTTTTCTTATCACATGCATGATATAGATATCCTTCTTGGCAAAGTGATCATAGAGAAAATTATGGCAAACCTCTATATGCTTTACTCTACTATGCAATATAGGATTGTATGACAAGTTAATTGCACTAGTATTATCACAATAGATAGGAGAAACATTAAAATATATACCTTTCTATTGATTGTAGCCTTGAGCCACTAACCTTGCTTTGTTCCTTACCACTTTTCAACTTTCATCAAGCTTGTTGCTATAGACCCACTTGGTGCCAATGATCTTTCTATCACTTGGTCTTGGCACTAGGGTCTATACTTTTTTCTTTTCAAATTGCTTCAACTCTTCCAGCATATTTAAAATCCACTCATCATCCCCAAGAGCTTCCTTCACGTTCTTTGGCTCTAGTTGTGAGATGACGGTGCTATTGGCTTTTTCTTTGTTGAATGTAGCCCGCGTCTTCACTCTTTCAAATGAATCACCTAAAATCATCTCTTTTGGATGATGCTTTGCAAACTGGGGGGTTGGATCATTCTTCTCTTCATCTTTCTCTTCTTCTTGAGTGACCACCTCTTTTCCCTTTTGGGTGATGTTGAGCTCTTTTAGAATAAGAATTACTTCACCTGCAACATCATCATTTCAAACAATATCTTTGGTAATAGAGGAGTTGGTCTCAATAAACTTAACATTTTTGGATTCTTCTACTTTAGCAAGATCAAAATTAAATACTCTATAAGCCTTTCTAGTAGTGCTATAGCTAAGAAAGAAAGCCTTGTAAAATTTTAGATCAAACTTTCCAAGAGAATCTTTCATATTCAAAACAAAACAAGGACATACGAAAACATGAAAATAGTTGATAGAAGGCTTCCTACCATGCCATAGCTCATAGGGGGTTTTCTTCAAAGAAGGATGTGTAAAAACTCGGTTTTGCACAAAACATGAGGTACTGACAGCTTCAGCCCAAAACTTATTTAGAGTATCATACTCTAGAAGCATGGTCCTAGCCTTCTCCTATAAAGACCTATTCTTTGTCTCTACAATCCCATTTTGTTGAGGTGTTCGAGGTGAAGAAAAATTATGTGCATAATCAGATTCTTGACAAAAATGTTCAAAAAGATCATTTTCAAATTCTCCCCCATGATTACTACGGATGGAAATGATGCGGCAAGAGGATTTATTCTCAACTCATTTATAAAATATTGAGAAAACATCAAGTGTATCACTCTTATAAATGAGAAAGAAGGTCCAAGTATATCTAAAGAAATCATTGACAATAACAAGGCAATACTTGGAACCACGAAGCGATTGAGTTCTCATTGGTCCAAATAGATCAATGTGAAGAAGTTCAAGAGCTCTCTTGGTACTAAGGACTCATGTATATTTGAAGGAGGACTTGGTTTGCTTTCCTTGGGTACAAGGTTAGCACTCCTCATCCTTTTTGGAAGTCCCTTGACCAAGTCCTTTTTGCTCAACTTCTTCAAATGATGCATATTTACATGACCAAGTCGACGATGCCAAAGAGAAATATCATTTGAGTTGACTACTAGGCATCTACCAACAATAGACTTAATAGAGTCAAGAACAATAACATAAAGATTACCACTTCTTTTTCCCTTATATATAACTTGGTAGGTGAGGGAATCTAGAATCAAACATTCAAAGGAAGTAAATAACACAAGGTAATCATTATCACATAATTGACTAACACTAATCAAATTGTGATGTAGGCCATCCACAAAAAGAACATTCTTGACACACAAGGATTGACCTACATCATCCCTCCTTTGACTTTGCCTTTTTTGTTGTCCCCAAAGGTGACCGAACCTTCTTTCTTTTTGGTGAAGTTGTTGAAAAGGCTTATATCACCTATCATATACTTAGTGTAGCCACTATCAACAATCCATCTTCCTTTTTCCTACAAGAAAGGAGAGTGTCAGTTCCCAACTCAAACTTTGGGATCCAGAGTTATCTGGGGACCCATTTCATATTTGGGTTAGTCCTCTTAGGCTTATAAGGAAAATAAGTAGAGTAATGATCATCACACTTGAAATAAGAACAAACCATATGATTCTTAGAGCCAGAAGACTCTCCTATAAAGAAAGATGTCTCCTTTCTCTTTTTCTTACCTTTGGTTTTGCTCTTGCCTTTTGGTGCTCCCCCTACAAATCCCAAACTACTAGTACCACTTTGTTTGGTAGAATGGTCAATGATTTCATTTAGGGTGTTTTTCCCTTTGAAGAATTTTTGTAGAGAGGCCCTTAATCTATGATTAACATCATTAAGAGATATGATAGTATAAGACAAACTAGCAATGTCATCTCTAGCATGAACAAGGTTGACCTCAAGACAGAGGGCTTTAGTCAAATAAGAATCTTTCTCAAGAGAAATAGAAGTAATATCATTACTAGGAAATATAGGTCTAGAAGATAGATCATTAACTTGACCAAGCAACCTAGCATTTTCAGATTTAAGCACTTGAATTTCCTAAAGATAAACATCTCTTTCATCCTTACGATCATCAACAATAACCTTAAATTCAGCATTTTCAGTTTTAAGAGTTTCAAGCTCCTTTAGGCACTTTTGGTTATCTTTCTTAATAGTTTCAATGTTATTAAGATAGATGCCATTATCTACCTCAACTCCATTGTATTGGAGCTCAAGATCAAGATATTGGCCTTGCAAGTTATCAATGCTCTCAAGATGAGTTTTCTCATTAAGCTCAATAATTTCTAGTTCAGCATAGAAATCATCAATAATTTTTCCTAATCATTTTCTTTTAGATTTACATGTAGCAAATGATGAACAGGTAGAAACAAGCATGTCAATAATAGATTCCTTAGATAACTCATGCAAGGTTACCTCACTTACTTCGCTTACTTCACCAATTTCTTCACTAGTAGAGGCCATGAGTGCAAGGTGGCATCTTCATCTTCTTTGGAGCTTGAGCTACTTGAGGATGAAGCTTCCCAAGCTGCATGAGCTGCATTCTTGTGTCTCTTCTCCTTCTTTTCCTTCCTCTTGTACTTTCTCTCCTTCTTCTACTCCTCTTCCTTCTTTGATCTACCCTTGTGGTGTGATTTTCTTGACTTGGGACATTCACTCTTATAGTGTCCCTTTTGTCCACACTTGTAGAATCTAGGAGTAGAGGAGGGGGCTTGCTTTCCCTTGAAGTGTTTGCCCTTGATGTAGTTGGCTTCATGCTCACTTGGACCATCATCTTCACTTGAGGAGGAAGGATAAGTCTGGCATGAAAGTTGTTGTTGAAGGATGACCGCCTCCACTTGTTCTTTGAAAGCACTGTCTTTGATCTTCTTATATTCCTTATCTTCTTTTCTGGCTTCTTCTTCTTGCTTGTCAAGTCTTGGCTCATAGGCTTGGAGGTTTCCAATGAGCTCTTTGGTTGGTATGTCACCAAGGCTCCTCACTTCTTCAATGGAGGTCACCTTTGACTCCCATCTCTTTGGTAGAGTCCTCAAGATCTTGGAGTTGATAACACCTCTATCCAAAGTGTTGCCCAAAGCAGCCAACCCATTGATGATGACATTGAGTCTTGAGTACATCTTCACAATCCCTTCTTTCTCACCCATCTTGAAGTTCTCTAGGAAGGTGATCAACATGTAGATCTTAGCCTCCTTGACTTGCTTTGTTCCCTCATAATTGATGCACAATTTGTCCCAAATCTCATCGACAATGTCCCAAGATGAGATCCAATTGAACTTTGTTGGGGTAAGGGGTGCATAGAGGATGCTTATGGCTTTGGCATTGAGTTGGGATTCTTTGATGCAACTTCACTCTATGTTGCAACAACTTCGGTTGGCTCCTTGTATGGTGTGACCATCACCTTCCGCATGTCAAAGTACATGTCTTGAATGTAGAATTGCATGCGCCTCTTCTAATAGAGGAAGTTGGTTCCATCAAAGACCGAAGGATGCATGGATAAGCCTCCCTCTAGGTTGAGAGAACCAAGTACGTTGTCGCCCATCTTCTCGTCTCGTAGGAGATTGTTGGAGAAGATCCTTGGCTATGATACCACTTGTTGGATCTAGGCTCTAGAGGGGTTGGTGAATAGAAATTGAAAAATTCTCACAAGATAGAATATACCTTCAAATTATATCAACCAAAACCAATAGTTTAAGTGCAATTTGAATTCCTAACTAACAAGCATAGAAAGAATGAGAGAAAAAGGAACAAGCACTTGACAAGGTCATTTAGAGTGGTTTCACTCTCCAAAGTAGGAGAGAGTCAGTCCACTACCTAGAGAGGTCAACCTCTAGGACTTTGCAAGTGCTTTTCTCTATATATTCACCAACAAGAGTTACACCACAAGACCACCAAAGGACTTACCTATCCAATACAAAGATTCTTCCACCTTACTAAGGACTTACTCACTTTACAAGAGTCTTCCGCCTTCTTCAAAAGACTTACATACTCTTGCACAAGTCTTCATCCTTCTTTCAAGGACTTACATACTCTTGCACAAGTCTTCAGCCTTCAAGGGATTACCCACTCTTCTTGGATCTTCAGCCTTTACCTTCTCCTTTACCTAGAGAAGATCTTCACCTCTTCTTCAACCTCAAAGAAGAAGAAGAACAACAGCTCCAGCTTCACTCAAAGTAGCTTTCTTCACCTTTGCTTCATTGAGGAAAGGGGTAGGGAAGTTGGAATAGAATGAGACCTGTACAAGAACAAGGAACTATATCTCTTACAGCTAGCCTATCTCACTCATAATCACAAAATTAAGTGTAAATTAGAGAGAGAGGGGCTCAAGGAGTTACAACACACTCAACTATAGCAAGGACTTAGAATAACACAAATAAGCAAACTTGGAATGAACTCTAAGGGGTCCTATTTATAGCTACGGGTGTTCCCTTGAGTGTGGAATCACTTAAGGTTAAAATATAGCCATTTTCTAAGTTGCAACCGATTTATTCTCATCCAAAACAACTCACCAATAGTTATAATCATTTTTTTTTTGCATTTTTTGTACAGTACATTCAGTCGAGTTTCAATAAAGGTAACTCGACCGATCCACTAAATGATAAAGCCAATTTTCAAACTATCGGTCAAGTTTGTTCTGGGAAACTCAACCGATGAGCCAAATTTAGCTTCGCTCAGTGAGTCAGTCGGTCAAATTATGTGAGTGTGCAACTCGACCAATGGGTCATCTTCAGAAAATCCATCACTGGATCGGTCGAGTTGGACATCGGTCGAGTTTCCAACTCGACCGATAAACAACCTGTGACAAATTTTCTAAATTGACATTTGAGTGATTAAACCTTGGAATTAAGTGTCCCTAATTTTTTCTCATCTTATTTGCAAGTCATATCATCAATATAAGTGATTACCAAAAATCATCTAAGGTCATTTGGAGTGATTTACCAAAACACACACTTGCATTGCTTTTGACTTGAACTTGAACAAGCTAAGGCTTGTATAATTTAATCCTTTTTATGTACCTAAAGCCTGAAATCAATCTTGAGCAAACATATTAGATACATAGTGATGGAATGGTTAAGTCATTATCAAAATATGGGCAATGTATAACTCTCAAGTCAACAAAACCATCAAGCCATGACATGAAATCATCCATTCAAGCTTGCTGAAACCATCTTAGGAGAAAGATGAAGCCATGGGATGAAGAGATTGGCTGGACAAAGGTGAACTGGGGAGGCCATCGCCTGAGGGGAAGAACCACTGAGTTGTGGATCAGGTAGAGAACAAAGAAGAATAGGAGAACAACTCAAAATAAGGTTTCGCCAAAGCAGAGTGTAACTGCTACAATCAAGCCTGATAAAAGACTCACCAAGGTCCAAGGAACCTTCTTGATGACTATCTATAGTTAGACATCTATTTAAGGAGCTCGACATGAGACGGCGGTGATGGTCAAGATGGGATTTTGAGGGTACATCTCTGGGGCTAAGCACGTTAGAAAAGATCATACAAGAAATGATAAATAGAGTGTGAGGAAGCTTACCAACACACCAATTTGGCCGGAGACGATAGAGGGGTATGAGTTGTGTTGGGTGTTTTGTGGAGATGAAACTGAGTTGGTTTGTTAGGTTTGAGGTGCCGTCCGGAAATATTGAGTGAGAAAAAGAAAAGCTCTGGCTCATGTGGTCATTTTGGACCCCTTATACATAGGTAAGGGGGACAACAACACCGTCTGTAACCTTGGGGTAGGGGAAGGAGTCGAAGCCCTAAAGGGCATTTCTCAGATAGGTCAGGAAGTCCCAAAAAAGTTGGGACAATCAATGTTGTTGGATACTCAATATCTCCATCTTAAGCTCTACATTAGTGATGCCCCCTATAATAGATTTTTCCTGACTCCATCCCTCATCTCATTCCTCCTATCAAGCATAAGAAAATCATACATACTTATGTCTCCTGGCCTATAGAGTTGGGACAGCACGCGCCTTACCCAATATACAAAACTATCTACCTTAACCAATATACAAAACTATCTAGTGCTATATACAGAAACTATCCAGATCTTATAATGAAAAAGTTACCACCAGTGCCCTACTCTAGAAGTTGGGTCAGTAGTGTCATTAATGAGTTCCCTATTATGTATAGCACTTGTGTATTACTATGAAGCCAATAGGTCGATATATATACATGTAAACCTCCTATACAATGGAGTAACATAAATAGGCATCATGCACAATGGAATAATATGAAGATCCCCTTGTACAATGTGGTATACCAAGAGACGTAATATGAAGAGGCATAAGACCAAGAGACGTAATATGAAGAGTAGTAATATGAAGAAGCATAAGACCAACAGATATAATATGAAGTCATAATACAAAGAGACATAATACAATCTAACACCCCCTTCAAACTCATGGTGGATCCACAACATTGAGTTTGAAGAGATAGAAGTTATTCTGAGCTCGAGTTTGTGCCTTGGTGAAGAAATCAACCAATGGAAGCTCTGAAGGCACATATTGAAGAGTAATAACCTGATCATGCACCTGTGAATGCATGTATGAAGCATCAACACCAATATGATTGGTGAGATCATGTTTCACTGAGTCTGGAGCAATGCTAATAGCACTTGTACTATCTGACAAAAGAGGAGTTGGTTCTAAAACAAAAACACCAAAATATTCAAGTAACCATCGTATCTAGGTGACCTCTATAGTCAATAAAGCCATAGCTAGAACTCAGCCTCTGCACTTGAACGAGAAACTACTGTCTGCTTCTTACTCTTCCAAGCAATGAGAGAACTACCTAGAAAAGCACAATATGCAAAAAGAGATAAAAAATCAGAAGGATCACTAGCCCACGTCGCATCAAAATAGGCATGGAGCTGAAAAGAGATAGAACATCAGAAGAAAAGACGTTGAGTGATGGTTCCATGAAGATAGTGTAGAACACGACGAAGGTGACTATAGTGGAGTAGAGTGGGAGCAACAAATTGACTCATGATATGCATTGGATAAGTAATTTTAGGATGAGGGATACCAAGATAGACTAGACTCCCAACAAGATGATGGTAGCGAGTGGGGTCTGTAAGAGGCTCACCATCAGTGGGTTGAAGGTGGACATTAAGCTCCATATGGGTCTCGGTAGTGCACTGGTCAGTGAGAGAAGCACAGTCAAGAAGATCTTGAATATACTTCTCTTGGGACAAAAAGAAACCCTCAAGTGTAGAGGAAACCTCAATCCCAAGGAAATAGTGAAGAGGACCCAGATTTGACATAAGAACTTGCTCATTAAGCCTCTCTTTCACAAAAGTAAGATATTGAGAATCATTGCCAGTAATGATTATATCACCAACATAAAGAAGAAGAAGTGTCTGACCATGAGACGATGTGTGGACAAAAAGAGCAAGATCATGAGCACTAGCAGAAAACCCAACAATAGTTACAATAGCTGAAAAGTACTCAAACTAGGCTCGAGGGGCTTGCTTCAGGCCATAAAGAGAGCGTCGAAGGTGAAAAACCATGCCCTCAGGATTAGAATACCCCAGTGGTGGTTGCATGTAAACCACCTAACTCAAGTCACCATTAAGAAAGGTATTCTTGACATCAAGCTGAGAGATAGACCACTCCCAAATAGAATCCACAATAAGAAGTGTCTGAACAGTGGTCATGTGAGCCACATGAGCAAAAGTATCATCGTAATTATGACCATGCTTCTGCTGAAAACCGCAAGACACAAGACGATCTTTGTAGCACTCAAGTGTACCATTAGAATGAGTCTTAACATTATAGACCCACTTGAATGTGATAGGACTAACATGTGTAGGAAGATGCATAATGTCCCAAGTTCCAGTATGCTCAAGGGCAGCGATCTCCTCCGCCATTGCATGTTGCCACTCTTGATGAATGGCGGAATCATTGTAAGAAGTTGGTTCTATAAGGGAGGCAACAACATGGGCATAACAAGTAGGAGGTTGAAGGGACTAGTGATCACAAAGATCATATCAAGAAGCAGGAATCAACGAAGATAGTTCACCAGAGGAAGGTGGAATTGTAGAGGCAAGTGGTGTTTCTAGTGCTAGAGGTGGTGAAGCTTGTGCTGGAGAAGCTAGTGGTGTCTATGGTACTAGAGGTGGCAGTGGCTACGGTGTGAGAGGTGGAGGAGGTGGCAGTAGTGTCTATGGTACAGGAGGTGGAGGCAGTGGTTGAAGGTGTATAGTGAAGATAGGTGTATCAAGAAAAATTAAGAAAGATAGTGGCTCGAGGAGAGAAGCTAGAGTAGAGATTGAAGAAGTACTAGAGTAGAAAAAATGAGAGTCATAAAAAGTCACATCTTGAGAAATGCATATTCGTCGACCAACTAGATTCCAACAATGATATCCCTTATGCTTTGCATTATAACCTAGAAAAACACACTCAACTGACTAAGCAATTAGCTTGGTGCACTCACGAGGTGCCAATAAGACATAGCACACACACCCAAAGAGGTGAAGGGCTAAATAATCAAGAGGGGTACCAAAAAGATGCTCGACTGGTTTCTCACCCTAAAGATCAGTGGAGTGATGAGATAGTTGACAATAGAAATAGCCTCATCCCAAAAATAAGGTGGGACAATAGAAGCAGGCATAAGAGCATGATAAGTCTCAAGAAGATGACGATGCTTGTGATCATCCACACCATTATGAGCATGTTCAGCTGGATAGGAAAACTAAGAGAGAAGTGACTCGATCAGTAAGAAAAGCACATAGGGGTCCTAACAAATAATCCCCATCAGAATCAACAGAAAAAAACAAAAATAGGATGATCAAATTGGGTGCAGATCATAGTTGCAAACTTCTTATAGATAGGTAAAACCACACTATGAGAAGACATAAAATATATCCATGTCTGGCGAGAATAATCATCTACAAAAAGTATATATCTATCATAACCTATCCTCAAATTACTTCACATCTCAAAAAGTTTGACACTCAACCTTCCTCGCCTTATTTTGATGGTTATGTGTCACATTGTACTAAATCTATGCATTGGAACTAATTAAATGTTACAATGTACTTTTGACTAATGCTGAGACTTTTGTTACACCATGGGTATGTAATTCCATCTCTAGTCCTTACTATGTGTTCCTTTCTATCCTAACATCAATTCCATGTTGTGGGTCTTGATACCACAGTTCTAACACATCTTTCCTTGCCCAATTTGGGGATCATAAGTGGGAAATGAGCCCATTCAAATTTAAGGTCTAATTTCTAGTTTATTTTCTCCATTAGTGAAGATCAAGCCAACCAGGCCCAGATCCAATTGAACCCTTTTCTTTCCCCACCCCTCATTCTCATCCCTCTTGCATTAAGGGTCATACCATAATCCAACATCACCCATGATGTAGCCATGCCTCCTCTTTTCTCCCTCTCCCCTCGTCTCCTCCCCCTTTCAGCCGCATGACCAGCCGTGCCTGGAAGTGGGGCACCAACGGGGGAGGATAAGACCAACTGGCCGCCGCTACCACCTTGCTTCACCCATCTAAACCCTAAATTAGACCCTCCTTGTTTCTCTTCCTCCTATATAGACCCCTCCAACCACTCATTGCTTGGTTTAGCTCCTCCCTCCATAGAAGTAGTGTCGCCTCCCATGCTCCTTATACACCTTCTCAAAGATGTCTTTCTTGTTGGGTTTCGAGAACCCTAACACTGTCATGGGAAATATAGCCCTAGTTTCCTCTACCCCACCCCTCTCTCTTCTCTCCCTCTCCTCCTTCCAGCCTAGTGACCTTCTACAATGTCAGAGCCACATCGACAACCGAGCTCTAGCCGCTGCAAAGAGCATCGCCACTTTTGCACGCATGGGACGACAACCAAGAAGGCTGTTCCTGACGTCCCCTCACATTCACTCCCCCTCTCCGTTCATCGTTGCTGAGCTCGTGGCACTTGAAGCCTTCAAACGTGGCATCCCTTTGCTACTGCTACACCACACAACTACCCTAATGCCATGGAGAAAATGACCCAAGAGAGGAGGGTCTCGCCCGTCACTGCTACAGACCTTATCGCCTCTATGTGAGTCCAACACCAACTGCTCTATCCTGTAGCGATCTTATAGGTGACCTTCACTCTACCTCCACGACGGACGGGATCACCTGCTTCCTTGAACGTCGATGAGGTGTGATGCTATAGTCCATCACATCATGATGCTGATTTATGTAGACACCCTCCAAATTCCATCAGTCCACTGTCCAATGTAGGTGCTAGCCACCCTCACATCTCCCGTAGCTATGCACAATGAGACCCGACGTTGGACGAAGACCAACAAAGGCATGCCACCACTAGTTAGGAGCGATCGGTGGCCGTGGGCAGCTTAAGCTGGGGTCCAGATGGGCCTGGGCTTGGTAGGCCACACATACACCCAAGGAATGGCCCAACTGGAGATCGGCCACTTAAGGCGCCTCTCCCTTCCCTTGGATCTTGATCCAACCATCCAACAACACTATTTTTGAGGTAATCTCCAAAAATTCATAACTTGTGACTGCTTTGGCCAAGTCCAACATATTATATATGATTTTTAATCTAGAGAACGTGATCTACCTAATAAAAATACTTTCAAGACCTAATTTTTCTCTTGTCTTCTCCGGTTTTCTATTAGAAGTCACTTTATGATCCATGTTTTGTTGTAAATATCAATCATGCGCTATATGCATCATTAATGATCTTTAGTCTTTCATACCCCCTGTAACAATAAGCATCAACTCCCTTTCACTATGATGCTTTCTTAATATACCAAAATGCACCCAAAAGATCTTTTTAACCTTCTATGTTCATCCTTGACCTAATAGTGACTCATGTATGTAGTTGCATGTTAGAACTTGATCAAGTTTGGGAGTTTGGCTTAATTTGTCATCATCTAATCTTTCAAACTTGAAATCAGTAAATGCTATGATGATTTGTTAAATACTAGATTGAGCTTTCATGCCTCTTCCCATGTTTGTCTCTTAAAGCCTCAAGTACCTAGTTGTGCATTAAATGACCAAGTAGACCTAGTTGGCTTCCAAGGAATAATATACAACTTTTATGCTAAATCCATCTCGATCTTGTTTGAATTAGTAGATTTATCACACTTGTAGAAATAATACCAAATTGATATATCCAATTCTCTTAATGCTTATATGACTTGGAAATATAACCCTATTGCATGGAATTGATCTAATATGTTTTAATCATGATCTTGAATGTTAAAACATGATAATTAACTCCAAATAAAACTTTATCTTTATATTTATCTAGTATTACTCATGATGTGGATATATCACCTAGACCTAATGTGTTGATGTGACCTTTAAACTAGGTTGATTGATTGCATGCACTTATGAAACTTTGGACCTAAGTTGATCTAAACCTAGGTATAGGGGAACATACACAAGAATCATATGATGATTTTATTATAAAAATCCTTTTGATATAAGACACCATGTTATATCTTTTCTTTGTGAGGTTCCCTTAGTTTGGATGATCTCTAGGAATCTTATTCAAGAATCATAACTCTTAAGGTACTCTTACTCTCTTGACCATACTATTGTATTGGCTTGTTTGTATTTATGTTTGTATTAATTCTTGGCTAGTTAACTACTTGTTTGAGCTTCTTGTTCCCTATGACTAGTATGTTTGTTTTGCTTGATACACATTGAACAAACCTCAAACATAATTGAACTTGCCCATTATACAAACCTAGTGTATCTACCAATATTCTCGGGGTAAGGGCACAAGGTTGGCCGCCTTACTGGAGATGCCCAGTTAAGGTGGACCATGTCGATAAAAGGGTTGGCTAATCTTGAGCACCCTTACGGACCCTTCCAGTGGAAAGTTGGTCAATGGCCATATTATGTTGTTGAGTATAATGGAAATACACTTAAAAGACACTTTCTATAAAAGAATGTCGTTAAGTGTTCTCACCTTGTTTCAACTTCTTTCTTAATATGACATTTCTAGCCAAGCAACTTTTATAGTATTCTTAAACTGTTTGTTTGCCCTTTCGTAGCGTACTTTAATGCTTTCACATTAATATATTGTGTTTATTGAATTCCTAGTTGCCAAATGAAGATATGTTGCACTCTGGACTCAAATGAAACATTAATGGGGTATAATTAAATCTAGAAATGGGTACATATCCCTTATCTCCATGTTTAGTATCTTGTTATCTCTTTAGTCTTGTTGCTTTTGCTTTTGCATATATATTGCCTGTGTGAAATATTTGTTCCATTCTACAGATGGGCACCCAAGTCCACTCGCCTTTGGCTATGTAGCCATTAGGAGTGGGATGGTGTGGATTATGTAGCTGATGCATATGCGATAGTGGTAGAAGAGAGATCGGTAGGTGCAACAGAAGGAAGGTGAAGCCAGTCAAGCTCCCAAAGACATTGTGAATCACAAAGGCGGGGGCCAGTGGCAACTAGAGTACCCGTGTAACACCCACATCCCACGATTACCACTAACCATGAGATTAGGGCATAAGTTTGAGGATTATACTTAATACAAAGTTCACTCACCACTTTTTTCCTTTATTTCAAACTCTTTATTTTCTCGCATTCAATCATATAAACAAGCTTTATAAAAGAATTAAACCTTGATTACTATAATATGATCTTAACATTAATGTAACATCCAGACATTCATTTTGTTCCTCACACTTCCATGTACATACAACATGATATCCAGAAATATACTCTATTATTAAGGAAACAAAGATACAACCCACCATTTAGAACTCTCTCTCAACTCTATACAAGGACCCAGAGTGAAAAGAACCAACTGAACTTAATGAATCTCATATTTAACTCCTATGGAAGATATACTCTGATGCAATGCCATCTTCAGTCCATGAGTCATCCCTAAACATTGTGAGTAGAGGGGTGAGCCTACTCGCTCAGTGAATGAGTACTTCATAGAAATAGTTTAAAACACTTATATAATTACAAATATATTGTCGAGCAACTAATATTAATTATAACATAAGTATGCTTTAAAGAATCTAATCATTCACGATCATAAATATGGTAGGATACTCTAGATATATACAAGAGTGAATCAATATATGAACATTCTTGATTGATCATAAAGAGAACTAACAATTTAGAAACATACAAAGAATAATTGAATAACTGCACACACTCGTTTAACCTCTCACTCATCTTATTATGCCTTGAACCCACATGAGGTGTACCACAACATGTGAAAGAATCACATCAAGCTACAATCTCACTGTATAAGGCTTAGAAGCATGCTCAGGTTCCAAAGCCTGTCTCTCGAGTAAAACCCCATTTATAGCGAGCCTTGGCACGTCTACCTCTCGGCGGCTAATGGGAGTAGACGAATATCTCAAACTCCACCTCTATACCTGGGTACTCATGCGGTGAGTCAAAGCCCTCAGGCTTATTGTGCATCAGTGGACCTACTGACCACTAATCACTACAACATGTAACACAGGTACCACCGACATCCCCGATTGGTGTTGGGTACCACACAACTATAAGGAGTCTGCCCTACTGGTCAAGACCCCCACACCCTACTGGTACCTCTGGCTTACCTCAATCTGGACTACCTCTAGTCGGGAAACCATTTCCTGCCCACAGTGAGGGACTCATCCTATGAGGATTATATAGTGTTCAGGGCATCTAAATGTCTAATTCACTCTTTAAATTCACAATTCAATCATTACATCAACATATCACTCTTCAAATTCACAATTAAATCATCACATCAACATATCTTAGTTTAGCTTTGTAAACTGTTCATTTCATAAACCATCTGATAACATTTACCACAATAGATCTGTTAAGCATAATCACATATCACACTAAGAAACATTGATATCACAATACTTGATTTACTGAACACCCTATCCTTAGGGTTTCATTTACCTCATCCACTTATCACATGACTCGCATAAGGATTTAATGTGTCATAAAAATTCACTAAATAAAGATTGATTTAAACAAGTCATATACAATCAACATATGTATGAAATCTTCAAATTGAGCTAAACTAGGGTTTCCATGCCATTCATTGAGATATCAAGAATCAAGAATAACATTGAGTAAATAAAGTCTATGATGTCAAGAAAATCACTTCAAATGGATTTCACAATATTTATTCACAAATTTCCAACTTTCCACTCATCTAGGGCTTTGCCCTTTTTACTGAGACATCAAGAAAACACTATTCACATCACATGAAATCCAATATAGTATCTAACATATATGTACTAAACATTCAAATAAACAATAATTCATAATCAATGAGATTCAGATAGACAAATTTCTCTATCTAATTATACAACAATTTCAGTTATAGTTGAAAACCCTAAAATTCAGTTTACTCTTATAACCTCTGCAAATACTTAGGTAATTCTCATTAAGATGGATTCTTTCCATTTATAATATAATTTATCATCTAAAATTCATCAAAATAGAGGAATAATCCATTTCATATCATTCTACAAAAGCTAGATCAAAAAGGCAATTTAGGGTTTGTACTCACATACTAAGCAATTGAGGATTATTGATTACTTAACTCATTTTTGTGCAATCTACTATTTAAAGGAAGTTCCAACTCACCCTAAGGTGTGAAAACACCTTTAGAACACAACCCATCTCTAAAAATCTCAAACTCATATAAAAACCCTGGAAAATCATCGGATTCTTCTTCCTTTCAACTTGGAAACCCTAGAAATGGGGGATTATAAAGAAAGAGTGAGAAAAAAGAGAGATTTGATATCATTTTAGATCAAATCAAAGGAGGGATGGAATCTTGACATGTCAGAGAAGATTCACCATGAAATTCTATGCAAAGAAGCTAAACTTACTTGATCTCATCATATCTCGAATAGAAAAACCCTAGATCAGCAATTCCACTACTTTCTTATCTTCAACCCTAACTCTCACAATCTCTAGGATTTTGTTTCTCTAGAATGAATCACGAATTATGAGAGATCCTGGTGTGTTAGGTTGGCCATATAGAGGAATTGAGCTGCTTGTGTCAATTGCACATTGACCCCTCACTATACATTCTCTTATTTTAGTTCAACTTTCTGTCAGAATAATGTTACTGTAATTTGTTTATTTCATAGGTCAAAACTTCTCTAAAAATTATAAAAATTTAGCATGTTTGTAATTGAGTTACAAAGCTTCAATTAAAATTTATGATCATCTGAGCTGCCATTAAGTAATTAAAAGTATAAGAGTGCAATGCTATCTAACAATCTGCATAACACTCAGTTGAAGAGAAAATTCCCTAGAACGGCCATGCAAGCTGCCATGGTCGTGCTAAGATGGACCCATCATAGCTTTTCTGCCTACCATGGACATGGTGCATTGGTTTCATCAAATTTGAATACAAAAGTTGGTCAACATTTCAATTCTTTCAAAATAGTCGTGTGTCCTAGAATGCCTGTGCCATCAACAACCTAACACGGTCATGCTACCCACAATGGCCGTTGTATCCAAGCCTCCAACTACTAATTTCATTTTCCTTTTCCTACCTCTCTCACTCATACCCAACTTGAGCCTTCTTGGTGAAAACCCTAATTTCAACAGACTAGGGTTTATATTTTCGCAAACCCTAATTATACAAAGTGATAGCACACTTGGAGTTCTGATTAGGTTTAACACATCATAATTGAGAAATAATCATTAATCATGTTTAAGAAATGATCAATCTAATCAAGCATGTAATCATCCACATAAATGCTAACTTACCAATTAAGCACAGATTCAGTCATAACAATTCTTCCCCCATTAAAAAAGTTCCACCACCAAAACATAAATATGCAAGCAAAGTACATTCAAGGTTTATTTTAAGCTTATGAAATCTTACATGTCATTATATTCTTGTATTTCATACTTGAATGTAATTTTCAACATTAAGTCCTTTATTTCATTTCTAATCACAACATGTTTAAAATAGTTCTCAATGCTAACAAACAAATTCTCTATGCCATAATCAATCATAGAATATAGAGAGAAACAACCATTTTAATATTTTCATACTCTTGAGGTGTTACCTCAACATTGATAATTTGATCCAACTATATCAATTCATATGGCTCAATATGTTCTATTGTTCTGTATTACCTCTGAGTCACAAAAGAGAGCTCACCATGTTGTTTTGAATTTTACTATTATGCTACTCAAATAGCAAAGAACTCATGAGTTGGAATACTAGATTCAATTGTACAATACTAAGCTGGATTACTGGTATGAATGACTAAAACTATTAGACACCTTTAATTAACATATTTCTTACACATGTAAAACTGAAATGATACGTAAAACAAATTTACATTCCTATATATACCTTCAACAAATTATACTTCTAAAAAGAAATTCACGTATTACTTAAAGCCATTGTTTTCTCTTATTTCTCTCCTCAGTCATTACTACTTACTTCTTGTCACTTATCATTCTCAATTTGATCATATAGAATAAACATCCCTAAAATTGAAACATACAAGGTAAGAATATATTATTCATCATTCTTGATGTCACTACAAGAATTTATTTCATATCACACTTTACTCATGTTGTATTTCTCCTTTTGTTCAAAACACACTTGTTACATTTCAAATGTATATCTTACTCTTTGCTCTGAATCATTTCCATATTGTTTATCTACCTTTTAGATTTGCTACCTTTAAACCCTAGATTACTATTAGTGCTAGTTTACTTCTCATAGTGCAAATCTCATGATGTTGTTTTATAGAGATGCTTGTATTCAAGGTCGAATCACTAGTGACATCCCATGAACTACTACAACTCTAAACATTCTAGGGTTTGGTCCTTATCAGTAGCATGACGTTAATGTGATGTGACTTTTCTCCCTTAATTTGAAATTCAAACTTTGGTCTCACAAGTTTTACTAAAGTCTTCCTTATCTCATCCATTGAATTTGCTTTCCCTTACTTGGCCATTCAGATAGATTACATTCTCAATTTACCCCTACAAGGGTTTCATCGTCATATTGTGTGTCATTATTACATTCACTAGATTTCTCTACCATGGTGGTTATGCATCATATATGATTCATTTTCTTATCACTTCTTTCCCACATTGCTCTCATTAAGGAAGTTATGAAACAGAAGATGATTCTGAGACTTAGAATTCTTATCTTCAAACGTTCCCTTAATACATTTCTCATATGTAGGTTTAATTAGTTATCAACAAGGATACTTGTCTAATTAGCACTTGCTTGAATCTTGGAACCTCTTTCTTTTATAATCTATATTACTCCATCATGTTTCAAACCCTTCCTTATTTTCCATAATCCTCTTACCATATACTACTCTTCCACCTGTCATCTTTAAATTCTAATTTTCTCTTATGATCATGTTGCTTATTCATGTGTATGATCATGTGTACCATGTTGCACATATTTCTTTTTATCCTTCTACTATTGTGAAGTTGAAATTCTAAATCAATAATCTATCTACCAGTTTCACCTCATGTTTAGTACATTACATATCCTTCATTATAAATAAAACAGCTCATGCATGGTTCAAACTTATTTTCACTTTCAATCAAGTTTTCCTTCCTGAATATAGTCTACCTTTATATGATTTATTCATTTGTTTAGCTACACTTTTGTTCTTCTTTTAGAAACTAGTTTTTTGTTCTATAGAGACTTAGAATCCAAATGTAGTAAGGATGAATGTATTAAACTTTATAATAAAGGTATACATTCCATGCTCTCAATCATATTATGTAACCCTCATTCCTTAGTCAAGCTCATAATTTCTAACATTTCTCTTTATTTCAACTAAGTTTGTTATTCTAGTCTTATGATTTACATGTTCATCCAATTCTCTTTACCTTAACTCTTCTGAAGACTCTTTCCCTCTATGTACTTATTGTATACTCAACTATTTTCTTCTATTTTCCCTTTGCTTTGGAGTACATAAAAGCATTTTACTCGATTACATGATCCATTCCTCATAATTGATTCTTATTAACTTGGCCCTTACATACTTTTCTCATGTCTTTTCCATATTTCATATTTAGAGTTCATATAATACTAATCATTAAATTTAATCTGAACCTTATGTAGTGTTCCTTTATTCCCAATTAAGGGTTTCTCATATGAGGACCCAAAGTTGGATCTTATATATCAGTTTCAATTGATTCTTAGCTATTCTAATCTTTCCCTTATATTTCAACATCTTAGTTTATGTACATTCTCACTATGATGTGGGTCTAATTTATCCAGAGTCTACTCTTATTATATTATTAATAGGAGTCACTAGATCCCTATAATGCACCCTGCCAGCCGGACCAGGATGAACCTTCTCCTGAAGCCAAGAGCTACTCAGGATTAACTGACTTCTATATATCTCAAACATATAGAAGGAATATCCACTCAGGGTAAACTCATTTAAAGATAACTTCTGGTCTAGTTGATACAAAGAATGTAAACAATAATTGAATTAACTTCATAGTGTACAAGAATCTTAAAGGACCACATATATTTCTAAGAACTGAATGTTTGAATTCAAATATATAAGAGAATTTCCATTGATATCCAATCAAAGCAATAATATAAAACAAGAGTTAAATAATATTCTATTCTTATGCTCAATTCATTCATTTCTTTCTGGTCTTCTAACCCTAATATTTATAGGGTTTCTCTCTAGCCCATCCTCCCACTACATGCCTGGCCAGGGCATTCAGAGAGGAATAGATAGAGTAGCTTAATACTGGTCAACCTAGGTATCCAGATACCGGGCCAGGGTATCCAAATACCCAGACTTCCCAAAGCTATTCACACATCACCTCTTAATTGCCACACTTATAACTCTGACTTTCTATCCTAATGGTCCCTAATGACTCAGCCTAAGCTCTGATACTCAGTTGTAACACCCACATCCCATGATTACCACTAATCATGATATTAGGGCATAAGTTTGAGGATTATACTTAATACAAAGTTCACTCCCAACTTTTTTCCTTTATTTCAAACTCGTTTTTTTCTTGCATTCAAACACATAAACAAACTTTACAAAAGAATTAAACCTTGATTACTCTAATATGATCTCAACATTATTGATACACATCCATACATTCATTTTGTTCCTCACGCTTCCATGTACATACAACATGATATCTAGATATATACTCTATTATTAAGGAAATAAAGATACAACTCATCATTTAGAACTCTCTCTCAACTCTATACATGGACCTAGAGTGACATGGACTCACTAAACTTCACGAACCTCAAATTTAACTCCAATGGCAAATCTACTCTGATGCAATGACATCTTCAGTCCATGAGTCATCCCTAAAAATTGTGAGTGGAGGGGTGAGCCTACAGACTCACTGAATGAGTACTTCATAGAAACAGTTTAAAACACTTATATAATTACAGATATATTGTCGAGAATATGATATCAATTATAATAGTAGTAAGCTTTAAAGAGTCTAATCATTCACAATCATAAATATGGCAGGATACTCTAGATATATGTAAGAGTGAATAAATATATGAACATGCTTTATTGATCATAAAGAGAACTAATAATTCAAAAACATACAAAGAATAATTGAATAAATACACACACTTGTTTAACCTCTCATTCATCTTATTATACCCTGAACCCACATGAGGTGTACCACAACATGTGAAAGAATTGAAACAAGCTACAATCTCACTATACAAGGCTTAGAAGCATGCCCGGGCTCCTAAGCCTATCTCTTGAGTAAGACCCAATCTGCAGCGGGCCTCGACACGTCTGCCTCTTGACGGCTAATGGGAACAGCTAGATATCTCATACTCCACCTCTCAACCTGGGTACTCAGGCGGTGATTCAAATCCCTTAGGCTTATTGTGCATCAGTGGACCTACTGACCAGTAATCACTACAACATGTAACACAAGTACCACCTGCATCCCCAGTTGGTGTTGGGTACCACACAACTATAAGGAGTCTTCCCTACTGGTCAAGACCCCTACACCCTACTGGTGCGCTCCAGCTTACCTCGATCTGGACTACCTCCAATCGAGAAACTATTTTCTCCCTACAGCGCATGCCTCATCCTGTGAGGATTCTACATTGTTCAGGACATCTAAATGTCTAATTCACTCTTTAAATTCACAATTCAATCATCACATCAACATATCACTCTTTAAATTTACAATTCAATTCACATCAACACATCTTAGTTTAGCTTTGTGAACTGTTCATTTCATAAACCATCTGATAACATTTACCACAACTAAACTATTAAGCGTAATCACATCTCATACTGAGAAACATTGATATCACAATACTTGATTCACTGAACACCCTATCCTTAGGGTTTCATTTACCTCATCCACTTAACACATGACTCGCACAATGATTTAATGTGTCATAAACATTCACTGAATAAAGATTGCTATAAACAAGTCATATACAATCAACATATGTATGAAATCTTCGAATTGAGCTAAATTAGGGTTTCCATGCCATTCATTGAGATATCATGAATCAAGAATAACATTGAATAAATAAAATCTAATATGTCAAGAAAAACACTTCAAATGGATTTCACAATATTTATTCACAAATTTCCAACTTTCCACTCATCTAGGGTTTTGCCCTCTTTACTGAGATATCAAGCAAACACTATTCACATCACATGAAATCCAAGATAGTATCTGACATATATGTACTACACATTCAAATAAACAATCATTCATAATCAATGAGATTCAGATAGACAAATTTCTCTATCTAATTATACAACAATTTCAGTTATAGATGAAAATCCTTAAATTCAGTTTACTCTTATAACCTATGCAAATACTTAGGGAATTATCATTATGATGGATTGTATCAATTTATAATATAATTTTATCATATGAAATTCACCAAAACAGAGGAATAATCCATTTCATATAATTTGTAAAAGCTAGATCAAAAAGGCAATTTAGGGTTTGTACTCGCATACTAAGCAATTGAAGATTAGTGATGATTAAACTCATTTTTGTGAAATATAGTGTTTAAAAGAAGTTCCCACTACCCTAAGGTGTGAAAACACATTAAGAACACATCCCTTCTCTAAAAATCTTGAACTCATATCAAAACCCTAGCAAATCATCAGATTCTTCTTCCTTTCAACTCGAAAACCCTAGAAATGGGGGATTATGAAGAAAGAGTGAGAAAAAGGAGAGATTTGAAATCACTTTGGATCAAATCAGAGGAGATATGGAATCTTGACATGTGAGAGAAGATTCACCATGAAAGTATATGCAAAGAATCTAAACTTATTGGATTTCATCATATCTCAGATAGAGAATCCCTAGATCAACAATTCCACCACTTTCTCCTCTCAAATCCTAACTCTCCCTCTCTCTCTAGGATTTTATTTCTCTGGAATGAATCATGAATTATGAGAGATCCTAGTGTGTTAGGTTGACCTATAGATCAATTGAGCTTCTTAGGTGAATTACACATTGACCCCCCACTATACTTTCTCTTATTTTAGTTCAACTTTCTGTCAGAAAAATGTTACTATAATTCGTTTATTTCAGAGGTCAAAACTTCTCTAAAAATTATGAAAATTTGCATGTTTTTTGTAATTGATTTAAATACTTAAATTATAATTTAAGATCATTCCAAGCTTCCATTAAATAATTAAAATAGAATAGTGCACTACTGTCTAGCAATCTGCAGAACAGTCGGTTGAAGAGAAAATTCCTTAAAACAGCCATGCAAGCTGCCACGGCCGTGCTAAGATGTACCCATCATGGTCGTGCTACCTACTATGGTTGTGGTGCATTGGTTTCATCAGATTTGAATACAAAAGTTGGTCAACAGTTCAATTCTTTCAAAATAGTTGTGGCCTGGAATGCTCGTGCCACCAACGACCTAAAACGGCCATGCTACCCACGATGGTTGTTGTATCCAAGCCTCCAACTACTAATTCCAGTGTCCTTTTCCTACCTCTCTCACTCATCCCCAACATGAGCCTTCTTGGTGAAAACCCTAATTTCAATCGACTAGGGTTTATATTTTCTCAAACCCTAATTATACAAAGTGATTGCACACTTGGAGTTCTCATTAGGTTTAACACATTATAATTGAGATATCATCATTAATCATGTTTAAGAAATGATCAATATAATCAAGCATGTAATCATCCACATAAACCCTAACTTATCAATTAAGCTCAGATACGATCAAAACATCCCGTGTGGTGATCCTAAACACAATACAAGTCAGAATCTACGATAATACAACATCCATGATCAGTGAGCTAACCATTGGACATGAGCTCCATGGTAAGTTTAGGAACATAAGAAATTAATTGAACATTAAAAGAGGATGTAGATAGATTTCCTTGTGTTGCAATAGAAAGGGAGGTGACATCTGGGGTGTGAACAATGATAGGAGCATGGTGATATACCTAAAGGTGAAGGAGTGGGAGGTGGTGTTGCAATCAGGTGTCATATGAAAAGATGCACTAGAGTCAAGGATCGATGGTGATATACCTAAAGGTGAAGGAGTGGGAGGTGGTGTTGCATCACTACAAGATTGAGCAGTAGAACCAATAGAACCTGATATCCTAGAAGTAGCAAATTGACATAGTAGTTTGAGAATCTCTTATTGAGTATCCAACCCTCCCAAGCCCTTTTGAGAGAGAGAGCCCAAAGATGAAGATCCTTCAGTACCTCCTTTTGAAGAGAGACGACGAGAAATGTCTTTCTTCCTCTTCCAACAATGCTCATACACATGCCCATCCCTATCACAGTATCTGTAGTGAAGGCCTCCACCCTCTCCACCCCCAAAAAATGGAACAGAAGAAGGAGGACCTAGTGAAGAGGTAGAAGGAGGTGTAGAGAGTGTAGAGGTTGAAGGATGAACAACCAAAACTGATGAGGGATGCGGTAAAAGACCTACACCACAAAGTCAAATCTCCTCAATAAGAACAACACCAAGGTCCTCTAGAAATGACACATGAGGGTGACGATCAACCATTTGAGCAAGATTTTGTTCAAACTCAATGGAAGACGTGTCAGAAAGTCATATATGCAATGAAGCTCCAAGCCTGAACGTTGACTCTGACAACATTTGGAAGAACCAAAAACCTCTGGTCCTAAAGAGTCAAACTAACACCACATCTCAGACAACTGAGCATAGAATTCATCAACTATGAAGTCACCCTATTGTAGTGTTTGCTCCTGATGCATAACCATAAGGTACAAAGAATCACCAACAATCTCATGGAGGGCACGGAGACACTCCCACATCTTGTGAGTTGAAGCCAACCCAAGAATATCAGTAGAAAAATGTGGCTCCATGATCTCAACTAATATAACGGAGGCACGAGCATCCTCATCAACCCAGAAATTATAGGCCTTGTACTATAACTCAAAAAGACTTCCCAACATCAGCAAAGTCATCAGCCGCCTTCTTCTAGTCAGCATCGGTGGCCTCTAGTACAAGATGATAGAGCTGGGCAATGACCACACATGTAGAGGTGCATGCACTGAACTCAGTCTTGATAATTGAGACCAATCAAGATTACTGTGCAATGAGGAACAAATATGCTTCTAGGAAAAATTCCTAAAGGGAGCGACATGGAGTGGTCGGTGAAGGACAAATAGGTGGATGTCAGAATATTAGAAGCAACTAAGTGTCGTGTTAGAAGCAACTAAAGGGTAGTGGTGGGTGGGCAAAAGAATCAATAAGAGGGGAGAAAGATCGATTAGAAAGAATCAATAAAAAATAACCATAAAGTTGGCTCTTGATACCATGTTATGAATATCACTTGTGTATTACTATGAGGCCAATAAGCCGATATATATAAATGTAAACCTCCTATACAATGGAGTAACATGAAGAGGCATTTGATTCAGCTCTATTTTAGGGCTTCATCTTGTGTCTTATTGTACTTTAATCACATCTATACATGTTAGATTACAAGTTATTTCTCTCAATATGAATATTTCTATCAAATGCACCAATGGAGAATTTTTGAATGTTTTATAGGTACTTCAGCCGCTACTTGATGGAAGGGAAAGAAGGAGGATAATCTAAGGGTTTCTTCACCCTTGTAGGAGCCTAAAGAGAGTCCAAGAGCTTCCCCAACCTACCCCAAGTGGTCAAGAGTCAACCCAAAGAAAGGAGCATCAAAGATGAGCAAGTTGAAGGTCAAAGTGCAAGGAAGAAGCTCCAACACGACCCTGGTACATGGCCATGGTTGTGGTACAAATGCCTCATGTTACAGTAAAGTGCAAGTATGAAGCTACTCTTCACCACCCCCATGGTGATCAGACTCCACCGCCCCCGTGGTGACTGCTACAACCTCGATTTTGCATATGTTTTCATAATTGAAATATAATGATTTTACGAATGTGGGCTTAATTAAAAAGGGTTGTATGCCTTTCTTTGAAGGATGGATTTCTTCGCAAATATCCATTTCGATAGGAATTTTTTGATTCCTATTATTAGATTAATCCATTAATGGATATAAAAGAAAAGAATGGAAGAAAAATCCAAATAATGGAGTAAGTTACAAGATGATGAATATTAAGCAAAGTATTTATGAAAAAATATGGAAATCTCTAGAAAGTGGCATTAATGGCCACAATTAAATAAATTTCATTTCTATGTGATTTCTAATGAAGGAAATAGGAAAAAAAGAAAGGAAATAAAAGATAAAGAGAAAATCCTTGAAAAGAGATATCTTAATAAAATAAATAAGTAAGATAATGAGAAATAAGGATGTGGATGCATCTAGAAGTATAATAAGAAGCCTTCAAAAAGGATTTCAAAATCTTAGGATTTCTTGGGTTCCAAGGAGTCCAAGTTGCAAGATAATAAGTGAAGAAAGAGAAAAGATGTGAGAAATAAGCCTAATTGAGTAATATCTTGCACCTAAAGAAAATGCACGTTTTCTTTTAGATAATGATCCCAAAATTGGTAGAGAAGTAGATTAAGTCACTATTAAGTTTCCCTCAAAATTTGGGATTAATCAGACACTTGGTTTGGGAGTTATGGCTTTTACACATTTCCCTAAAGTGTTGTGATTATATTAAATGTCACAATTTTATTTGGAATAGGATTCTTGGGCCTAGCCCATGCACATGTCACGAGCATTGCAGGTCATTGGATTTAGATCCAACGATGATCCCTTTGTCTCCTATCCCGTGACAAATTAGGAAGGTGGCGAATAGAGGGAAGGATCTTCCAAAGCATTTTTCTTGCGATTTAATGCATGAGTGAACTCGAAAACTTGCACATCAAGTTTGGGAGTCTTGGACTGAACAACCCTTGGTTTTGGGGGGTTTCATGGTGAGAACAGGGAATCCGCAACTCTCAGGGTGGGTGATGGATACCCTATATAAGGGGGAGTGACTCATGGAACCATCAAACTCCTAAGAAACCTTTGTGAGAGTGGACGAAGCCCACGATCAGGCCCGTGCCTCCAATAGGCACTTTGGTCGTGATCTGCAGCTTCGCTTTAAAGTAGCAGTCATTAGAGATAGGTGGAGTTGCCCCGACGATAGGAGAGCCACCTATGTATGATTGAAGGGCTCGTTTTGTGAGATTTAGGCAGAGCTACTTGTGGTCTCGGTTCGTGCACAAGTGCAATAGGGAGCAGAGTCAACCATCGGGTTGACCATCTGTTTGCAGGGAGCAGCAAACGGAGGTTGAAGAAGGTCAATTTGTGTTTTACCAAAATACTCCAACTCCCCTTCAGAGAAGGTAAGGGCAATGATGTCCTTTAGTGGTTTTGATCGCAGGTGAGGCGCATAGCTGAGAATTATTGGATCCAGCGTGGTCCATCAGATCATCAATCAAACGACCAACGTTTTTCTAAAAATAACAGATAATTCAATATAATGTCTTTTCTTGCAAAATTCGTAGAAATTGCTAGGGAGCTCTGATGGATACACTTAATACATAAAATTTGATCAGAAAAATGAAAGGAGTCCATTAAAAATAGTTTTAGATCATAATTCCTCTTGAAATTCGAAAAGTAGTTGAATTTGCCAACTTTAATGCATTAATGATTAAGAAACCCTAATCTATGGTGATTAACGAATTAGGAAGGGTTATAGGGATGTTTAAAGTTGATATTAACATGTTGATTATAAAAAAAAGGACACATTAGATCTAAAAGGATGATCTTTATGTGTAATTTGATTAATTTAGGGTTCCATGTACATGAATATGCTTTAATGGGCCTTAAAACCCTAACTTTGGTAATTATGACCCTTAATGGCTTTAATTGTTCAAATCCATGAATAAAGCTGAGATATGATGATTCTAAGCTATTTTGAGTATAAAAGTTTCTAATTGTGGATAAATACCGTTAATATGGTAATTAGGGTTTTCTAATGGATAAATGTGGAATTAGTGATAAATAGAGTTCATATATGAATTGAACTATAATGAAATATGACTTGTCAATTTGAAAGAAACCAAAGATGATAATTGTGCCTATGATGTTGAAATTAGGGTGTGTGAACTAAAAGAGCATTAAAAGTGATAAATGCATTATGGAGGCTAAAACCCTAATAAAACTTGAAAGTTGGCCTAGAAATCCTAGGGTGGAATCCAAATCAATCTTGAGAGTGTTTTGGATAAAACGATGACATTTGGATGTTATGCATTAATTTCAGGATATTGTTGATTGCTTGATTGATTGTTCTTGATTATTATTGCTTGGACATCAAGTTACTCTGTATTAGGTATGTGGTTACGCTTATGAATATCTCAAACTAGTTTTCTGAGGATTTTCGAAGTTTTCATTTGTGGCTTGAATTAAACTATTGGATGAATTTAATTCATGCATACTATAATGTGGATATGAATATCACCTAAGATATATGCCTACTAGCTCAGATCCTAGTCCCCTCTGTAGCTTGATAGGTTGACCTAGTACATGGCTACCTATGGGGTAGGTCCATCAGGTCATTGGATGATTTAGTCACCATGAGTTAGAGATTGTGCTACCTTTGGGTAGGACCATGCGACTCCACAACCCTAAGTAATGGCTACCTGTTAGGTAGGACCATGGGGGTAAGGATCTACCATATGAGAGAGGTAGTATCCAAGTCCACTATAGGGACAACACAGAGATAGGGGATAGGTATGGATTGAGTAGTATTGCTTAAAACATAACCTTGATTGTTAAATGATATTTGGTTGCTTACATTGTTACCATAGTTGCACAATTTTGGTTTGCCCCACATATCGGCATATTCATTTATGCTGAATGACAATTTGTTTGTCGGTGTTTTAGGTACAACATTGAAAAGGAAAAACTGTAAAGTGGCATATTGTGAAAATAAGAAATAAAGTGCAAGGAGGATTAGTTAGAATAGATTCCATATGTGGATAGAAGTTAGATATCCAAGTTTTGAAAAGGTATGCAAAATTTTATTTTATTACAGCTTTTCAGTATTGTCTTAGTAGAATTTAATAATTATTATTGATTATTTTTTGAACCATTGATCCGGAAAATTGGGATAACGACTCTGATCTCTTGGTCTCCCTTAATTGGGGGTTACCGGGAGGCGGGGTCATTACATTTGGTATCAGAGCATTGGTTCCTCATTTAATCCTTAGTAATTATTACATTTTACAAACTCTGTAGAACCCGAGGGAGTTATTAAAGGATTTACCGATGATGGAGGTGTCTAGAAAAGGATCACGGTCTGGGGGCTAGCCAGATTTTCCTCTGCCCCGCTAGTAAATCATGAGGACTCCCAGATGCAGTCTGACTACCTGGCCAATGTGTGAGGTTTTGACTTGAAATAAGATACCTTTAGGACTCTCTCATCTATTTTTGTCCCTTCTCAACCCTAAATCTGTTAAGATTCTAAGGTTTAGGGTTTTCTCTCTCTTCCTCACCCTCTTGAGGATAGGGTATGTATGATAAGGTTAAGGAATCCTCCACCAAATTAATGAAAATCATGTAACCAAGATGCCATGGACATAAGCTTACTAGTTTAAGCATAATCTAAAGATTAGATGCATGCTTAGGTTGTATGACATGTGTTGTCATGCCCTCATGAGAGACCTAAGGTTAGACCTTGTTGTCAGGAGGATGAATAGAGAGTTGGTCTTCAAGGTAGAAACCTCCATTAAAGGTAGAGACCTGGCACATCCTCTGAGGATGATGCTAACCCTAACCCTAAGTGGTGGTTAGAGAGAGATGGCATGATGAGTTAGATGTTATGGTCAACCATGTACGTGGGTTGACATGCTTTTGGTTTTGGATACCTATGAGAAGTAGGAGCTATGTGAGGTTGGTTGACTTAGTGCCTTCTGGGCGACCCGACCTGTAAAGGGTTGTGCATGATAGGGTGAAGGATAACCCCTTCATTGATAGAGTTAGTGATGACCATATAGAAACCCTATGGGCTTATATGAGCATGGCATAGTATGCACCTATAGTCCGTCAGAAGTGTAGGAAGTAGGCTAAAACCCAGGCCAGAAGGGCATGTTGGATAGCTTATGAGATAAGCATAAAGAGCTATGGATGATCTCGAATGAATGTAGGTTTCACCCATGTAAGTGTATACATGTGAGCTTGATCCACCCTTTTAGAGAGAGAACCTCTAGTAGTAAGGTTGTTTGTAGGGTTAGCTCTAGAGAGAGAGAGAGCAAGACTCGAGCAAGAAGGTTGGAAGTTTAGACTCTGGGATATAAGGGACCCTAAGAAGTTGGTATGTTACGACCTAAGTGGATGGTTGTGGTTGCCTCGTGCATGATCCTTGGAGGCTTGTGGAATTTGGGTTGCCTTTAGAGGAACCAAACCCTAGAGAAGGAAAGAGACTTCTTGAACCGAGCTATGGATGATGTAGGTGCCTGTCTTACCTTTTAGGGATAGGAAGAGGAGTTCGTTAGACCCTGAGGAGGTATAGTGTAATGTTGTGAGGCTTCATACCTAGATGTTTGTCCTTGAGGAAGGCTCAACTATGAGGTGTTGTTCAAGTGGAAGGATAATAGGATGTGCATGATGCACCTCGTACATGCTTGTTTAGTTGTTAGAATGTTGAGCATGCACTTGGACAACTGTTTCATAAGAGGTGAACCTAGGGTTCCTAGACCTAAGAGGGGAAATAGTAGTACCTAGTGCTCATGATGAGATTTTAGTTTCTATAGATTCGAGCATGGCACTCCTCATGTTTAGAGGAATGGGAAATCCCTTGGTTTAAGGTGTATGTTTGATGAACCTCCTACTAATAGGTTGGTGACATATGTATGTATGATGATGGTCCAATATGAAGGAATGAGAATAAGTATGACCTATCATGAAGACCTAGCATGGTTTAGTAGGTGTTCTGGTTGTTAGCTACGTGCCTTAGTAACTTTCTAGGGCTAAACATGCTCATGTGAATGTAAACCCTAGACATAAGAACATTTGTGACCTTTGCTACTATCAAGAGATAGTTTCCTCCCATCCTGGGAGAGGGACCCTTCTATAGGGTATGGATCAACTTTTGTTGGGTTTGAGGTAACCTAAAGAGGTCTCATAGGATCTTGAGAAGCTAGGAAGAGAGTACATAGTATAAGAATGAACCTATAGACCCATAGATAACCATCTCTAAGTGCATGAGGATGTGTTAGCATGGAGGTAACCAGTATGGGGCCTGACCGAGGTAGATAAGTCACCATGATCCCTATGAAAGGATGTAAGTCAGACCACGAATGCTAAGAGATATGATGGAAACTTGGGTAAGGATTCAAGTTGGATATGTTCTATTAGAATCCTAAGTCTATCCTAGGGTCAGGTAGGGATAAGACCGATGGGAGTAGGAGTTTCCTAATTCCCTACTTGTACATGACCATAGGATCGGGAGGTAACAACTATCATTGTCTGAGGGCCATGGGTTAGGAGATTGATCACCTTCATGAACTCATGGGACCCAAAGGGCAAATGAGGAAGGCACTCTCTGGATGCATAAGGGAAGAGGGATGACCCCAAAAGTGCCGACACCCTATAGACCTAGAGGAGATGACCAAGGATGGTATGATGACCCAAGTGGGTTCGAGACTAGTTTTCCATGGAAGTATCCTTGATATAGAGATGTTCATGATGTAGGGGCATGTGTTGCACGTTTCAACTTAGATTGGAAGGTGTACTGGCAATGTGGGATGCATCATCTCTACTCTTGTAATGGGAAGAACTTTGTGTTTGGACGACCGCCAAATGCTTATTTCCTCTCATTATGGGGGTGAGAGATAGGGTAGCACGCATGCCATACACTAAGGATAATGATGATGTGAGCTAAAATGTTGCTACGATGTATGGGAACAGAGATAATAGCATACCCTTGTGGAGTGTACGATGTGTGGATGGTTTACAAACATCGAGGGAACTAAGGTAGTCATCTTATAAGGACATTCTCATTATGAGTTGTATGGAATTTATGAGTTATATAAGTTTGAGTTTGATAACCAAGAAGATGAGATCTGAGTTTTCTTGATGAAGATAGACCTAAAGTCCAAGATGAGATGATAAGTGGAATACATGGAGGTCTATGTCTTCACTGTTACCTAGGATAGAAGGATGAAAGGTGGTAATGGATGCTCTTGTTGAGACGTAGCTACCTAGTTTAGCTAGTGGAAAGGCTGGAAGAGATGTCTAGGTGAACCTTAAGTTTGCGAGATATGTTGGGCTAACACTCAGATATAACGAGATCTGTTGATCGAGTTAGTGGTTGCTTGGTTAGCTAGATAGAAGGATGGTTGTAGAACCTCAGATGCACTTCTCTGGAAAGGAAGGTGATGAAACCACGACTAGAGTGTTTTAGGGTTTCTGAGGAATCAACCTTGAGGAATCATGACATACATGAGATCATGATTTTAAGTTCACCATACATCGTGATACTACTAAGATAGTAAGTTGCAGTAGTACTTTGGATGACTAAGATGAAAAATGTATAAAGTTGCATATGGCCTGTCACCATGAATGCCAGGAGGTGAAGGATGAACACCAGTAACCCAGTGAGTTGATACATATGATAAAGAGTCCCTAAGAGGGAATGGGAGTTGATCACTATGGACGTTGTGGTGAGTCTCCCCTGGATCGAGGAAGGTCAAGATGAAATATGGCTTATGGTAGATCGCCTTACCTAGATGACATAATCTAAGAGAAAGAGAGAGTACTGTCAGAGATAGATTCGGTTGAACTATATATGAGAGAGAGATGGTTCAACTACACCATGATGTGAGTTCAAAGGTTCTTGAGTGTGACCTTATGATTCACTTCCATGCAGTGGAAGTAGGTACATGAAGAACTCGATGCTAGTATAGCTTATCACAGCTAACTGATGGTTAGTATGATCCAGACTAGAGGGTCTGATGAGAGTGTGTGTGCTCGTTCAAGGTGATACATGGAGACAATTTCGTCCTATGAAAGATGTGATGTTAACCACCATATCCTTTATCAGGATGTAAGAAGCTCTGTAAGGGAGGTTGTGTCGGTTACCACTTCATGAAGATGATGTCGGTGGAAAGACCTTGTGAAGGTCAGAAAGGCCTCATGTGATGGCTGAGAAAGCCCAGGGGCGACATGAGTCGTGAGCTGATACAAAGCAGACTGACATGCAGTTCACTATGGGAGAATATGTGATGTGAAAATCTGACCCCTATGAGCTATAGCTCAGAAAGCTGAGTCTCCAATACATGGGTCCATTTGAGATGGATTGGTGGAGATGCTTGTGTGAAGCCTTACCCCTCAGGATAACGTGATGTATGATGTGTTCCACAAGTCCAATCTAGAGCACTATGTGAGGTACCCAAGCCATGTGCTGAGCCATGAACCTATTCAGCTTTGTGAGAGGCTGAAATGACCTGAGTCACTTATGAGGGTATGATATACCAAGGTGAGAGAGAACTCAGATATAAGAATATAAGATGATGAAGGTTCTTGGGAGGCACCAGAGAGGGTGAAGCCACATAAGAGACATGATGGACATGAGAAAGTCTTATCATGCTTGTTTGTATGTTTGATGGAATTTTGAGGGAAAAATTCCTATAAGAGGGGAAGGATGTTACAACCTCAATTTTGCATATGTTTTCATAATTGAAATATAATGATTTTACAAATTTGGGCTTAATTAAAAAGGGTTGTATGCTTTGCTTAAAAGGATGGATTTCTTTGCAAATATCCCTTTGGATAGGAATTTCGTGATTCCTCTTATTAGATTAATCCATTAATGGATGTAAAAGAGAGGAAAGGAAGAAAAATCCAAATAATGGAGAAAGATACAAGATAATGAATATTAAGCAAAGTATTTATGAAAATATATGGAAATCTCTAGAAAGTGGCATTAATGGCCACAATTAAATAAATTTCATTTCTATGTGATTTCTAATGAAGGAAATAGGAAAAGAGGAAAGGAAATAAAAGATAAAGAGAAAATCCTTGAAAAGAGATATCTTAATAAAATAAATAAGATAATGAGAAATAAGGATGTGGATGCATCTAGAAGGATAATAAGAATCCTTCAAAAAGGATTTCGAAATCTTAGGATTTCTTGGGTTCCAAGGAGTCCAAATTGCAAGATAATAAGTGAAGAAAGAGAAAAGATGTGAGAAATAAGCCTAATTGAGTAATATATTGCACCTAAAGAAAAGGCACGTTTTCTTTTAGATAATGAGTCCAAATGTGTCATAGAGGTATATTAAGTCATTATTAAGTTTCCCTCAAAATTTGGGATTAATCAGACACTCAGTTTGGGAGTTATGGCTTTTACAAATTTCCCTAAAGTGTTGTGATTATATTAAATGTCACAATTTTATTTGGAATAGGAATCTTGGGCCTAGCCCATGCGCATGTCACACGCATTGTGGGCCATTGGATTCAGATCCAACAATGATCCCTTTGTCTCCTAGCTTGTGATAGATTAGGAAGGTGGCAAATAGAGGGAAGGATCTTCCAAAGCATTTTTCTCACGATTTAATGCACGAGTGAACTCGAAAACTTACACATCAAGTTTAGGAGTCTTGGACGGATCAAACAACCATGGGTTTTGGGGGGTTTCATGGTGAGAAGAGGGAATCCCCAATTCTCAGGGTGGGCGATGGATACCCTATATATGGGGGGGGGTGACTCATGGCACCAGCAAACTCCCAAGAAACCTTCGTGAGACCAGACAAAGCCCACGATCATGATCGTACCTCCAATAGGCACTTTGGTCGTGATATGCACCTTCGTCTTGAAGCAGCAGTCACCGGAGATAGGAGGAGTTGCCCCGGCGATAGGAGAGCCACCTACATCTGATTGAAGGGCTCTTCGAGTTCACGAGATTAAGGCGGAGCTACTGGTAGTCTCAGTTCATGGACAGGTGCAACAGGGAGCAGATTCAACCATCAGGTTGACCATTTGTTCACAAGGAGCAGTGAACGGAGGTTGAAGAAGGTCGATTTGTGTTTTACCAAAATACCCCAACTCCCCTTCAGAGCAGGTAAGGGCAATTCTTTCCTTTAGTTGTTTTGATCACGGGTGAGGTGGGTAGCTAAGAATCGTTGGATCCAGCATGGTCCAGCGGATCATCGATCAAACGGCCAACGTTTTTCTAAAAATAACAAATAATTCAATATAATGTCTTTTCTTGCAAAATTCATAGAAATTGCTAGGGAGCTCTGATGGATAATCTTAATGTATGAAATTTGATCATAAAAATTCAAGGATTCCATTAAAGATAGTTTTAGAGCCTAATTCCTCCTGTAATTCGAAAAGTAGTTGAAGTTGTCAACTTTATTGCATTAATGATTATGAAACCCTAATCTATGATGATTAACGAATTGGGAAGGGTTATAGGGATGTTTAAAGTTGATATTAACCTGTTGATTATAAAAAAAAGGACACATTAGATCTAAAAGAATGATCTTTATGCGTAATTTGATTAATTTAGGGCTCCATGTACATGAATATGCTTTAATGGGCCTTGAAACCCTAACTTTGATAATTATGATCCTGAATGGCTTTAATTGTTCAAATCCATGAATAAAGCTGAGATATGATGATTCTAAGCGAGTTTGAGTATAAAAGTTTCTAATTGTGGATAAATACCCTTAATATGGTAATTAGGGTTTTCTAATGGATAAATGTGGAATTAGTGATAAATAGAGTTCATATATGAATTGAACTATAATGAAATATGATTTGTTAATTTGAAAGAAACCAAAGATGATAATAGTGCCTATGATGTTGACATTAGGGTTTGTGAACTAAACGAGCATTAAAAGTGATAAATGCATTATGGAGGCTAAAACCCTAATAAAACCCTAAAGTTGGCCTAGAAATCCTATGGTGGAATCCAAGTAAATCTTGAGAGTGCTTTGGATAAAACAATGACACTTGTATGTTATGCATTAATTTTAGGATATTATTGATTGCTTGATTGATTGTTCTTGATTATTATTTCTTGGACATCAAGTTACTTTGGATCATGTATGTTGTTACGCTTATGAATATCTCGAACTAGTTTTCCGAGGATTTCTGAAGTTTTCATCGGTGGCTTGAATTAAACTATTGGATGAATTTAATTCATGCATACTATAATGTGGATATGACTATCACCTAATATATATGCCTACTAGCTCAGATCCTAGTCTCCTCTGTAGCTTCGTAGGTTGACCTAGTACATAGTTATCTATGGGGTAGGTCCATTAGGTCATTGGATGACTTAGTCACCATGAGTCAGAGATTGGGCTACCTTTGGGTAGGGCCATATGACTCCACAACCCTAAGTAATGGCTACATGTTAGGTAGGACCATGGGGGTAAGGATCTACCATATGAGAGAGGTAGTATCTAAGTCCACTGCAGGGACACCACTGAGATAGGGGATAGGTATGGATTGTGTAGTATTGCTTAAAATGTAACCTTAATTGTTAAATGATATTTGGTTGCTTACATTGTTACCATAGTTGCATAATTTTGGTTGTCCCCACATAATGTCATATTCATTTATGCTGACTGATATTTTGTTTGTCAGCGTTTTAGGTACAACATTGAAAAGGAAAAACAATAAAGTGGCATATTGTGAAAATAAGGAATAAAGTGCAAGGAGGATTAGTTAGAATAGATTCCGTATGTGGACAGAAGTTAGATATCCATGTTTTGAAAAGGTATGAAAATTTTTATTTTATTAGAGCTTTTCAGTATAGTCTTGGTAGAATTTAATAATTATTATTGATTATTTGTCAAACCATTGATCTGGAAAATTGGGATAATGACTCTGACCTCTTGGTCTCCCTTAATTGGGGGTTACCGGGAGGCGGGATCGTTACAGCGACCAAGCTCCAGCATGGCTGTGGTGACCACCACGACCTTTGTAACATCCCTGACCTGGGTTATGTACTAACCTAGGTGTTTTGCCTAATAAAGTTGATTAGTTTCTTGCTCTTATCTTTTGAAAAGTAATTAAGATTTTTGAGGAACTTATATTTCAATTTCAGTCCTTTTTGAATAATGTTGAAACATTGTTTTGTTAACTTTGGACTAAAGTGAAAACTACCCAATTAGAGGGGTTAACTTGCAAATTGCACATGTTAAGATGTTCCTATGATGTTGAGACATCAAAAGAATGTATATTATGTGGTGATATGGATTCCACAAGCTTGGGCACCAAGATAGAACTTGTAGAGCAATCCTTGTGCATTAAAACCTAGTTTTGGTGTAATGTGCAATTTACCCAAAACCTAGGGTTCAATATGCAAGATATCACCTCTATAGGGTCTCTCATGTTTCTTGGCATCAATTAGAGAAAAGAAAATTAGAAGGGCGCCTCATGTGAATTATCATAGAAAAGAGAGAATCGTGATATTGAAATAATCAAGATTTAAGCACAAATGGCTCTTTAATATAACTTAATGCAAAAGGAAAATGTAATAATTATGGAGCCCTTCAACCAAAAGTTGGAGGATGTGTTTGCAATAGTTTGGACAAGCTTGTGTCATGCTTGGGCACCAAAAATATCTTGTTTGAGTGGAAGCCATTCACATTAATATAATATAAAGCAATATTCAATAAAAGATGGATATTAATACATGACTTTTTAAGGTGTTTAGCTTCTTTTCCATTAAACCTTGGATAATGGAGAAGTTTTTCAAGATAATAGAAGGTGGCCACGAATCCAAGAAGTGGAGGAGGACTTGGTGGATATATTTGAAAAAAGGAAATAATCCTCTTCTTCCATTTTTCTTGAAAACCCATAAATATATATATATGTATATCTTTTCCAACAACACCCAAGGATCGTTTCCTTGGTTTCTTTTCTTCTCAAACTTTCTTTGGCCGACCAAGGAAGAGCTATGGAGCATAGGGAGGATGACCAAACCTGTTGGTAAGTTTGGATCATCTCCTACATCGAATTCATGGTGGAAATCATAAAACAAGGTTAGATTCATGGTTTTCTTCACATGATTTCCTTTTCTAGCCACCTTGTTCATCCAAAGATTGAAGAACGAACCTTGGACAACTGCTGGAGCTCAATACACCATTAAATATGCGAAGCTTGGAGCTCTGGATCAGTTCTAGAGGCGGGTTTTATAACTCTAACCCTTAAGCATTGCTAATGCATCCATCTCTCTAATAATCATTGGCTATTTTCTCCTTTGGTATTCTTTTGGTTAATTGCTATAACTTCCGTGAAGAACAGTAACAGTTCTTGGTTGCTCGTAGGAAGAAAATGATGACGTTAACTTTTATGATTATCCAAAGAAAATCACTTTACCAAACGGTTTGGTTTTGTGCTCAAACGGTTTCCCAAACCGTTTGGGAGCAAATGTTTTCAAACCGTTTGATTGCAAACGGTTTCATTCAAACCGCATACAAGCAAACGGTCCAAGACTGTTTGGTGGCGTTGACCAAGTGTTGACCATTTGGAGGTCTGTTGAGAATAATGTAGGCTAATCACCTATCAATAATTATCAATTAAATCCAAGTAGTTCACCAATTAAAGGTCCAACAATCATTAAAACCCTAATCGGGTTAATTGCTGATTTGATAATTGAATAAGGTTGAAGTTTGGGTTGAGTGACCCAAACGGTTTCAAAACCATTTGGGGATCACCCAAACGGTCTCAAGACCATTTGGTGATCACCCAAGACCGTTTGGAGGTCTAGGGTTAAGAATAGTTGACCAATTGAAGATCCAAAGGTTCTAAGTTGAAGTACAATCAATTGTTGATATGGTGATCAATCCAATGGACCAAACCCTAATTGGTTGACTTAGTTTTTGGTGTTGACTTGGTAAAATGGTCTCAAGACCGTTTGGAGGTCATCCAAATGATCCCAAGACCGTTTGGGGTCAGGTCATGACCAAATTGGATGATGGTTCAATGGGTTCAAATCAATTAGACTCACATTGAATTATGTTGAAGGGTCATCGATTCCAAACCCTAATCCAATTGATTCAAGCCCTAATTGATGATCAATTGAGGGTCAACTGAGGGTCAAATCAGTTGAAGGTTGACCTAATTAACTCAATTGAATGATGGTGATAGGTCCAATTGATGATTAAATACATATATATATAACTGTGGAAGGAACCAATAATGGAAACCCTAAATCAATTTGACTTGTTGAGACCATACTTGGTCCATGAGGTTTTGAGGGGGTTTGGACCAAACGGTCTCAAGACTGTTTGGGACCAAACGATCCCAAACCATTTAGGTTCATGTGGTTTCCAAATCTATCAAGTTCATGCGGTTTCAAAACCGATTGTGTCCATGCGGTTTCAAAAGTCAAACTTGGGCAAACGGTCTTCACCTCTTACTTTAGCAAACGGTCTTGAGTATGGAACTTTACCAAACGATCTCAAGGGTAGACCAAGACCGCATGAAGGTCCAAACGGTCTTAGACCATTTGGAGGTTTAGTATGCAAGACCGTTTGAGGTCTAAGTTAGTCAAGATCGTTTGGGGCCTTAGTGGCCAAGATCGTTTGGTGGATGCTTAACCTAAACCTCATAGGAACTAAAAGTGGTTAAAAAACAAAGTAATTAGTTAATTAATGCATGATGTAATCAAAGGTGATCATGGTACTTGTACCTTAATGGGATAGTGTATTTGAAACCCATGAAGTAATTAAGCTCTAATGATTACAATGGTAATGATATAAACCATGAAGTCAATTCTCTTTCATGATTGAGTTACTTAACCTAATCAAGGCTGAAGCTAATATCATCCTATAGGGGATGAGAGAGAAATGACTTCTTATATGAATGATAATCAAGTAATGGACTTCCAATATGAATGAATATCTAATTAGGGTATGATCCTTCATAGTGAGATCATGAAAACCCTAATTATGATGGTTAATGAATCATAACCCTAAATTGAGGGTAATAATGGAAGTATCCCTAATGCATGAGGATGATGTAATGTGAATAGTAAACCCTAATTAAGGTTATGTTGAATATGAACCTTAATCAAGTATGATGTAATGTGAATAGTAAACCCTAATTCCAAATAAGGTAAATTAAAGTGTGAAACCCTAATTCTGGGTTATGCTTAATAGCATGAAGCTCTATGATTAGATAATGAAATGAGGAATTACTACTCCTATTGAGCTAAAGAAGTTGGTTAACTCTAATTTAATTGAAAAGGGAAACCCTAACCCTAGTAAGGGAATAGTGGTGTAACCCTTGAATAGTAAAGTTATCTTTGTTCTGCATTGTGCTGATATAGAAATAATGTGCCTGTTATCATTTGTACTAGTTATGAAGGTTTTTATGAAATAGTGAGCATAGCCAGGTAAGAGCTATGGTGCCATATTCATTGAAAGAACTTTATAAGCTTTGAAAGCAATGATATACTATGTTTCCTAGTGAGAGGTAATAAAAGAGATTGATAAGCTATATGAGCCATGTGAAATATCTGCATTGCTACTGTCATGTTTATACTATCAAATGACTTGATGGCACTGTGTTACTTGCTAACAAGTGTTTTGATGAATTAAGGGTTTGAACACCCATATTCTTGAATTATAATGATGAGATGGTTTAGGATTGAGAACCCAATGTTAACAAGATGTGAAATGAACTTGATACAATTAATACTCATTCTCTATCAGCAATTGTTTTAATGGTTTATGTTTGAAAACATGCATGATGCTAAAAGAATGCTATAATGTACTTAAATAATCAAGTATAATGATATCATGTAGAGCCCTAACCATAGATTCATCATCGTCAGAAACTAGATGATGGTGAAATAGGTTTTCCTAAGGGAACTCCTGGAGAGCATACTTTTGAGTATGTGGGGGTTATGGACGCGAATATCCTTACGTCCTAATGGAGGAATTGATGTGAGATGAACATTTAATCTTTCAATCCTTCATTATATGTATATGCCGGGATGATGTATCACTAATCTCCCGATGATGTTGTTAATGCTGCATTGATGCGAGATAAACAAGAAATCCCTCGATTGCAAAGAAAGTACAACATGCCACTGTAACTCTAATAGCAAAGTTTCCAGAATACCCTAGAAATCTATTATAGCAGAGACACAAGATGTCCTGCATGTTTTTCCTCACACTGACTGAGGAGGATGAGGTCATAGAAATCCGACTCTTCTGATGACCTATGTATGGTACCGATTTTGATTTCGCAATGGTCGATTGGAGTATGAGCGGTATACCTCATCTCCTCAGGGCATAAGTATGTTTGTAAAATGTAATTAGTCGTGTAGCATATTTGCTTAGGTTGAACTACGAGAAACAATGATTGATGATACATTGTTTATTATGTCCTAGTTGGAGAAATAATATACATGTTCTTCATATTCCTTATTGAATTAAATGACTTGCTATTCAATCAAGTTATAATTAAAATGATTGCATAAAGAATACTACTTTACTTAGTTATTCAATGAATTACCTGCTGTTGAATAGTTATAATCCTACTGCTCAGTATCATTCTATTATTTGCAATAACAATATTTCTGGCGAAGAGTTATAACTCTCGTTGGGACAATTTTCAATTGTCTCACCCCCGTGGGGTTCAACTTTTTAGGTAGACGTCAAGGAAGAAGAAACCCATCAGTGGGTGAGCAGCAACAACAACAGCAAGGACAATAGTGATCCATAGGTGGAGACACTGTCTGTCAAGTCTTATATATAGAGAGTCCTATATGTCGTCTCTGTACTGTCAGGTCTGAGGATTCAGTAGATGGTTTGATATATATGTGATATTTTGGCTCAATGCCTCGAGATTTTTGTATACTGCTTATGTATAGTTTAACAAGGCAGTTGATGCTTATGGTTCTTGAGATGAGATAATACAGAGATGTACTGATGAATCAACTTGTAAATAACTTACCTTGTTTCTTTATGAAAGATTTTTACAGTTTGTGGATCTCTTTACAAAAAGTTTTAATTTTTAGTGATTTTCAGTAATTCCACTGCTAATGATTCGCTTCCGCATTCGTTGATCTCATTTTTGCAAGTAGATTGTCACAGCCTTGGCCTTCCATATACAAAATTGACCAAATCCCTATGATTTTCCACCATTTTCACCTCGCCCATGCCCCTACACCACAACTGTGGTGACTCACCACTCCCATGGTGGGCATCAACCCTAGCCTATTTTTGCATTGCTTTACCTATATTGCCCCTATTTAACCTAGACCCCTATATAAACCTTGGGGGCAGATGGAGCATGAGGTTGGCCACTGTTAGCTACCTTCTACCACCTCCTAGCTCCCCATTTTCTCCCCTTAGCCATTCCACTCTATTTCACTCCATTTCATCATTTCCACCATCAAAACCCTAGTTTCTTCTTGTTTCCACCCATTTCCACCACCATTCCATGCCCCTACACCTTGGAGGAGAGTGGAGGATGCCCAACAATATCTAAAGTGGAGGAATTCTTCATCTACACTGATCCCCATGGCTTCTTCTACCTCTTTCTCCCTTCTTTTGTATTTTCCATTGTTATGAGTAGCTAGCTAGGCCCCTTGGGTGGGCTGTTTGGGGGTGTAAAATTTTTCTGTGATACCATGTTGGGAGACAATGATATATAAATATTGAAATTTCATTTTCTAATGATTATTTTCTATTTCTATCTCATTCTCCATGAATTGCTTGTTAGTTTGTGCTTGAAATCAATTGGGAATTTAGAGAAATTGATTATATGTGTGAATTTTGGGATTTGCTCCTAGGTCTAATTATTGGATTCCTAGCTAGCTACCCATCCTTCTACATCATAATCAATTCTTCTAACCCTAATTGAGAGATCTAATTGGCTAGTTTAGATGAAATTGGTATGTTTAGCATGGAGCTTTCTCAAGGTCAGAATGTGGGTGAGGGGAGGCCTACAACCTCACTTCCACCCTCATTACTAATCTCAGCCTATAATCATCCTAAGATCGTCTAACCTAGAAATCTAGACTTGTTTAGACTTAATTGAATTGCACCTAGACCCTAACCCAATTGAGCCTCGTAAGGGTAGTCGGAGGTGTTAGGGACTAGTTCCCCTATACATGACCTAGCATATCCATGGCTAGTTAGTAGTGTAGGGCACTTCATTAGACTCTAATTTGTTGTTTGGTTTGATAATCTAAATAGAATCATAATGTTCATATGTCACCCCAACTTAATTGATAAGTGCATCCCCTAAACAACCCACATCTCATTAATTGTTTTAAAACCCTAGTTTCCATCTTGCTTAGCTAGTATTAGCTTAATTAGCATTTTTCTTGCTTAGATAGCTTCTTACCCTGTTCTTGCAAGCTTAGGTCTTACATTGCTCTTTTGCCTTATCTTGCTTGCCTTAGTGTAGATTGTTCTCTTCTTGTCTTTTCTTCTCACCTTGTCTTTTTCTGCTTAGTAGAATTAATTGTCTAGGGTTAACTTAGGTTTTTTTCTTGTTTGTTTTTCTTTCTTGCTCAACTTAGTTTAACAATCAAAGCACCTTCAAACCCTTAACCCTAGACTCCACAGTAGGAACCTAGCCCAAAAACTAACCTAGCTCTAGTACCCCTTTTCTCCCTATGGATCGACCATATACTTACCACCCTCCTATACTACGACACGACCCCGTGCGCTTGTGGGTGTAGTGTTTTAGTTTGTGCGAGTGTGTTGAGTCTCGGTCTTTATAAATTCGAAAGTGAATCCACCATGTGCTTCTGTCCGTGGGGTTGCTTTTATTCAAACTCTAATTGAGTAGTGTATAACATCATTGGCAGGAACACACCATCATATATACTCAATGGGTAATATGAAGAGCCCCTTGTACAATGTGGTATACCAATGATGTAATACAAAGAGGCATAAGACCAAGAGACATAATACGAAGAGTCGTAATACGAAGAGGCCTAAAACCAACAGACGTAATATGAAGATACATAATAACACTCTAACATGCCCCATCTAACTGTAGAATTTGACTGTCACTGCCTCTCCTTATTGTCCTCCAACATGTCAATAAAAACCTTCTCTCTCCAATGAGGTTGTGCCCAAGTCGTAGTTGACCCTACCTTGCGGATGACGTTAAGAGGAACAAACAAGTCTCCGCAACTACGATCGGTGCCCATATGATGATGTCCAATCTAGTTATTGATATAGGCAGATCCACATACAGCTGCTTTGGCTCCTCTTACCCATGCATGTTCCTAGAACTTGTGGGACCGTATCATTAATTGTAGGTGGTAGTTGTTGTCCGGCTTTGATAATGAATGCCCATCCTTTCAGGGTATGTAGCTGCAGCCTCCGTTAGCATTATTGATATCGTATTATTTCTCCATTGCTTCCTCGTATTACGGTTGACCATTGCTCATCCCTGTAGGAGGCATTTGGGATGCGCAAAAAAGCACGGAATGCGGACAACGGGACAAGTACCACATCTTGTGCTAGACGAAGGGAGGCATTGGTGGACAGCCATGTTAGAGTCGATACAAGTACCACAACGTTCAAATTATGCCCACGTAACAGAGACGATTTGTGACGGTGTCTGATTTGTTCGACAAAGATGGGTACTGTTAATCATATCGAACCCCACATATCGCCATTAATTAAAAGCATCAGTCAGAGGATCATTCTGTAAGAAATTCAGTAATCAACCATCCATCCCTGTCACGCACATTGAGCGCCCATCAGGTCCAAACCTTGCTTGATGGCCGCTAGAGGATCGTTACGGGGAGCTTCCTTATGGAACAAACCGCGCTGTACATTTAATTTGCCATGACTTGCTTGTTGGCCGCTAGCGGATTGTTCCACGCATTGAATAGCCTTTGCCGGTCTATGGGCATAGTGGTGCTGCGACATTTGCGGATGGGAAGGGCATGAATTTTTTTTTTAATTTTTAGAGCAAAATAATCATTTCATTACTTATAAGTCATATCTAGATGAGTGACACCGTACCACAACCACTTTATTTTAGAATGAGAGTAAAATATTTTTTGCTTTCATTCCTCTTCTTGGATGCTGATTTAAGCTATCTTTTATGAGGAATTCCATCAACTTGATCATGGCGCAGAGGCTGAGCAAAGATGGTGTTCCAATGGGGTTTTATCTCCTCAAAAGAAGCTATATAACTAAGGGGTTGCGTTTGGTCTCCGTTGTGCTAGGTTTAGTTGTCGTAGACTGATTAACTAGTGATATGTTAACTTTATAATAGATACCTACTGTTTGGAGCAATGACAAATAAATCTGCCGGTAAGTACGGTTAGGCCTAGTTTGGCTGCCGTAGTTTAGACTTGTAGTATTGATGCACAACGTATACAGGAAATTAATACTAACGGATGTCTTTTTGTATTCATTCTGAATGGTTGTGTGCATGATGCAGCAGTAAAATAGTAGTTGTGGATCTCACCAGAATCGGCGGCTTTCTAAACAGCTGCGGTTCGTGCCACTCTGCTCCGATGTCTCCTATTTTGTATACGTTGGCAGATGTAGAGAGCTGATTGCTTTCCCACCCCCTTTACCGCCGATTACCAGGAAACCGATAATTACGCACACGACTACCGGAATTTCTAAGGTGAGTATCCAAACTAACATATCGTCATTAATTAAAAGCATCAGTCAAAGGACCACTCTGTAAGAAATACAGTAAATGTAATCAACCATCCCTTCCTATCAGTCAATGGGGGTAGTTACGGACTTACGGGGAGCTTCCTTGTGGACCAAACGACGCTGTCCATTTAGTTTGCCATGTCTTGCTCGTTGGCCGCTAGTGGATTCTTTCTACGCATTGAATAACCTTTGCCGGTCCATGCTCATTGTGCTGCTGCGAACATTTGCGGATGGGACTGGGAGGGGCATGCCGACTGGGCGTGTTGAGACCACTCTGGGCGACACCGACTTACAAATTTCTTTTCCTTTTAGAACAAAAGATGAAATCATTTCATTACTCATAAGGCATAATCTATACTACTATAAAAAGAACGAGTTTGATGCTGCGTTCTTCTTGATTCACTCTCTTCTCTCTTTATTTTTCAAAGAATTTTGCTCCTATAAATATTTATTCTCACACTCTCCTATTAACTTTTATTTTCTTTAATTCTCTATTTCTCTCTCCATCTCATAGAAACGGTTCCTTGATTCTCTCCTTTCAAACAATCAACACAAATATCTTTTACCGTAGAGACCATTTTACGGACGAGTCATCTCCCCGCACATTTTCAACAAATTTTATATGTCACGTGCACATTCACTAGTACATCTACAAAAAGAGAATATGACATTATGAGAACAAACTAAGATCAAGATGAGTGACACGCTACCACAACAACTTTATATTAGAACGAGAGTAAAATATTGCTGATGTGATTCTCCTTCCATGTGCTGACTTAAACAACTTTTAATGAGGAATTCTATCAACTCGAATATGATGTAGCGGTAGAGAGGCTGAACAAATTGGTGTTCCGATAGAGTATTATCTCCTGTAAAGAAGATATGTAACCAAGTAACAAGATCAAACCACCGGAAAATCGAAACCTAACACCAGTTAGAAATCTCAACAATGTCCTAAAAGAGAGGATCGTAGATCAAATGTAGATGATAAACGATGACCAAAATGGCAGAAAAACCACCACTAACAAACTAACACCTTTAAATAGAAAAATAAAACCAGATAGAAAAACCAGGGAGAAGAAAGAGAGGAGGAAGCCCAAGCCGAAAACCATGTTGGAGAAGAAAACATCCACATGAAGACTCTATGAAGATGACCTGAGTGGTTACCGCCAAATCGCCAACACCACCTACCAGGAAACATTACCGAGATCTAGGGGCGGAATCAGAAACATACATTGTGGGGGGGGGGGGGGGGTGAGTTATCAAAAGGGAGCCAACAGAAGAAAAAAAAGTGTACACACCAAAATTTGATCCTGAACCATCTACACAACTAAAGGTGCAAATAGATCACTAGTACATAACCGACCTTTAGTGTCGGTTATTTAAGGCCTTTAGTGTCGGTTTCTAAGCGACACCTATGTGGGCGACGCTAAAAGACCAATCGTTATGCGTCGGTTCAAAAACCGACGCCAAAACCCTTCGTGCGCCACTGAAAACGCGCCAGCAGGGGACTATAGGCGTCGGTTATTAGGTAAGAAACCGACGCATATACCTTTGCGCCACAAAAAGGGCGCCATTTGGGGCACTATCAGCGTCAGTTTATTAGTAATAACCAACGCCATATCACCCACTGCCACGGCCGTGCTGGCCAGCACGGTCGTGGTGTCTGGTACGCTGCCACGGCCGTGTTGGCTAGCACGGCCGTGGTGTCTGGCCTAATATAGGCCGTGGTTTCTGGCCTAATATAGACGTCGGTATTAGATAAGAAACCGACACTGTAAATATGTGGTGTCGGTTGTATACAAATAACCGACGCCTATTATTTTTTTTTTTCTACAGTCTGCAGACCTGCTATGGCTGGTCGCAGGATGAGAAATCTATTCAGTTATGAACTGCAGGTTTTACGACATCCATTGATATCAGCCAACAACAGGCCACAAACATGTAAAATTAACAACAAAAATATTCACACATTTAGCAATGCAACCTGCAGTTTCATTTGATTTTCACACATTTAGAAACATTCATATAGCTAGCAATCTGTAGTTCCATTCATTTTCACATTCACACATGTAGAAACATTCATATAGCTACCAACAGTTTCATTCATTTTCACTCAGACACATGTAGAAATATCCAAACATGTAGAAACATTCACATATATTATAATTCAGAAATTCATTTACAAAATATCATTCTTTAGTCATTATTCGCTATCAACATCCCAATTATATGTTAAAACCCCCACTATTTGTATGGCTGTTGCCCATTCTTCTCTTACTTCATTTAATTCTCCCGTCGTATAGGGATCATGTACATCTGGTAAGGCGTTTCCTGTAGTGTGGTCAGTTTTAAACACCTGCAAAGAGAATGATGTATATATATAATTAATGAGCTATAAATAAGATTGATATATTTCATATTATCTAATGAGACTATATAATACGTCAGCAATACAATCGATGTCCATTGCGGCATATTTGATAATCATGTGCATAAATCACATCACATAGTATGCACATGCCCATCCGTTGTCTTGTGTAGCACACTATAAATTGAAACATACAAAATATTAAAAAATACAACCAACTAAGCATAAATAATATATACATTGCAGTCGGGAACTTACTTCCACGTTCTTCCAAATTATTTGCTGGTTCTTTTTCTTGGGGACATTTCCTCCTGTCTTTTTGAACTCATCAAAACCCCTACATGTTAATGTAACACAGTACATTGCATAATTAAATAGTAATGTAATAACATATGTTAACAGATATGAAAATGAAATATTTCTCACCGGAATAATGCCATTTTCATTTTGTGTCCATATCTTGAATTCAATTTACTCCCCTTAGGATCTAGATAATAGACAGTGAACGTCTCGGGGACAATAACTAGTAACTCCCAATTCATACCACTAGAGGTAAAAAAGTTAAAGATTAATAACTCAAAATCCACAATAAAAATGTAATTTTTTTAAGTCCAAATTATAATAAGCAAAGTAAACTTACTCTACATTGAATGGAGCTATTATCACCGTCTTCTTATTTTGAGAAAAATTTGTAAAAGCCTCACAGCAGTATTGTTGAACTGACGTAGGGTCTTTAGCTACTAGACTAATCAAATATGGAATAAAAAATCCTACATGTTCGAATGCAAAATCTGCACATATCTTCTCTAAGTAGCTGCAAAACATATATAATTACGCATGCATTAATAAATAAGAAACCATATCACCAGATCCTACACAAGGTATATGGATGTATAAAGAAGAGCTCACCTTATCCATAGCTCTATCATAGATGTATTTAGCCAATCATATTGAAACAACTCCAAAATATCTTGTATAAATAGTTTGCTTTCGTACGATTGACCTGCAACATCTGAATCTAAAGAAACAAGTATAGGGCAATTTATATCATGTTCGCCTAACCATATTGCCATACCCCTACAGTTAGGACCTAACGGGATAGGTAGGTCATGTGGAACCCAACTGGGTAATGTAGGAGGTGGAAGTGGAGGCCTAGATGCTGTGGGTGTCTTCTTTTTAACCTGTATATATATATATATATATAATTTCAGATCAGCTGACATCATATACACACACTAACAATTGAACGTAATGTAAATTTACCATACCGTTTCAGTAAAGACGACATCCGCTTTTAGCCACAATATCACTCCACCTTCTGCCTCACCAAGCGTTTCACAATCTGGGTGGGCATATGGAAATGGAAGATCCATCCACTGGGAGAATATATGTATCAGGCTCACACGAATCCAACCAGCTGGTAATGGAGACCCGTGAAACATTTCCCCTGGTAGGGATGGGTAAGCCGACGCCTCTGCAATGACATATTCTTCACTTTTTAGACGGAATGGCTTCAACCCCTACAAATTTTTGTGTAAAGAATGTTATATACATATATACATTTCATCTTTTTTTGAAACGACTAAAATTTCATATATACATATCATCTTGAATTAAAAAACTAGTTACTATGCCATAAAAATACTTACATCGGATGTGCTAGGTGGTGGGTCTATAGGATTACTCCCAACCTCTGCAGTAGGAGTAGAGCCTGCAGTAGGAGCTATAGGTACTGTCTGGTAAGTGGTAGTCTGATATGCCTGCCACCTTTTCATTGCTTCTTCAAGTTTCCTATCAAATATCCTATCTACCTATACATGGATAAAAGAAACGTTAGCTTCTAATTATTGAATTCTCTTTTACGGTAACATTATAAAGAAAGAATATGTTACCTCTTCTTGTGAAAGTCCCACTTTTGGGACATGTTTGCGCTGGGATGGCCCAAAAAAAACTTTGATGCCCACACCAGCGCCTGCAGCCCTAACACGTCCATGATGCTCTTGGTTACCCAGAGCAACTGTCAATTCATCCCTTGTGCCCTCATGGATGAACTTGCCTTGTTTCCTCAGCTCGTGCATCTCCCGCTAATCGCCAAAAAAAAATTTGTAATTAAGTAAACACCACAAATAATCAATATTCGAACGATTGCTGTAGGAGTTGTATTTTACCATTTTTGCAGCCACCTCAGCAGTTGCGGGCTTCGTTATTTCTCCCTTCTTATTTTGCCTCCCAGCTATCCAAACACTATGATGAGGCAAAGGTGTTCTACCTATAGTCGAGGACTCCTGAGTAGCAGCAGACTGAGCAGTAGCCTCAGACTGTAGTCTTTGGCGAATGCCTGCATACCCCTTTGGACCCATTGTGTGGTCATGCACATTCAGTGCACACCTTGATTTTTGTGCCTCACTGAGGGCCTAGTTAGTATGCACATTAATGATTTGGTTAGTAACACTAAATGTATTAATTAATGAGATTGGGACTGACGTTTAATACCTTGAATTCATCAGTTTGTCTTGAAGCAACAAACACATCCCATTCTTCTTTGTCCAGGAAGTTCCACTGTTCAGTGGCGGTCTTCTTCCTCTTGTCAGCTTTTTTTATGTATTCTCAGGTGAGATTTGTCCTATAGTTCCTTAGGACTCTCCCACAGCGTTGCATCACGCATTTACGATGCAACTTTTCATCCAATTCAAATATACTCTGCAAAATAGAATAGCTATTAACTAGTATCCAAAAAATTAGTAATCTACAAAATAGAATTGCAAATTAATAATAACTCACGCATAAATCCTTCCATATTACGTCTTTCTTCTCCTTAGAACCTTTATGCCAAGAATCTATCTTACAACCGCAATGGCTACGAGTAACATACCCAAGATATGAAACAAACGAATTGCGATTCACACCAGATGCATTTCTTGCATTATCAAAATCCACAACAAGTTTGGGTCCATTGCCCTTTTGTGCTATTAACTTCTTCATCATAGTGATGCCCCTTCTCTTGTCAACTTTTTGGTGCTGCTGATCAAGTGCCTCTAGTGCTTTAGATGGTACATGTGCATCATCAACCTAAAATTTGACAAAATAAACACATTTACAAGATATAACTATAAATGGACATATAGATATAAATATATGATATATTTTTAAAAGTTACATTGTGAGGTGGCACATTGATGTCCTCACCCTCACAATAATCATCAGCACGGTCATCAGGAGAATGCTCAACCATCTAAAAATTCACATTCACATTGTAAAGTTCACATTGTAAAGTAATTCAAATTGTAAAGTAATTCACATTGTAAAGTTCACATTGTAAAGTAATTCAAATTGTAAAGTTCACATTCACATTGTAAAGTTCACATCAGGAGATACTCAGTTTTGAACAACATATTAAATTTTCAGAATTTTTGGAAGACGTTTTGTATCACAACAGAACCTTGATCGGTCGAGTTCTGAGAGAGACAAACTCGACCGACCAGATTTTTCTGGAAAAATAAAAAAGACTGAAAAATGTTTATAATTAATTATTCCAAGCACCTTAATGAGTATATAGGACTCTATTATAAATTCTGTATAGATTATAAATCTTTACTAGGTTTATTTGCTTTACTAGATTATAAATTTTGTATAGATTAATCGCCTTTGTCGAGAAGTTCACATTCACATAGTAAAGTTCACATATTCAGAAAAATAAAACATATAAAAAATATAAACATGCCTCTAATATTGCAATTTTTTTATCAATTAACAATCCTTCATTGTGATCTCCGCGCACATACAAGTCATCATTAGCTTCAATATTTGCTGGTGTTGGCAACCCAACTGAGAATGGACTGGAGTCATCATACTTATCATAGTACTATTCTTCATCTATAGGATCTTCAATGAACTGTCTTTTACCATGAAGAACAACCGACCATTTATCATTTGCAGGATCATCGATATAAAATACTTGTTTCTCCTGTGATGCCAATATGAATGGTTCACCCTTCTCGCCAATCTTTTTAAAGTTCACTAAAGTGAAACCCAATTCATCCACTATAACTCCTTTGGTGTTATCAACCCAATTACATTTCAAGAGCAGAATTCTGAAATCTATGTAGTCAAACTCCCATATGTCTTCAATGACACCGTAATATGATATTTTAGCTTCGTGTGGACTCTTATCCTTTGCACTTGCAAAAAACATAGTCGATGCTTGAAGTGTGACCCCACTGTTTTGGACGACACTCTTATCATCTTGGCACTTTGTGTAATATGTGAATCCATTAATGTCATACCCTTCATAAGACATAACAGTCAATTTTAGTTTAAAGGCGAGGCATTTGATAGTTTCAGTAATATCATCTGGTGTTTGAGATAGTTGATGTAAGACTTTATCTTCAAACCACTTAATAAATGTCTTGTTATGCTCTCTAGCAAGCCACATTGTATTGGCTCGAGGAATATGTCTCTTGATGAAATTAGTATGTTCCTCGATATAAACGTTCACTTCATCCATGTTGTGTAAAATATACAAGTGACCTTGTCCCAACTGCTCACTGCTGATTACTTTCACACGTGATCCCAAAATTCCTTTGCCAAATTGCTCGTCAATATTCTTGTCATTATCAGGAGTGTCATTACCACTGAGAAAGTCATTGCAAAAATCCATAACCTCTCTCGCCACATAACCCTCAATAATACTCCCTTCAGGTCGATAACGGTTTCGAACATCACTTTTAAAAACGCTCATGTATCGTTCAAAGGGATACATCCAATGCAAGAAAACTGGTCCCAACATTTTCACTTCCCTAGTCAAGTGGACAACAAGATGTACCATGATATCAAAGAACGACGGAGGAAAATACATCTCAAGCTGACATAGGGTAACAACCACTTCTCTTTGCAATTTATCGAGAGTATCAGGGTCAATAACTTTGCTGCACAGACTGTTAAAAAAGAAACAAAGTCTGGTGATTGCAAACCTTACATGCTTTGGCAATATAGATCTAATTGCCACAGACAATATTTTTTGCATTAGAGTGTGACAATCATGAGATTTAAGACCTATCAACTTCAGATCTTTCATTGATACCAATCTACAGATGTTGGATGAGTAACCCTATGGCACCTTAACATTTACCAAACATTCACAAAAAACTTTCTTCTCCTTTCTAGACAATGTGTAACAAGCGGGAGGTAAGTATGTTCTCCGATTTTCCATTTCATGAAATTCTGTTAATTCTGACCTTATTCCCATTTCACGTAGGTCCAGTCTGGATTTTATCCCATCTTTAGTCTTACCTGGTATATTCAACAAAGTTCCAATGAAACTATCACATACATTTTTCTCAACGTGCATGACATCGATACAATGCCTGACTGTCAAAGAACTCCAATAAAGAAGATCCCAAAATATTGACTTCTTCTTGAATAAAGACTTCTTCTTGAATAAACATTTGTCACTCCGTGTGGCCATAGTACATTGTGATCTCTTACCAAATTCATTGACAATGTCTTTTACTCTTTCATAAACAACCTCCCCTGGTATAGGTTTAGGTGCACTCCGTTCCTCATTCAATCCATTGAATGATTTGTGCTTCCTACGATACGGATGGAATTTTGTAAGAAACCTTTGATGACCGAGATATACAGTCTTACCACCATGTTTTAGTCTTGTTGAATCAGTGTTCTCTTCACATATAGGACATGCTTTAGCTCCTTTGACACTATATCCAGATAAATTTCCATATGCTGGAAAGTCATTAATAGTGCAAAACAACATAGCATGCAAACGAAATGTCTCTCTTCGTGAAGCATCATAGGTCATCACATCTTCACACCAGAGTTTCTTTAAGTAATCAATCAGAGGTTCAAGATAAACATCGATGTCATTTCCAGGTTGTTTAGGGCCCGATATCAACAACGACAGCATTACGTAATTATTTTTCATACACAACCAGGGAGGAAGATTGTATATAACAAGCATGACTGCCCAAGTGCTATGTTGGCTGCTCAATGTCCTGTACGGATTCATCCCATCTGTACAAAGCCCAAGTCTTAGATTCCTGACTTCTTCACCAAATTTAGGGTACAATAGATCAATCTTCTTCCACTGTGGGGAATCAGACGCATGTCGTAGGATCCCATCATTATTTTTCTTAACATCTGCATGCCACCTCAAATTCTTCGCATCTATCGGATTGGCAAACAAGCATTGAAACTGTGATATTATAGGTAGATACCACATCATCTTGGCAGGAGAACCAGTTTTGGACTCCTCCAAAGTCGTCAATTTATACCGTGACGCACCACATTTTGGACAATCTTTCAAATCCGCATAGTCCTTTTGAAATAATACACAATCATTCGGGCATGCATGTATCTTGTTGGCATCCATTCCCATTGGGCACAATAATTTCTTTACCTGGTATGTTGAGATTAGCAGCTCGTTTCCTTCAGGAAACATTTCTTTCAACAAAGACAACAATGACGTGAAGCTTTTTTCGCTCCATCTATTGTTAGCTTTCAGCTTATACAATCTCAACATAGCGCTAAGCTTCGTAAACTTAGTACAACCTGTGTATAACGGTATCTCAGCATCATGCACAATGTTTCTAAAAATGGGAGGTGGATCGGTGTGCTCTACCCCACAACTATCTAGCATCACATCAACGATGTCTACTGGAACTGGTTCATTCACATCTACGCCATCGTAGGCAATTTCTTCTTCCACACAAGCACTACTATTGACATCCACTAGTTTCGGGTTTGAAATCTCTCCATGCCAGTGCCATTCTGTATAGCCCTGTATAATCCCATTGCACATGACATGACTTTTGATTTCGTCACCAGTGCTGACTTTCAAGTTATTACCGCAATGCCTGCATGGACAGTAGAACCTATCTCTAGGTTGTTTCCTATGTTCCTCGACAAATCTAATAAACTGGTCAAGACCATAAATAAACTCTGGGGTGCAGCGATTGCGAATGGACATCCATGATCTATCCATTCTATGATCAAAGAGAAATCAAATATACATTACAATAAGATTAGGGTCTAGGGTTAACAAATACATGTGATGTCATTCTTATATATAATAAATGTGTACCACCTATCCCATTCTTGAACACCTAATCTCACTAGTAAGTGTATAATGTGTATTGGGTTTTCAAAAAAATTTCAGTAGCATTTCCCTGCTGTTCTCTAAGTACATATGTACTTAGAGAACAAACAGGGAAATGCTGCTGAAATTTTCTCAAAAACCCAATACACATTATACACTTACATCCTAAGCGATATTAGGTGTTCAAGAACAGTCCCAAACCGGGGACTATCCAAGATTTACTCCTAATGAGTAAATCTTGGACGGGTTTCTAGGCCAACAAATACATGTGTTGTCATTCTTATACCTAAAATCCTAGTTCTTCAAGTTAGGGTGATTATTGATGTCTTTAAAAGCATGATTGGCAATTTAGGGAAAAGTTCATCATTTACATTCCAAGCATGTCACATGTGTGCATTACAGTTCATCATTAAGCAAGAAGGGTGATTAGGATTCTCAATATACTCAACAATGAAACAAGTTACCAATTTCATAGTTAGGACGGTAGAGAGACCCTAATTAAGATCCAGATCTAATGGTTCATAATGATCTTGTGATAAAGTTACATCACTATAAAGTTACATCACTAGATGATTATATAATTTCAAAAGTAGTACACAAATAAATTCAAATGATTAGATAACTAAATAAAAATAGTAGACAAAAAAATACAAATAAGTAGATGAATAAATACAAATATATTGATAAACTAATATAAATCAATAGATGATGATCAATTAATTGCTGAATCAGTACATAAATAAATACAAACATTAGATGAATACATACAAATCAATTGAAAATTTTAGTTAAATCAGTTGATAAATAAATTTCATTAAGTAGATGATTAAATCATAACAAAATCAGTACATAAATAAACACAAATAAGTAAATAACTTAAAAAAAATTAAAAAATGCCCAGCAACAGCCTAGGCATGCCTTGGCACCGCCTAAGAAGCCGCCGGAGTAGAGGAAGAAGGAAGAAGGAAGGGCGTGCATACCTTGAGGGCAGAGGAGAGCAGCGGCCGGAGCAAGACCTAGCAACAGCTGGCAGCCGGCGCCGGCGGCGAGGAGAGGAGCGGCGACGAGGGCGGAGAGGAGAGGACAGCAGCCACCGGCGGGGGTGGCGACGAGGAGAGGAGAGACGTCGGCGAGGAGCGGCGACAGAAGGGAGAGCAGCAGGAGCGGCGGCGAGGGCATCGACCAGGAGTGTTGGTGGTGCGGGGGAGCAACGGCGGCCGAGGCAATGATGGCGGCGACGGCGGGGAGCAGAATCGCCAGACCTAGCAGAGTCGCAATGAAACAGATGCAATGGGGAAAAGATCTGTTTCGCGGGAATATTAACAGTACCATAGGCGTTGGTTATTCAAATAAACCGACACATAAAATTAACAGTGTCGCTTCTCCACAAAAACCGACACCTATTCTCAACTATGGTCGTCAGTTGTAACTACAAAACAACCGACGTCTAAATACATATGCCGATTAAAAAAATTGTTCTCGATTAATGACCATAGTCGTCGGTGTCTTCTGACAACCGACTCTTAAAGGGTGTGAAAAATTCCCCGCGGACATCACTGGAAACTCATAAGCATCGGTCATTGTGGTTAAACCGACGACCAAAATGTGCCCAATTTCTGTCTCGCGAATAACCTTTAGTCGTCGGTTTATTATTTATCAACCGACGCCATATGTTAAATTTTGGAGGTAATTTTTTCAGCTGGAAATTTTGGATTTGGCAGTTAATTTTAGGCGTTAGTTTTTTATTAAGTAACCGATACTGAATAGAAGTGGTACCTGTGTCTGGGCACCCTTCATAGATTGGATGTCAGTTTATGTTATCAACCGACACTGTATAGTTTCGGTGTCAGTTTATTTATACAACCGACACCTGTAAAAGTGACTTTATAAGCCATTTCTGTAGTAGTGGATACTACCTTTTGTGATCCAAACGAGACACATATATACATATAATAAGTATTTTTCATATGTATACAAGTATATTTTACCATTTGGAGGGGGGATTAAAACCCAGAAATCTCCCCTAGACACGTCCCTACCTAGAGACTGACCCTACATACCAGATGTTCGCACCACATGACCCATCAAGGAGAGAAATTTCCAATGCAGTTGGCTAGCACTAGGACTCAACAACCCAGGCAAGAAGAGGTGCAAGAGGTGCAAGCCATTGCAAACTGGCAATTAGAGCCAACCCCACATGTTATCCACCATCTCAAGTCAAAAAATTACTAATGCCCAAATTGCCAGAGCGTCTCAGGAGTTTAGACTTATTGAGTTATCCAACATACAAATGTCGCACATCATTCGAACAAATCGTCATTAACTAAGCGGAAGCGATCATTAACAACGGATTAACAAAAATCACTAAAAATTAAAATCTTTTGTAAAGAGATCCAATTCCAAGAAACTCTTAACAACAATATCCAAAGTATTATATGTACATTCTGGTCCACAAGTACATACCATGTACCATATCTTCTCGAGGATTACATACATCAATTGCTCTGTTAGGTCTACACATGAGCAACACAAAACCTCGAGGCATTTAAGCCAAGATCTCAGATCGATTATAAAAAACACTAAGTATTGACTCCTAGGACCTGAGAGTACAGAGATGACACATAGGACTCATATCTACAAGACATGATAGTCAGTATCTCCACATGAGATGTTACTGTTGTCCCTGATGCTGCTGTCCTTTTTCCTGCTGTATGATTTCTACCTCTTCGTCCGCATCCACCTAAAAATGTTGGATCCTACAGGGGTGAGACAATTGAAATTGTCCCAACGAGAGATATAACTCTTCACCAGAAACATTATTATTACAGATAAACATTATAAAACTGAGTAGAGGATAAGCATTTTAGAACATTCTCATATTTTAAAGCATTGCAACTATCTATGATAGAGCAGTAAATCATTTATTCACTTTATAAGTAATATGAAGAACATGTATATCATTTATCCATCTTACTATATCAACATCTCAAGCTTATCCTGAGATACTCATTATCATGGGATGTCATCCATGAATCATTCTCATTTCTGTCTGTTGACCTTAGCCAATCTGTTAGCCAGATATTGAATTGTACCAGTCATGTGAGTATACATCATCATATTCTGTCCAGGCATGGGACTATGCCAATCCTATGCAAACATTCCAAGAATTGGACTATGCCAATCATGTGCAACCATTCCAGACATTGGACTATACCAATCATGTGCAAACATTCTAGGCATTGGACTATGTCAATCCTGTGCAAACATTCTAGGCATTGGACTATGCCAATCCTATGCAACCATTACAGGCATCGGACTATACCAATACTGTGCAATTATTCTAGGTATTGGGTTATGACCAATCATGTGCAATTATTCCAGGTATTGGGTTATTACCAATCCTGTGCAATTATTCCAGGTATTGGGTTATGACTAATCCTGTGCAATTATTCCAGGTATTGGGTTATTACCAATCCTATGCAATTATTCTAGGTATTGGGTTATTACCAATCCTGTGGAATTATTCCAGGTATTGGGTTATGACCAATCCTGTGCAATTATTCCAGGTATTGGGTTATTACCAATCCTGTGCAATTATTCCAGGTATTGGGTTATGACCAATCCTGTGCATTTATTCCAGGTATTGGGTTATGCCAATCCTGTGCAAACATCACTGCATACCACATCACCTTTACTAGGTATTAAACCTTGGCCAAGCCCTCATACTTATTCACATCCTTTATGTAATTTAATTATTCCTCATATCTCCCTTAAGCTTATTCGAAACACTATAGCCCTTATTTGACTATAAACATAAAGCATGTATGACCAAGATTTCATTGTTATTATTGTATCCATTAGTTATTATTATTATGTTACTAAGTTTCCATTGTTTATTATCATTTCTTTCATTAGACTTTATAACATCTTGTTACCTTTCACTAGGCAACAACTACTCTCATGGATCACGAGGCCCATTACACCTCTTGTCACCTCTCACTAGGAAACAACTACTCTCATGGCTCACTAGGCCATAAAACATCTTGTCACCTCTCACTAGGCAACAACTACTCTCATCATTTATCATTAAATGATTATCAACACAAGGTATGCGTTTCTCTCTCATCCTTACCAGAGTATAAATACATCATACTTTATTAACTTGGCTTAACCCTTTCTTAAGGTATGGTAGCCTACACTTATTAAAGTGCATTAGGCTCATTACATCTCAATGTAACAATTGACATGGCACATTTCATGTGTTATTCATCCAAGTATACTGGATTTAGGGTACATCAAGGTGTATCAACTTTGAGGTACTGGATGTGATATCTATCATGTCTTGTTGTATCACTTCCCTCATCACTTTTGACTTACTTAAGTTCATCAGCTTATCTTGTTATTAGGATATTTCCCATCCTAATACTTTATGCACCTGTTCATCACATTATCATGTAATGTATTGGTCATAAGTCACTCATTTGAATTATTCAACCATTAACAATAATATGGACTCATCTCGAGTTAAAGAATTATTGATATAAGATTATCCATTATCAACCACTTTAGGTATTTCACCTACCAATATATTATTCACTACTCCATTATTAGGAATAGGGTTCCCCTCTTTATCAATTAGGGTTTTACATAACATCACCCTATATTAGGGTTTCACATAACATCACCCTATATTAGGATTTCACATGACATTACCCTATATTGGGGTTTCTCATAACATCACCCGATATTAGGGTTTCCCATGGCATCACCCTATATTAGGGTTTCACATAACATCATTATTTTGAATTAAGGTTCCTTATAACTTTTCCCCAATTTAGGGTTTCATGTAACCTTACCCGAAATTAGGATTTCATGAAGCATCCTCTTATATTAGGGTTTTTCATTATATTACCCTGAATTGGGATTTCTCATATCATCACCCCAGATTAGGGTTACACCATTACCCTAGATTAGGGTTTCACCTAGCATTTCCCTAAATTAGGGTTAGTGCTCATTAACCTTCATAATTATGGTTTCATGATCTCATCCTCATGGATCAAACCCTAATTACATATTTTATTCATATTGAAAGTATTGAGGATTAATCACTACATGATTATCACTCATGTATAAGTTCCTCTCTCTCATCCTTTCTAAGAGGTTAATTACTCCAACTTGATTGGATTAGATCAATATTGAAAGAAGGGTTAGCATAGTGTATTGAGATATTTTTTTTCATAGGCATCAATTGTCAATTATTCTTAGGGATACCTCCATTGTAATCCACCTTGAGATACATTATGATCACTCATTTAGTTTTGAGATTAAGTGATCCTTCAAACGATCTTGGACTAGTAATCCTTCAAACGGTTTTGAGTTAATTGTACCTTTAAATGGTTTGGATTGAAATATCCAAACGATCTTGAATTAATACCCTCAAACAGTTTGAAACTGTTTAGACCTCCAAATGGTCAACTCCTCCAAACGGTCAAAGTACCCAAATGGTTTTGAAGTTCAATTTACCCATTCGAACTTGAGATCCATCACCCATTTGGTTTTGAACTCAATTACTCATTCAATCTTGAAGTCAATTACCCATTCGGTCTTGAACTCAATTACCCATTCAGTTTTGAAGTAAATTACCCATTCAGTTTTGAACTCAATTACCCATTCGATTTTGAAGTAAATTACCCATTCGGTTTTGAACTCAATTACCCATTCGATCTTGAAGTCAATTACCCATTCGGTTTTGAGGTAAATACCCATTCGGTCTTGGGTTCAATTACCCATTCGGTCTTGAACTCAATTATCCATTCGGTTTTGAAACCGAATCAACTCAATCAGTTTTGAAACCGAATTAGCTCAATCAGTTTTGAAAACCGTTTGCCCATTCCTTGGTTGAGATGTGTGCTTAAGATGAAATCATCATCTTCAAGCTTCAAACCTTTGAAATCAATTATGATTCTTATGGTGATTTCAAAAACTAATCAAAAGGAAATCGAGAAAGAAGAAAGGTTCAACACATGATGAATAAATTGTAAGCAATAATGACATTTAAGGGTTCAAGTTATGTAACCCGCCTTCAAAATTGAATCCAAGCTTCAATATTCACGTTCTCAATGGTGAATGAATCTTCCTCAACTTCCAAAGGCTCGTCCTCAAGTCTTTGAGTGAAATGAATGACTAAGTTTGAAGATTGAATGAAGAAAAGAAGAAATTAAGCATTGAATTTCGATTTCCACCATGAAATTAAGGTTGAAGATGACTATGGAGCTTACCTACATGTTGGTGCACGTCCTCCTATTGCTCCTAAGCTCCCTTGTGTTCAACCAAAGCAAGGAAAGAAAAAGGAATCGAAAAAGCCTTTCATGTGGGTTGAAAATGGGATGCATATAAGGGAATTTCAATGAGAGAGAAAGTGATAAATAATTCCTTCAACTCCCAAAATTGGTGCCACATACTCCCCTCAATCCCTTGCATAGGAAGCCATATACCCCACCTTGTAATTCCTCTTCATTATCCATGAATTAAAAGAAAATAATTTAAGCACCTTAACCATTTTAATAATAATATCCAATATTAGTGGATATTACTTTTTAGTTAACTAATGTGAGTGGGCTCTCCACTCACTTTAGATATTTCGGTGCCATTGCAAGGAACAAGGAAGTCCATACTTATACAAATTCAACCATCACATTTTTGTTTGAAGGGAACTTCCATTTATATTTTTATTTTTGCATTAAATTGAATTAGGGTTTCAATTATGCTTAAATCTTGATTATTTTAATATCAAGATTCTCTTTCCTCCAAAGATATTTAAATGAGATTCCCCTCTGATTTTATTGTCTCTAAATGATACCAAGAAATATTAGGGACTCTCTAGAAGTGGTATTTTGCATATTGAACCCTAGGTGTTGGGTAAATTGCACATTACACCAAAACTAGGTTTTAATGCACAAACATTGCTTAATAAGCTCTTTCTTGGTGCTCAGGCTTTCATAAGCCATAACTCTACATCATTTTCATTCTTATGATGCTTCAACACTTGAGGCACATTTTATCATGTAACATTTGCAAGTTAACCCCTCAACTTGGGTAATTTTCACTTTAGTCCAAAACGGGCAAAACATTGTTTTCAACATTATTCAAAAAGGACTAAACTTGAAACATAAGTTCCTCTTGGGCCTTAATTACTTTTTAAAAGATAAGAGCAAGCATATAATTAACTTTATTAAGCAAAACATCTAGGGTTAAAGCATAACCCAGGTCAGGGATGTTACAAGTTATAAACCCCTAACAAAGATTTCATCCCCGAAATCCCAGGTAAAGGAAGATAGATATTTTTCATTCATCATATCATCAAGTCTCCACATAACATCTTAATGTCATGGAGATGCCATAGAACTTTGATCAATACAAAGTCCTTCCATACATGGTTATAATAGAACTTGTCACACAGGACACATACTCTACTGTTTCTTTTCATTATTGACTGTAGAGTCAACTCTGTGTCAGGTAACACTTTTCCTAGTTAGAGATACATTATACATACCTCATTTAATTTAGAATTTCACTTTCAAGATAAGTCCATTGTTACATTTTGTCACCCAGTTGTGACTACAAGTCTCTTCATACATCTGGTGTGTCATCCAAACTACTAATACAACACTAAATTTTATTACTACTTGTACCAATTATCTTACTAGTTGTACATATTATTTTCATAAGGGAAGGTTACCTATCAATTAATAAATTATCTTAAACATATCTTAAAGAATTATTTTTAGCTTGATAAGCTTTTCCCATAATGATTTTACAATTGTTCCTTTGACTCATACATCTTTGCTGATGTCATGTTTATGCGGGGCATAAACCCCTAGCATATGGTATTCATACTACAGTATGTAACTGGACAAATTTCAAAGTTGGCCCTTCTAGGTTACCAAACATTACTTCTTATGAGGAGTCATGTTCCCATTTTCTCATATCATTGAAAGTTCTTGGATACTAGGATTCTTTACCTTAGTATCCATTATATGTGCCAAAAACACATCACATCATCATCATGATTACTGAATTTGGGTATTCAAACCCTCAGTCCATCATTGAACATTATTACCTCTAATCAGGTAACTGTTACTTCTAGGTCCTCAGACCAAGGTATACATTATACTATACATCTTCTTTTATTTATAAATTGATCTATGATTTAACTCAGATCCCTTCGTATATCAATTAGAATTTGGTAGAAATATCCTTGCTACATCTTCTACCTCATTATACTCTTTAGATTATCTCAAAATGACTACTTGATCAGAGTAATTAGAAAGATAGCAATCTAAGAGTGGCATACTTACCTTATCTTCAATAGATGAATACCTAGACAGGGTATTCAAGGACCGAAGTTAGGTAGTATGTATTGGTTTTTATATTATGTTTCATCTCTTTATGTTTTACTACTTAGTATCTTAAATTTTCTATGGGTGTTTCTATTACATCTCTTCCTTTCATCATGAAGAGAGAAATTTCAAAACATATAAGAGAATATTGGACTGAATATAAGTTCTCATCATTCTTATCTTTCCTCATGTCCTCATAAGATTAATTAAAGGAAGCTCAACAACAACTACCTTTCTTATAATTAGTAGGCAGAGAGTAGAAAAAGAAAGATTATTCAAAATGAAAAGTTCTATCTTGACATATTACCTCTTACGAGTTATCTAGTATCTTATCTGACTCAATACAATGCTATTGCCTTTGTCCTCTACTACCAGGGGTAGATGGACCAAACTGTGAAACTTGTCTTCATCCTCTGCCTTCTGCTTCACTAACCTGGGGTCCTTGTGGATTTTGCAGATTATGCCTTGACTATTGGGTCACCACATTATTTCTTCTTGGACACTGCTGCCTAAAATGCCCTATCTGTCTACATTTATGGCAAGTTCGGCCCTCACTTGATGACCATTGCATTAGTGTACTATATTGTGGTTGAATTGGTGTTACTGAAAACTTTGGTTGTTTAGTACCACTAATCCAATGTTCCTGTGACTGTGTAGACCTCCTTTTGAGGTTTGGCTCATGTTTCTTTGTCACATACCTTTCTATCCTCCGAATTGACTCCACAAATGTGGAAAATTTCTCTCTACTTTCTAATGCAGCTACTGAGATAGACACCTCATCATTCAGTCCTTTCTCAAAACGTCGAATCTTCTCCTACTCAGTAGCAGCCATTTGAGGACAAAACTGTAAAAGTTCCATAAGCCTAGCCTCATATTCATTTATTGACATGGTTCCCTGTCGAACCTTCTCAAACTATGAGATCTTTTCATCTAAGTATGTTCTTGGAAAATACTTATTGATGAATTCCTGATGAAATTCCTCCCAACCAACCTCTTCATCATTCCTTTTTACTTCTTTTATGGCCCACCAATGGCCATCACTACCCTTTAAAAGATATACAACATGTTTAACTTTGTCAACATATGGAATACTAAGGATCTTAAAATCCTTTTCTAACTCAGTGAGCCATAGATCAGCATCTACTGGGTCAGTTGTCCCAGCATATTCTATAGCTCCTATACGACGTAGTCGTTCAAAAGTCTTACCAGACCCATGTCCCTCATTTAGAATTGGTGCCCTAGGTGCTGGTATGGGCATCCGATCTGCCATATACCTCATTGTGGTCATGAATTCCCTAAATAGAGCATGGATATTTGGGTTTTCTATCATAACTTCATCAAAATGGGGATTCTTAGGCACTGATTCCTCTCTTGCCCGATCCCTTGCACCTCTTACTGGTGTAGCAACATTGCTTTCAGAAACGTGATCCTCGTGTTCTCCAGACATCTTTAAGCTATCTCCCTTATTCTGCATAAGCAGAAGTCACTATAAGATATATTGGAGGACACTAGAACAAACTCAACACCTTAGTCCTATGTCTCTGTAGACTCAGCGAACCTAGAGCTCTGATACCACTAATTGTCACACATCGTTCGAACAAATCGTCATTAACTAAGAGGAAGCAATCATTAACAACAGATTAACAAAAATCTCTAAAATTTAAAACCTTTTACAAAGAGATCCAATTCCAAGAAACTCTTAACAACAAGATCCAAAGTATGATATTTACATCCTGGTCCACAAGTACATACCATGTACCATATCTTCTCGAGGATTACATACATCAATTGCTCTGTTAGGTCTACACATGAGCAACACAAAACCTTGAGGCATTTAATCCAAGATCTCAGATCGATTATAAAAAACACTAAGTACTGACTCCTAGGACCTGAGAGTACAGAGACAACACATAGGACTCATATCTACAAGACATGACAGTTAGTATCTCCACCTGAGATGTTACTGCTATCCCTGATGTTGTTGTCCTTTTTCCTACTGTATGATTTCTACCTCTTTGTCTGCACCCACCTAAAAATGTTAGATCCCACGGGGGTGAGACAATTGAAATTGTCCCAGCGAGAGATATAACTCTCTGCCAGAAACATTATTATTATGGATAAACATTATAAAACTGAGCAGAGGATAAGCAGTTTAAAATATTCTCATATTTTAAAGCATTGCAACTATCTATGATAGAGCAGTAAATCATTTATTCACTTTATAAAAAACATGAAGAACATGTATATCATTTATCCATCTTACTATATCAACATCTCAAGCTTATCCTGAGATACTCATTATCATGGGATGTCATCTATGAATCATTCTCATTTATGTCTGTTGACCTTAGCCAATCTGTTAGCCAGATATTGAATTGTGCCAGTCATGTGAGTATAAATCATCATATTCTATCCAGGCATTGGACTATGCCAATCCTATGCAAACATTCCAGGCATTGGACTATGCCAATCCTGTGCAACCATTCCAGGAATTGGACTATACCAATCCTGTGCAAACATTCTAGGCATTGGACTATGCCAATCCTGTGCAAACATTCCAGGCATTGGACTATGCCAATCCTATGCAACCATTCCAGGCATTGGACTATACCAATCCTGTGCAATTATTCTAGGTATTGGGTTATGACCAATCCTGTGCAATTACTCCAGATATTGGGTTATTACCAATCATGTACAATTATTCCAGGTATTGGGTTATGGCCAATCCTGTGCAATTATTCTAGGTATTGGGTTATTACCAATCCTATGCAATTATTCTAGGTATTGGGTTATTACCAATCCTGTGAAATTATTTTAGGTATTGGGTTATGACCAATCCTGTGCAATTATTCCAGGTATTGGGTTATTACCAATCCTGTGCAATTATTCCAGGTATTGGGTTATGACCAATCCTGTGCAATTATTCCAGGTATTGGGTTATGCCAATCCTGTGTAAACATCATTGCATACCACATCACCTTTACTAGGTATTAAACCTTGGCCAAGCCATCATACTTATTCACATCCTTTATGTAATTCAATTATTCCTCATATCTCCCTTAAGCTTATTCGAAACACTATAGCCCTTATTTGACTATAAACGTGAAGCATGTATGACCAAGATTTCATTATTATTATTGTATCCATTAGTTATTATTATTATGTTACTAAATTTCCATTGTTTATTATCATTTCTTTCACTACTATAGAAACAACATTCAATGTCGCTTTTCTGGGCATCAGTTATTTAAACAAACCGATGCCTATAACATTCCACGTCGGCTATTTAGTAAATCCGACGTCTATATTTGAAGACCAGCTAGACACGGGTACCGCTTTGTATTCAGCGTCAGCTAGGTAAAACAAACCGACACCAAAAATCGCCCGCGAAATCCAATTTTTGAGCGAAAAAAAGTGTCACTTACAACGTCAGTTTTTTAACTACTAACCGACGCCTATATAATATGAAAATTTGTGCAAAAAGTTCCAATTTAGGTGTAGGTTATCCTTTGATAACCGACGCTGATAATGGTTCCCACCAAATAATTTAGGGAAAAGATTGTCCAATTGGGCGTCAGTTTTTAGGATCAACCGACGCTTAAGATGTTTAGGTGTCAGTTTTTTAGACAACCGATGCCTTTTACAAACTTAATAGACCCGCGATCACCTGACTCTTCCCCTTTCTTCTATTTCATCGTGATAATTTTCTCTGCTGCTCACCGCTCGCTTAAAATCGCCTGACGACCCCCGCTGCTGCTGGTGTGCCTCTGCTCGCCGCCGCCGCGTCCTCGTTCTCCTGCTGCCACCGCTCGCCGCCACTGCTGCTTGCCGCTCTGCTCTGCTCTTCTCCGGGTGCCGTTCTTCTCACCGCTCACTGCCTCCTTCTCTGCTCATTACTCTCACACTGTCGCCGTCGCTCTTCTCCATGCTAGCTCCAGGTAGACATAGCCTCTTTTCTTCCTTCTCCCTAGCTCCTTACCAACAGAAAGCACGACCGTTGCTGTTGGTAAGGATATGAACAAATCTTTATGTAATGCTTTATGTAAATCCTAGGATACGAACAAATCTTTTGCTTGCATATATTTGTGCTTCTAATCCTAATGCTTGACCTAATTCAGTAAATTTTGATGCATGTTGAAATAAGATTTAAACCTGTCCATTCTAGCATCCTAATTTTATTTGATTAAACCCTAACATTGATGAAACCCTAACATCAATTGTGATGAAACCCTAACATCAATTGTGATGAAACCCTAACATGTACATATCTATTATTGTATTTGTTGGCCTAGATACCCGTCCAAGATTTACTTATTAGGAGTAAATCTTGGATAGTCCCCGGTTTGGGACTGTTCTTGAACACCTAATCTCACTTAGGATGTAAGTGTATAATGTGTATTGGGTTTTTGAGAAAATTTCGGCAGCATTTCCCCATTTGTTCTCTAAGTACATATGTACTTAGAGAACAACGGGGAAATGCTGCCGAAATTTTCTTGAAAACCCAATACACATTATACACTTACTAATGAGATTAGGTGTTCAAGGATGGGATAGGTGGTACACATTTATTATATATAAGAATGACATCACATGTGTTTGTTGGCCTAGAAACCCATCCAAGACCCTAATCTTGTCCTAATATATACTTGTTTTCTCTTTGATCATAGAATGGATAGATCATGGATGTCCATTTGCAATCGTTGCACCCCAGAGTTTATATCTGGTCTAGATCAGTTTATTAGATTTGCCGAGGAACATAGGAAAGAACCTGGAGATAGGTTCTACTGTCCATGTAGGCATTCCGGTAACAACTTGAAAGTCAACACTGGTGACGAAATCAAAAGTCATGTCATGTGCAACGGGATTGTACAAGGCTATACAGAATGGCACTGGCATGGAGAGATTTCAAACTCAAAACTAGTGGATTTCGATAGCAGTGCCTGGGTGGAAGAAGAAATTGCCTCCGATGATGTAGATGTGAACGAACCAGTTCCAATAGACATCGTTGATGCGATGTTGGATAGTTGTAGGGTAGAGCACACCGATCCACCTCCTATCTTTATAAACATTGTGCATGATGCTGAGATACCGTTATACACAGGCTGTGCTAAGTTTACAAATCTTAACGCTGTGTTGAGATTATATAAGTTGAAAGCTAACAATAGATGGAGCGACAAAAGCTTCACTTCATTGTTGACTTTGTTGAAAGAAATGCTTCCTGAAGGAAACGAGCTGCCAATCTCAACATACCGGGTAAAGAAATTGTTGTGTCCAATGGGAATGGAGGCCAAGAAGATACACGCATGCCCGAATGATTATGTATTATTTCAAAAGGACTATGTGGATTTGAAAGATTGTCTAAAATGTGGTGCATCACGGTATAAATTGACGACTTCGGGGGAGTCCAAAACTGGTTCTCCTGCCAAGGTGATGTGGTATCTACCTATAATATCACGGTTTCAACGCTTGTTTGCAAATCCGAAAGATGCAAAGAATTTGAGGTGGCATGCAGATGTTCAGAAAAATAATGATGGGATCCTACGACATGCGTCTGATTCCCCACAATGGAAGAAGATTGATCTATTGTACCCCAAATTTGGTGAAGAAGATAGGAATCTAAGACTTGGGCTTTGTACAGATGGGATGAATCCGTACGGGACATTGAGCAGCCAACATAGCACTTGGCCAGTCATGCTTGTTATATACAATCTTCCTCCCTGGATGTGTATGAAAAATAAGTACGTTATGCTATCGTTGTTGATATCGGGCCCTAAATAACCCAGAAATGATATCGATGTTTATCTTGAACCTCTGATTGATGACTTAAAGAAACTTTAGGCTGAAGGTGTGATGACCTATGATGCTTCAGGAAGAGAGACATTTCGTTTGCACGCTATGTTATTTTGCACTATTAATGACTTTCCAGCATATGGGAATTTGTTTGGATATAGTTTCAAAGGAGGTAAAGCGTGTCCTATATGTGAAGAAAACACTGATTCAATAAGACTAAAACATGGCGGCAAGACTGTATATCTTGGTCATCGAAGGTTTCTTTTAAAATTCCATCCGTATCGTAAGAAGCGCAAAGCATTCAATGGATAGAATGATGAACGGAGTGCACCTAAACCTATACCAGGGGATATTATTTATGAAAGAGTAAAAGACATTGTCAATGAATTTGGTAAGAAATCACAATGTAGTATGACCACACGGAGTGACAAATCTTCATTCAAGAAGAAGTCAATATTTTGGGATCTTCCTTATTGGAGTTCTTTGACAGTCAGGCATTGTATCGATGTAATGCACGTTGAGAAAATTGTCTATGATAGCGTCATTGGTACTCTATTAAATATACCAGGTAAGACTAAAGATGGGATAAAATCTAGACTGGACCTACGTGAAATGGGAATAAGGTCAGAATTAATAGAATTACGTGAAATGGGTAATAAAAGAACATACTTACCTCCCGCTTGTTACACGTTGTCTAGAAAGGAGAAGAAAGCTTTTTGTGAATGCTTGGTAAATGTTAAGGTGCCACATGGTTACTCATCCAACATCTATAGATTGGTATAAATGAAAGTTCTAAAGTTGATAGGTCTTAAATCTCATGATTGTCACACTCTAATGCAAAAAATATTGCCCGTGGCAATTTGATCTATATTGCCGAAGCATGTAAGGTTTGCAATCACCAGACTTTGTTTCTTTTTCAACAGTCTATGCAGCAAAGTTATTGACCCTGATACTCTCGATAATTTGCATAGAGAAGTAGTTGTTACCCTATGTCAGCTTGAGATGTATTTCCCTCCTTCGTTCTTTGATATCACGGCACATCTTGTTGTCCACTTGACTAGGGAAGTGAAAATGTTGGGACCAATTTTCTTGCATTGGATGTATCCCTTTGAATGATACATGAGCATTTTTAAAGGTGATGTTCGAAACCGTTATCGGCCTGAAGGGAGTATTATTGAAGGTTATGTGGCGAGATAGGTTATGGATTTTTGCAATGACTTTCTGAGTGGTAATAACACTCATATTAATGACAATAATATTGAGGAGGGCAAAGGAATTTTGGGATCACAGGTGAAAGTAATCAGCCGTGAGCAGTTGGAACAAGGTCACTTGTATATTTTACACAACATCGACGAAGTGAGTGTTTATATCGAGGAACATAACAATTTCATCAAGAGACAACATCCTCGAGCAAGTTCAATTGGGCTTGCTAGAGAGCATAACAAGACTTTTACTAAGTGGTTTGAAGATAAAGTCTTACATCAACTATCTCAAACACCAAATGATATTACAGAAACTATCAAATGCCTTACCTTTAAACCAAAACCGAATGTTATGTCTTATGAAGGGCTAGACATTAATGGGTTCACATATTACACAAAGCGCCAAGATGATAAGAGTGTCGTCCAAAACAGTGGGGTCACTCTTCAAGCGTCGACTATGTATTTTGCAAGTGCAAAGGATAAGAGTCCACGTGAAGCTAAAATGTCATATTACGGTGTCATTGAAGACATATGGGAGTTTGACTACACAGATTTCAGAATTCTGCTCTTTAAATGTAATTGGGTTGATAACACCAAAGGAGTTATAGTGGATGAATTGGGTTTCACTTTAGTGAACTTTGAAAAGATTTGCGAGAAGGGTGAACCATTTATATTGGCATCACAGGCGAAACAAGTATTCTATATCGATGATCCTGCAAATGATAAATGGTCGGTTGTTCTTCATGGTAAAAGATAGTTCATTGAAGATCCTATAGATGAAGAAGAATACTATGATAAGTACGATGACTCCAGTCCATTCTCAGTTGGGTTACCAAGTACTCCACAAAATATTGAAGCTAATGATGACTTATATGTGTGCGGATATCACAATGAAGGATTGTTAATTGATAAAAGATCACAATTTTAGAGGCATGCATGTTTATATTTTTTATTGAAGCTAAATGTTTGCTTTTTTAATATCAATATCATTTTCAGATGTTTCATTATATTCTAGTTAATACAAATGCTAAATGTTTTCCTTTTTAATGGCATTTTCAGATGGCTGACCATGATGAGCATGAAGTCCATGATGAGCATGCTGTCCATGATGAGCATGGCGAGGATACCAATGTAAGTTCTAAAAACATATCCTATATTTCTATAAAATTCATTATCTTCTAGTTATGTCATATATCCTATATTTCTATATTGGGCTACTTCAGTGTGTTTATTATTGTCAAATTTTAGGTTGATGATGTACATGTACCCACTGAAGCACTGGAGGAACTTGATGCGCATCACCAAAAACTTAATAAGAAAAGGGGCATCACTATGTTGAAGAAGTTAATAGTGCTAAGTGGCAGTGGATCCAGATAGGTTGTGGAGTTTGATAATGGAGGAAATGCAATTGGAGTGAACCGCAATAACTTTGTAAACTATCTTGGGGTTGTCACTCGAAGCCATTGTGGTGTTAAGTATGATAATTGGCATAAAATTCCTCAGGAGAAGAAAGACATGATATGGAAGGATTTATGCGTGAGTTATTATTATTTGCAATTCTATTTTGTATATTACAAATTCTATTATTTGCAATTCTATTTTTGGATACTAGTTAATAGAAATTCTATTTTATAGAATCTGTTTGCATTGGATGAGAAGCTGCATCATAAAAGTGTGATGCAATGCGTTGGAAAGATGCTAAGGAACTATAGGACAAATCTCAATAGAGAATACATAAAAGATGGTGATAAGAAGAAGAAGTCAGCCCTTGAACAATGGAACTTCTTGGACAAAGAAGATTGGGACATGTTTGTTGCTTCAAGAAAATCTGAAGAATTCAAGGTATTAAGTGAGGCGCAAAAAGCAAGGCGTGCACTGAATGTGCATGACCACACTATGGGTCCAAAGGGCTATGCAAGCGTTCGCCAAAGACTACAGGCGGAGTCTACTGCTACTCAGGAGTCCTCTACTACATGTGCCACACCCATGCCTTGCCATGATGTCTGGATAGCTGGGAGGCAAAACAAGAAGGGTGAAATAAAGAAGCCCGTAACTACTGAGGCGTCTGCGAAAATGGTAAAATACAACTCTTAGAGCAATCGTTTGAATATTGATTATTTGTGGTGTTAACTTACCAATTTCTGTTCATGGTGATTAGAGGGAGCTGCATGAGCAGAGGAAACAAGGCACGTTCATCCCTCAGGGCACAAGGAATGAATTGACAGTTGCTCTGGGTAACCCAGAGCATCCTAGACGTGTTAGGGGTGCATGCGCTGGTGTGGGAATCAAAGCATTCTTTGAGCCATCCCAGCGCAAACCCAGAGCGAGACTTTCACAAGAAGAGGTAACCTATTCTTTTTTTAGAATGTTACTGCAAAAGGGAATTCAATAATAAGAAGCTAATGTTTCTTTTATCCATGTATAGGAGAATAAAAGAGTCGAGGATATAGTTGCTAAGAAGGTCAAGGAAGAATTTTTGCGGTGGCAGGCATCTCAGGCTTCCAATCAGCCTATGGCGACCCACTCTTCTCCTGATGCACAGACTGAGAGTAATCCTATAGACCCACCACCTAACACGTCCGTTGTAAGTATTTTTTATGATATTGTAGCTAGTCTTTTCAAGATGATATGTTTTCAAGATGATATGTATATATGTATAACATTCTTTACGTAAATTTGTAGGCGTTGAAGCCATGCCACTTAAGAATGCAAGACTATGTTTTTGCAGAGGCGCAGGCTTACCCGTCCCTTCCTGGGGCAACATTTCACGGGACTCCAATGCCACAGGGCTAGGTTCGTGTGAGCCCGATACGTGTATTACCTGATTGGAGGGAAGCTACATTGCCATATGCCCACTCGGATATTGATACACTTGTTGAGGCAGAAGGCGAGGTGATATTGTGGCCCAAAGAAGATGTCGTCTACACTACTGAAATTGTAAGATAAATTTACATTACTTTAGATTGTTAATGTGTATATATGAGGTCAATTGATCTGAAATTATATATACAGGTTAAAAAGAAGACACCCGGAGCATCTGGGCCTCCACCTCCACTTCCTGCATTACCAAGTTGGGTTCCAATTGACCTAAAATACCCGTTAGGTCCTGCTTCTAGGGGAATGGCATGTTGGCTACAGACACATAATATACATTGCCCTATAATTGTTTCTTTAGAAGCGAATTATGCAGGTCAATCATACGAAAGCTCTTTATTTATACAAGATATTATTGAGCTATTTATATATGATTGGTTGAATACATCAATGATAGAGACATGGATAAGGTGAGATCTTGTTTATACATCCATATACCTTGTGTAAGATCCAGTGATCTGGTTTCTTATATATTAATGCATACGTAATACATGTTTTGCAACTACTTAGTCGAAAATCAATGTAAACAATTTGTATTTGACCATGTGAGATTTTTGATTTCATCATTGATTATTATGGTAGCTAAAGACCCTGATAGTGTTCAACAATACTGTATAGATGCTTTTACAATTTTCAGTCAGAAAAAGAATACGATAATAATAGATCCATTCAATGTCAAGTAAGTTTACTTTACTTATAATTTGGATTTAAGAAAAGTACATTTTTATTGTGGATTTTGAGTTATTAATTTTTAATTGTTTTACCTCTAGCAGTAGGCATTGGGAGTTACTAGTTATTCTCCCCAGGACGTTCACTGTTTATTATCTAGATCCTACGGGGAGTACATTGAATACTAAAATTGGACACGTAATGAGAATGTCATTATTCTGGTGAGAAATATTTCATTTTTATAACCGTTAACATATGTTATTACATTACTATTTAATTATGCAATTTACTGTGTTAAATGAACATGTAGGGGTTTAGATGCATTTAAAAAGGCTGGAGGAAAGGTCCCCAGGAAAAAGAACCAGCCAATAATTTGGGAGAATGTGAAAGTAAGTTCTCGACTCTAATGTATATATTATTTATGTGAACTGTGCTTAGTTGTATTTTTTAATATTTTGTATGTTTCAATTTATAGTGCGCTACACAAGACAACGGCTGGGCATGCGCATACTATGTGATGCGATTTATGCAGATGATTATCCAATATGCCGCATTGGACATCGATACCTTACATGAGGTATTATATATAGTCTAATTAGTTAGTATGAAATATATCACTCTTATTTTTATATTATTACTTATATATATACATCATTCTCTTTGTAGGTGTTTAAAACTGACCACACTATAGGTAAACAATTAAAAGATGTACATGCTCCATATATGATGGAAGTATTAAATGAAGTAAGAGAAGAATGGGCAAGAGCCATACAAGTAGTGGGGACTGTAAAATATAATTGGGATGCTGATAGCAATGTTGAATGATATTTTGTAAATGAATATTTCTGAATGTTTATACATGTCTGAATGTTTCTACATGTATTTGAATGTTTCTACATGTGTGAATGTGAGAATTGAATTGATGTCTGAATGTATCTACTTGTGTGAAAAGTATATTTGTTGATTTTGTAGGTTTGTGGCCTGTTTCTTGGCTGATATCAATGGATGTCGTAAACCTGCAGTTCAAAATTGAACTATAGGTTCTCATCCTGCTGACCAGCCACAGCAGGCCTGCAAACTGATAAGAAAAAAAAATTAAAATATAGGCGTCGGTTACTTATAGAAAACCGTCATCAAAGGCTTACAACGTCAGTTATTGGATAAAAACCGCCGCCTAATGTGACAAATAATCCGACCGTGCAGGAAAGCACGACCATGGTGGGAAATAGCGTCGCTTATTAGTATAAAACCGACACCTATAGTACTAAACACGGCCATGCATGGAAGCACGGCCGTGGCGTCTGGGAATATGGCGTCGGCGTTTTAGTTTCAAACCGACGCAGATAGTGTCCTAGATGGCACCCTTTTTGTGGCGCAAAGCCTTTTGGCGTCGGCGTAATATAAATGACCGACGCCTATCGGTGCCCTACTGGCGCATTTTCAGTGGCGCGAAGCCTTTTGGCATCAGTTATACAACCGACGCTGAAGAGTTCGACCTTTAGCAACGCCCACATAGGCGTCACTTTAGAACCTTCGCTAAAAGGGCATAAACAACCGACGCCAAAGACCTATTCTGTAGTAGTGTTTCATGAGACTTTATAACATCTTGTTACCTTCCACTAGGAAACAACTACTCTCATGGCTCACAAGGCCCATTACACATCTTGTCACCTCTTACTAGGCAACAACTACTCTCATGGCTCACAAGGCCATTAAACATCTTGTCACCTCTCACTAGGCAACAACTACTCTCATCATTTATCATTAAATGATTATCAACACAAGGTATGAGTTTCTCTCTCATCCTTACTAGAGTATAAATACATCATACTTTATTAACTTGTCTTAACCCTTTCTTAAGGTATGCTAGCCTACACTTATTAAAGTGCATTAGGGTCATTACATCTCAATGTAACAATTGACATGGCACATTTCATGTGTTATTCATCCAAGTTTACTGGATTTAAGGTACATCAAGGTGTATCAACTTTGAGGTACTGGATGTGATATCTATCATGTCTTGTTGTATCACTTCCCTCATCACTTTTGACTTACTTAAGTTCATCAGCTTATCTTATTATTAGGATATTTCCCATCCTAATACTTTATGCACTTGTTCATCACATTATCATGTAATGTATTGGTCATAAGTCACTCATTTGAATTATTCAACCACTGACAATAATATGGACTCATCTCGAGTTAAAGCATTATTGATATAAGATTATCCATTATCAACCACTTTAGGTATTTCACCTACCAATATATTATTCACTACTCCATTATTAGGAATAGGGTTCCTCTCTTTATCAATTAGGGTTTTACATAACATCACCCTATATTAGGGTTTCACATAACATCACCCTATATTAGGGTTTCACATGACATCACCCTATATTGGGGTTTCTCATAACATCACCCTATATTAGGGTTTCCCATGACATCACCCTATATTAGGGTTTCACATAACATCATTATTTTGAATTAAGGTTCCTTATAACTTTTCCCCAATTTAGGGTTTCATGTAACCTTACCTGAAATTAGGGTTTCATGAAGCATCCTCTTAAATTAGGGTTTTTCATTATATTACCCTGAATTGGGATTTCTCATATCATCACCCCAGATTAGGGTTACACCATTACCAAAGATTAGGGTTTCACCTAGCATTGCCCTAAATTAGGGTTAGATCTCATAAACCTTCTTAATTAGGGTTTCATTATCTCATCCTCATGGATCAAACCCTAATTACATATTTTATTCATATTGAAAGTATTGAGGATAAATCACTACATGATTATCACTCATGTATACGTTCCTCTCTCTCATCCTTTCTAGGAGGTTAATTACTCCAACTTGATTGGATTAGATCAATCTTGAAAGAATGGTTAGCATAGTGTATTGAGATATTTTTTTCGTAGGCATCAATTGTCAATTATTCTAGGTATACTTATTCGCTAAGTATCTTAGGGATATCTCCATTGTAATCCACCTTGAGATAACTTATGATCACTCATTTAGTTTTGAGATTAAGTGATCCTTCAAATGATCTTGGACTAGTAATCCTTCAAATGGTTTTGAGTTAATTGTTCCTTTAAACGGTTTGGATTGAAATCTCCAAACAATCTTGAATTAATACCCTCAAACGGTTTGAAACCGTTTAGACCTCCAAACGGTCAACTCCTCCAAAAGATCAAAGTACCCAAATGGTTTTGAAGTTCAATTTACCCATTCGAACTTGAGATCCATCACCCATTTGGTTTTGAACTCAATTACTCATTCGATCTTGAAGTCAATTACCCATTTGGCATTGAACTCAATTACCCATTCGGTTTTGAAGCAAATTACCCATTCGATTTTGAACTCAATTACCCATTCAGTTTTAAAGTAAATTACCCATTCAGTTTTGAACTCAATTACCCATTATATCTTGAAGTCAATTACCAATTCAATTTTGAGGTAAATACCCATTCGGTCTTGGGTTCAATTACCCATTCGGTCTTGAACTCAATTATCCATTCGATTTTTGAAACCAAATCGACTCAATCGGTTTTGAAACCGAATTAGCTCAATCGGTTTTGAAAACTATTTGCCCATTCCTTTGTTGAGGTGTGTGCTTAAGATGACATCATCATCTTCAAGCTTCAAACCTTCGAAATCAATTGTGATTCTTATGGTGATTTCAACAATTAATCAAAAGAAAATTGAGAAAGAAGAAAGGTTTAACACGATGAATAAATTGCACGCAATAATGACATTTAAGGGTTCAAGTTATATAACCTGCCTTCAAAATTGAATCCAAGCTTCAAGCTTCACGTTCTCAATGGTGAATTAAGCTTCCTCAACTTCCAAAGGCTCGTCCTCAAGTCTTTGAGTGAAATGAATGGCTAAGGTTGAAGATTGAATGAAGAAAAGACGAAATTAGGCATTGAATTTCGATTTCCACCATGAAATTAAGGTTGAAGATGACTATGGAGCTTACATACAGGTTGGGGCACGTCCTCCTGTTGCTCCTAAGCTCCCTTGTGTTCAACCAAAGCATAGAAAGAAAAAGGAATCGAAAAAGCCTTTCATGTGGGTTGAAAATGGGATGTATATAAGGGAATTTCAATGAGAGAGTAAGTGATAAATAATTCCTTCAACTCCCAAAATTGGTGGCACATACTCCCCTAAATCCCTTGCATACGAAGCCAACTATCCCACATTGTAATTCCTCTTCATTATCCATGAATTAAAAGAAAACAATTTAAGCACCTTAACCATTTTAATAATAATATCCGATATTAGTGGATATTACTTTTTAGTTAACTAATGTGAGTGGGCTCTCCACTCACTTTAGATATTTCAGTTCCATTGCAAGGAACAAGGACGTCCATACTTATACAAATTCAACCATCACATTTTTGGTTGAAGGGCACTTCCATTAATATTTTTATTTTTGCATTAAATTGAATTAGGGTTTCAATTATGCTTAAATCTTGATTATTTTAATATTAAGATTCTCTTTCCTCCAAAGAGATTTAAATGAGATGCCAATCTAATTTTCTTGTCTCTAAATGATACTAAGAAACATTAGGGACTATCTAGAAGTGGTATTTGTCATATTGAACCCTAGGTTTTGGGTAAATTGCACATTACACCAAAACTAGGTTTTAATGCACACACATTGCTTAATAAGCTCTTTCTTGGTGCTCAGGCTTTCACAAGCCATACCTCTACATCATTTTCATTTTTATGATGCTTCAAAACCTTAGGGACATTTTATCATGTAACATTTGTAAGTTAATCCTTCAACTTGGGTAATTTGCACTTTAGTCCAAAATGGGAAAAACATTAATTTCAACATTATTCAAAAAGGACTAAAATTGAAACATAAGTTCCTCTTGGGCCTTAATAACTTTTCAAAAGATAAGAGAAAGCATATAGTTAACTTTATTAAGAAAAACATCTAGATTTAAAGCATAACCAGGTTAGGGATTCTATAACAAATCCCTACTATCGTTGTGTATTGATTGCATCATAGGGGGTGGTCTGCTGCAGAAGGAGTTGTGATGGAAGTGACTCTGATCGGTTCACATGTATAATGCACATTGAATGGAGATAATCATATGTCTACATGACTAGAATATAGGGAGGAGTATCTTGTGAGATGGAAAGGGTTAAGGATGAAGGGGTCTGCTATAGGTGCTTGACAGTGGGGAAGGGTGAAGAAGCCGAAAAGGGGTGGAGAATGTAAGACCCCTGACCTAGCTTGGTGCTTGATCTTGCTTTCTTTGCTTAATAAGATGATTGAACTTTAATCTAAGTATATGTTGCACCTTGATAACATTTGGCATGGTTATATTTTCAATTTTGACCAGTTTGCTTGATGTTTGAACTAGTTTTGCTATATGTATGCTTATTTTGGACCAAGTTGCAATCTACCCATGTTGAGGGGTTATCTTGCAATTTGTCACATGTTGGATGTGCCCTTTGTGCCTTAGCATCATGAAAGATAGAATGATACAAAGGGGCGCCTTGTTGGATCTTGGATGCTGATTTGGCATCATGTGTATCGATCTAGGATTTGTAGGGTTTGCATAGTTTGCATGGATGGTGGTGTCAACCATGTTGTGTTCCTTGGGTGTAGAGACCATGTGATTTGTGTCTTTGAGAGTTCTTAGACTGAATCATCTTGCTTTGGTTAGTTTGTAGTGACCTAAGTGCCTTGTCCTTGGCTTTGGTCGCTAGGGTTGCTTGTGTTTTGATGTGTTGCGACCTATACCTTGGTTGGTTGTGTTGCGGTCAGTACCTAGGATGTTTGGCTTCAACCAAAGGGTGTTGTGGACCTAAGTAGTCGCTACACTACCGTGTTTATATCACCCTTTTATGCATGCATGTCTAGAGTTCTTGCATGGTCATGGATTTGAGAGACATGTGTCCTTTTAGTGCTTTCATATCTTGACACCTCATGACCTCTACCTCCCTCCTACCCTTGGGTATTTATACCCTCCATTTTACATTCAAGTATCCGCTTCATCTCTCTTATTTCTTTATTCTTCCTTGTTTTTGGCCTTGAGATTGGTGGAGCAAGTGAAGGTGCTAGCCTTGGAGCTTTGGTGGCCGATCACCTTTGCATGTGGTGATCTAGGGCTTGATCATCTTCCTTGTGGTGGTTCTTGATGATCTTCCTTCTTGGTAAGTAGTTATATCTCCTTGATATCATTTTTCTTGAAAACCCTACCTCTCTCTTTCTTCTTTTCTTGCTCATTAGATTATGGATTACTATGGTGGCTATCTTGAGGATTTTCTCTCCAACAGAGGTTGAGATCCATGATTTTCCATGGGAATGCTTGTGAGATGAAGATCTCCTCTTTCCCCTTTCTTTTTCGGCCTAGAGTTTTCACCCTCTTTCTTTTGAACTTCCTTTTACCTTGGCGAGTGTTCTTCTTCTCTTAAGGTGACCCTATTTGTCTGAGGAGTGGATTCGAGTTGGATATTTCCTTCTCTTTCTTGGAGCTTGTGACTTTAGAACTTGATCTTCATCTTAAGGAGGGTTATACAACTCTTCCCTCTACTATTATTGCACCTTTATCTTTCTTACATGTTATGATTCCATATCTAAAATGGGATTATGAGTTGATGGATGATGCTAGCTTGTTTTATGGTTTAAGATTTTGAAGTGTTCTTGTATAGATTCCTCTTTCTCCCAAACCCTAATTTGTGTACCGGAAATGTTTGTATTGGTGGAGTTGTTGTCTCTTGCATGCATTGTGATTTTTGGGTTTAATACCATGGTTTGGTTCAATTTTATATGACGTTGGAGGTTTTGAGATTTGGTTGCATAAGTTGGACACATGGTTTTCCCTCTCTCATCATAGTTCTCCATTTTTACATTGTGACGCTGGTTTTAGGATTTTAATCTTCATCTTTCATGGAGTTTTCTCCTTGGTGACGTTTGAACTTCTTTGTGATATGATTTTGTGTTGATCTACATGTGTCCATGATCCTTTGAGGCTTCTACCCATGATGATCTTTCTTTCGGTCAAAATTCTTTGATCCTTGTGTTGGTCACTCCCAAGGGTGGGTTGGTCTCCCTAACCCTAACCTATTTTGGTCACTACATGAGCAGGTTGCTTTGTGTCACTTTGTTGTGGTTGCAACAAAGTGTTAACCATCTATGTTCACTATGTTTCATGGTTTGGGTGAGGTCACTACCTCTTGTATATGGTTTTATGGTAGCTACATGATGTCACCCATGGTGGTCACTACACATGTAAGGGTGTTGGTCGCTACACACCTAGCATGATCACTACATGTGTGTTTGTTCATGGTAATTATGCACCTAGGGTGTGATGTTGAAGGTTATTATGGAAACCCTAATCAGATAATCATGAGAAACCCTAACCCTAATTCAAGTGTATGATGTACTTTCTTATCTTGCTTGAATGATAAACATGTAATGATGTTTTCTCTCTCCTAACGGTGTAACCCTAATGTTGTAGGTGAATGAATATAATAGCTAGTGATTGCTATGGTATATCTTACATGACATAGGGTGATGATTATGAGCCTTTATGAGGCATGATGAGATGATGATGATGTGCAGGAATAGTGTGATTGGGTCTTGTGACCTAGCAGAGGCTTTGTGCCTAGTTGAGGTGATATCCTCTAGTGATGTGATGAGGGATGATTATTCCAAGACAATGTGATGATGGTGATTTCCTATATAAGGAAGTGTGACAATATCATATGGTGATGTGGTTAAATTTATGCTTAAGACATTTTTTTATCTTCTGAGGTTGTAATCTACCCTTATCTTTGTAGAATTTGTCTGTGGTTTACACGTAGTAACTTGATTGATGCAATAAAAGACACCCAATTGGCATAATTAATCAAGTGAAACCCTAATCATGTAGGTTGTCCTGAGCCATAGATCCATCTTCAGCATCAGTACTTGCTGGATGGTGAAATGAGTAATTCCTGTGGGAAACTCAGAGCGCATATTGTTGAATATTTGGGGGTGCAAGTCGAGGATATATCCTTGCATTTGTAATCGCTATTTTGAGGATGGTTGTGGTTATACCTTGGTAGGAGAGGGGTCAAGATTGTATCTTAGATGATACATTTTTTAGGGATGGTTACAATCATACCTTGGCAGGAGAACTGCTACGGTCATATCTCACTAGTGTTGCACCATATACCAAGGTGTACTAGACTAATTTGTAGTTTGACTCTATATGTCACTGCAGAAGACTCGGACTGACTGAGGGTGTGGGAGATTTTTGGATTCTATCTCTCCTAGATCTTGTATGGCACTGATTTCAACTTAGCAATGGTTAGTTAGAGCATGAGTGGTATACCTCATCTCCATAGGGCATAATATAAGATGTAATATAGCCGAGTAGTATATTTGCTTAGGGATAAACACAATTTGCATGGATGATGCCCCTTGACTTGTTTCTTATACTGCTTAGTTGTTATCTTGTATACATGTTCTTCATATTCCTTATGAAATTATAAGATGTTCTACTGATAAGTGTAGCTTCTTAAACTACTTAAACATTGTTAATTTCTTTGCTTATATCATTTCGTTGAATCTGCTCATCCTGATAATAGTAGTGCTTATCTACTCTATAACCTATGTGCTTAAAATAGTTTTTGACAGAGAGTGATATCTCTCACTGGGACCTTATTCTCACCTCGTGGGTTTCTGAATCTTTTCGGTGGATGTGCACAATGAGGTAGAGATCGTGCGATTAAGGAAAAGCAGCAAGGAGAGAAGTAGTTGTTGAAGGTTGGATATGTTTCTAGTGTCTTGTAGTAGAGTCCTATATGTCATCCCAGTACTCTCAAGTCCTTGGGGGTGTTTTGTATATGTTGTACATTGATACGAGGTTTTTGGAAGTAGGCCATGGTTGTACATGTATGGCTTGTATATGTAAATAGGTTATCTCTTGTAACAGGTTTGTGGCATGATGACCACTATACAAGTGATGTGAATACCATTACTGTATGATATGTGATACATGCGACATAGTTTACTGACTCATATGTAATATGTTTCAGCTTTTGTGGTTATACAAAATCAGTTTTAATTTACCCTGTTTTATGGTAATCTGGATGTTTCGTTATAATTCCACGCTTTATTTTGAGTTATCTCATTTTCACGTGGCCGGTGTGTCACAATTAGGTTGGTATCAGAGTTCTAGGTCCCCTGAGTCTACAAGGACATATTACTAGGGTTGTGTCTATCTAGTGTATCCATTACATCTAATTGTAGCTTCTTCCAATGAGGAAGAAGAAAAAAATATGTCTGTAGAACACGAAGCACATGTGGAGAGTAGTGTTGCTCCACCAGGAGGTGGTGCTAGGAAGCAGGCTAGAGAAGATGGAGTGCCTTAGATGCCCCAGTTTGACCCTATTGTGGTGGCCAACCCCACTTTTCAATCAATGTACAGTTCATGACCAAAATGATGCATATGGTTGATAGAATGCCCATATCCCAAGCGAGGGCAGTTTTCCCCAATGTGGAATTTCAAGGTTCTGGGAAGACCTTTGAGAGGTTAAGGCGTGTGGGGGTGTTGGAGTATGTCGTTATGGTGGACCCGACAAATGCAGACATGTGGTTGATCGAGTTGGGGAAGGCCTTTAAGATCCTCAATATCCCATAAGAGGATAAGGTGAAGCATGCAGTGTACCTATTGAAGGGTAGTGCTAGCCATTGGTGGGCCATCGAGGAGGAGAAAAGACCTGATGTGGTGATCAGTTAGGAAGTTTTTTAGTGGGAGTTTGTAAGTAGACACTTCTCGAAGACCTATCTAGATGAGAGGATCTCTCATCTTGAGAAGATCCGACAAGGATCCATGATGATGAACGAGTATGAGGCCAAGTTCATGGAGTTGCTGTGATTTTTTCTGCATATGGCTACCACAGATAAGGAGAGGAACAGGTGCTTTGAGAAGGGTTTGAGCTCAGAGTTGATGATGAATGTGTTGGCGTTGGATAACAAAGAATGGTTGGCGATGTTCTTGAGTCCGTGAGGCGGATAGAATGGTCTGTGATCGAGAAGGGAGTGGTGAACACCAATAAGAGACCAGCACAGTTTCAGGAACAGTCTTCTGGAGGCTTCAAGAAGCCTAGGTTTTCATCTCCCCACTCTTAGCAGAGGTTGGTTGTTCAATCGCAATGGTCACCGAGCAAGGGTAGAGGCCATAATTTTCCACTAGCTGGAGCTCACAGTGTGGTGTCAGTTTCAATAATAGGGCCATCTAGGCTATAGTTTGACATGAGGACCTATTATAGGTGTGGTCAACAGGGACATCTGAGGTCGTTTTGCCCAGTGAAGGATGAAGAGGTGACACAACAGTCGAGACGGATTCAACAAGGGTCACAATAGCGACAGTTCAGTAGTGGCAGTGGCAGAGGACGTGTCAGGCATCACAATCTGGTTCATCTGGGTAGGCTAGCAGAGGACGGGGGTGACAACAGACAACAACTCAATTCTATGCTATGAGTCAGCTGGAAGGAGTAGTCAATCCTCACATCATGATAGGTCAGATTGAGTTATTTCATTTTGATTTGTCTTCTTCTTGCTTTATAATTGATAGTATTTGCTTAGAAACCCCTTTGGTAGGTTCTACCAAGCTGCGCGAGGTGTGCCTATCCTGCGTTCTTTCTTTCTCAAGATGCAACATTCAAGTGGACCTTATACCACTTGATATTCATGGGTTTGATGTGATCCTTGGAATGGACACTTTGGAGAAATATCAGGTGGTCCTGGACTATAGTGCCAAGGTGGTGATGTTCTTTGACAGTGACATTTTGTGGGTCTTCTAAGGAGATAATAAATTTCTTCCGACATGCTTGGTGTAATGATGATAGTGGGGAGGTTGACAAGGCAAGGTCGTGAGACTTTTTTGGCACATGTGGTGGATAATAAGGAGATGATTCCTAGTATTTAGGAGGTTCACATTGTTTGTGAGTTTGATGATGTGTTTTCTAATGAGTTTCCAGGTGTTCCCCCACCTCAAGAGATTGATTTTGAGATCAATCTGGTTCCTGTTACACATCCAATAGTGCAGACATCCTACATGATGGCACCAGCTGAGATGCAAGGGCTGAAGAAGCAGTTGTAGGAGATTTTAAAGAAGGGATTTATCAAATAGAGAACTTCCCCTTGGGATGCTCCCATGTTGTTTGTAAAGAAGAAGGAAAAATCTATAGGGTTATGCATCGATTACCGACAGTTGAACAAAGTAACGATCAAGAAAAAGTACCCATTGCCTAGGATTGATGACCTATTTGATGAGTTGAGGGGTGATGTAGTTTTATAAAAGATAGAACTAAGGTTAGGATAAAACTAGTTGTGGATCAAGGTGGAGGACATACCTAAGTAAGCTTTTAGGACTCAGTGTAGACACTATGAGTTTGTGGTTATGCCGTTTGGGCTAACCAATGCAATAGTAGCATTTGTGGTCCCAAAGAACATGGTGTTCATGCCTTATCTTGACTAGTTCATAGTTGTGTTCATTGACAACATCCTGATATATTCCTATGACAGTCAGCAACATGAGCAACACTTATGACAAACATTGACTTTGTTGAGACAACATAAGTTGTATGCCAAGTTCAGCAAGTGTAAGTTTTGGCTGAAGGTGGTTTCCTTCCTTAGGCATGTGATATCTACTGAAGGTGTGTGTGTGGATCCCAAGAAGGTTCAGCCTATATTAGAATGGGATCAACCGAATACACCAAAAGATGTTCGCAGTTTCCTTCGATTAGCAGGGTATTACAGGGAGGTTCATCAAGAACTTTAGTGGAGTGGTGTTACCCCTAACAAAGCTGATGAGGAAGGGTGTGCCTTTTTTGTGGGATGATAAGTGTCAATGTTATTTTTATCTTTTGAAGGAGAAGCTAACTAGTACACCCGTGTTGGTTCTACCAGAGCATGGAAAAGGCTACATCATTTTCTATGATGCATCAAAAATGGTTTGGGTTATGTGCTGATGCAAGATAAGAATGTGGTTTCTTTTGATTTGTGAAATATTAAGAAATACGAGGAGAACTACCCAACATATGATCTGGAGCTTTTTGTTGTGGTCCATGCCTTGAAGATTTAGAGACACTACTTTTGTGGTGAGAAGTGTCAGATCTTCACCGACCACAAGAATCTCAAGTACATATTCTCAAAGCAGGAGCTGAACATGTGATAGCAACATCAGATGGAGCTAATCAAAGATTATGATTGGACCATAGACTACCATCTAGGGAAGGCAAAAGTGGTGTAAGATTCTTTGACTAGGAAATATTCTTCATCATCATCTACTGATAAGGCACATTTGTGTTCCTTCATGTGCCACAAGAGAGACATGTCGATCTCCTTGCATCAGATAAATGTACAGTTGGAGGTGTCCTTGTAAGTAGGTTTGTTGGCATGGTTACATGTGAAGCCTATATTGAGGAAGCGGATCAGAAATGCACAACATGATGATATTGTGATATAATAGATCTGAGCAGAGTTTGGTAGGGAGAAGCGTGATGGATTCATGAGTCTAAAGATGGGATGGTGTGTTTTCATGGTAGGGCAATGGTGTCAAATGTCGATGATCTGAGAAAGTTGGTTCTAGAGGAGTCTCACTCTTTGATGTATGCCATGCATGCAGGCAGTACCAAGATGTACCATAATATGAAACATTTGTATTGGTGGCCTGGCTTGAAGTGTGACGTAGCTGAGTTTGTGGCAAAGTGTCTTATGTGTCAATAGGTTAAGGTAGGGCATAAGAAGTCTACAGGGACTTTGCAACAGTTGCCTATACCACACTAGAAATGGGATCATATCACAATGTACTTTGTGGTTGGACTTCTTAGGACAACCAAAGGTCATGATTCCATTTGGGTGATTGTTGATAGGTTGACTAAGTTAGCACACTTCCTTCTGTGAAGACAACATATATGGCTGAGAATCTTTCACAAATATGTGGATGAGATCATTTGTTTGCATGGTATCCCAACTACCATTGTGTCTGATAAAGGCACTTAGTTTACGAGTCGATTTTGGGAACGTTTGCATACAATTATGGGTACGTAGTTGAGATTCAACACAATGTTTCACCCACAGATAGATGGACAGTCTAAGAGGATGATATAGACATTGGAGGACTTGTTGAGAGCATGTGTCTTGTAGTTTTTGGACAGTTGGGATGTGCACCTTAGTCTTATAGAGTTTACCTACAACAATATCTATCAGAGAAGCATCAACATCGCTACATACAAGACATTGTATGGGAGATATTGTAGATCTCTATTGTGTTTGTACGAGACTGGTGAATATCAACTTTTGGATCCAGAGCTTGTGCAGTAGACAAAAGAAAAGATTAAGATGATATAGCAACAACTGAAGGCAGCCCAAGACAGGCAGAAGTCGTATGCTGATAATCGTCATAGGTCATTGGTGTTCCAAGTGGGAGACAAGGTGTATCTCAAGGTCTCTCATCGAAAAGGCATGTTAAGGTTTGCGAAGAAGGGTAAGTTGTGACGACCGTCTCGTGAAAACAAGATTAACTAATGCAGAAGCGTTCACTAAGCAGCGGATTATAGAAAATCACTAAAAATTAAAACCTTTTTCAAATAGACCCAATCATAGGAAAACTCTTTCAACAAGAACCAATGTATTACATTTACATCATGGTTCATAAGTATATATCTTATACCATCTCTTTTCAAGGGTTACAACATCAACTGCCTTGTTAAAAGCTAAACACAGACAACATAATAACCTCGAGGCATCAAGCCAAAATCTCAAAATGATACATTAAAAGCACTAAGTACTAACTCCGAGGACCTGAGAGTACAGAGACGACACATAAGACTTCTATCTACCAAACACGATAGACAACACACTCAACCTGAGTTGTCACTGCTGTCCTTGTAGCTGCTGATGTTCTTCATCCGAAAGATATTATCAGTCTCTTTCACACTCGTCCACCTAAAAATGTTGGTTCCCACGGGGGTGAGACAATTGAAAATTGCCCCAACGAGAGATATAACTCTCCGCCAGAAACATCATTATTGTAGTTTAATTAATATAAAACTGAGCAGAGGATAAGCAGTTTAGATCATTCTCATCTTTTATAGTATTACACATATCTATGATTGAACAGTAATTCATCTATTCTCTTTATAAGAAATAGAAAGAACATGTATAACATTTATCTACCATACCTTTTCAACATCTCAAGCTTTGCTCATGTCATTCATTATTCTGATGTGTCACCCATGATTCATTCTTGTTTCTATTTGTTGGCCTTAGCCAATCTGCTAAACAAGTATTCACTTATGCCAGACATGTGATTATATAAATCATCATGTATTATTCAAGCATTAAACTATATCAATCAGGTATAAATGTTTCAGGCATTGGACTATACCAATCCTGATTACACATCCAGGCATTGGACTTTAACCAAACCTAATTACAGGCATTAAGCCTCTGTCAGGTATTTCTAATTATAGAGGCATGGATAGCATGTGAAACATAACTATCAACATGAGATATCTAGCATCATGATTATAATCAACAGTAGCAGTAAGATATCAACATAAGCATGACCATTGTATGTACACAATTACAGTCTTATGCATATCCACAACATAAGTATAATTACTATCTCTTAGTTGCACTAAGCATCATCTTTATGTAAAGAGAACAAACATGGGTTTCCATTCAATGTGAAGCGTCATGTATAACCCTAAACAGATATGCTATACGGTTGTATTACATCTTTTATTATGCCCTGGGGAATTTGAATCGTAACATTCAAAGTCCAACCGACCCCTGCGAAGGGCTATTCAGTTCCGTACAAGATCTAGGAGTACCGGCATCCTAAGATCTCTTCCCCTCGGTCAGTACGAGTAAACTGCAGTGACATACCAGTCAAACTGCCAACAGTGACATATAGTCAACTGATAACAACTAGTCCGTACTTGGTACAAGTTACGACACTAGAAAACAGGGTATACAAAACCCTCTAATCCGAGGTACAACCACAGCTGTCCTCAATCACATCAAATATTTGAGGCATGACCATAGCCATCCTCTGTAACCTGCAATTGTGGATGACAAGTATATATATATCCTCAACCTGCCACCCCCGCATATTCAACAATATGCGCTCCGAGTTTCCCTTAGGAATACTCATTTCACCATCCAGCAAGTTCTGACACTGAAGATGGTTCTACGGCACATGGCACTACATGATTAGAGTTGCACTTAATTAGTTATGCCAATTAGGTGAATTAAGGCTGCATCAAACAAGTGGACATACAAACCCTAATTCATTTCTAGCAAGCATATAAATATCAAAACCTGAAAAGATATAAAACATATGAAACATAATTTCTCATCTCTTCATCACATGGTAATATTCACTTGCCATTCATTAGATTACACCAATTATCATATTATCACAGGATATAAATCCTTTTCACAATAGCACAGGGTATCAACCCTTATCAACATAAGAGGAATACACCTCATTCAGGGCTCAATCATGCCCATGAAACATCTTGTTACTTCTTACCAGGTAACATCTAACCATATGGCTCACAAGGCCATTAAACATCTTGTCACCTCTCACTAGGCAACAATAACATATTAACTCATGTAATATAATAGTAACACCACTATTTCCTCCACAGGGTTAGGGTTTACTATTCACATCAATTAGGGTTTCATGTTTATTTCATCAATACAACCCTAATATATTGTTCCATACATCTAGGAGCATCCATCGACATTCCAAGTATTTAATATTCTTATCATTTATCATTAAATGATCATCAACACAAGGTATGAGTTTATCTCTCATCATTATCATGGTATGATTACATCATACTCATTTTAGCTTACTTATCAAGTATGTTAAACTCATTACATTTCATTGTGACAATTTACATAACACTCTCCTTGTGTATCTTATCTAAAAATATTGGATTTGAGATGCATCAAGGTATATCAACCCTGAAATGCTAAATGTGATATCTATCATGTCTCAATGTATCACTTCCCTCATCACTTCTATCTTACATGAGTTTATTAACTTATCTTATAATAAGGAATTTCACATCTTAATACTTTCATCCACCAACCTATCACCTTTACCATGATGTGCATAGATCACACACAAGGATTGTCCAACTATCTTCAATGATATGGACTCATCTCAAATTAAGGCATTGCTTGTTATAAGGTTGCCTATAGTCAACCACTTAAGATATTTCATCATTATAGGGTATTGCTCATTATTTCATCATTAAGTTTTACTCATATCATTACCCAGACATTAGGGTTATGATTTATCATCATATTGCCCATGATTAGAATTCCATGCACTATAGCCCAAATTTAGGGTTTTACATAGCTTTACTCTGTGTTAGGTTTAAGGTTTCATATGACATCGCCCTCAATTAGGGTTTCACATGGAATCATCCTCAATTAGAGTTTCTCAGGGAATCACCCTCAATCAGGGTTTCACTAATCATCCCAATTAGGGTTTCATTCAATTACCCATAAATTAGGGATTCATTATTCTTCCAATTAGGGTTTGGTATTTCATTACCTTAAATTAGAGTTACCCAAGTCATTACCCTTAATTAGGGTTACACTATTACCCTTAATTAGGGTTACACTATTACCCTAGATTAGGGTTTTACTCAAAATTTCCCTAAATCTGGGTTAGGGTTCGTTAACCTTCTCAATTAGGGTTTCTTGATCTCTTTACTAAGGATCCTACCCTAAATCACCATATGAATCATACTCATGTATGAATTCATTTCTATCATTCTCTCCACTTGATTTGGTTACATCAACCATATGATCAAATACAAACAACTATGTTTGACATAGTATACTGAGTTATTGCTTCCATAAACAATTAGGGTTTGCTTAATTGAATAGCCTTCAAATCACGATTCCTTGGGAGTTAATCCCTCAAATTTGGTGAGTCATTAGACCACATCATTAGGAACAGTAATCCCAAACATTCAACCCTTGGTCAATGCATTCAAACGGTCTTGAGACCGTTTACTCAAAAAGGTCAATTAAATCAGATTGAAAATCAGCACTTAATTCAATTAGGTTTCCCTAATTGATTAGGCTTCAACTCACGATTCCTTGGGAGTTAATCCCTCAAATTTGGAGGGTCATTAACCAACATCATTATAAACAGGAATCCCAAATGTTCAATGCTTGGTCAACACACTCAAATGGTCTTGAAACCGTTTTCCCAAACAGGTCAAGTTGATCAGGTTGAAAATCAGCATTTAATTCAATTCGATTTATCTAATTGATTGGCCTTCAACTCACGATTCCTTTGTAGTTAACCCCTAAAATTTGGAGGGTCATTATCCTACATAATTAGGAACAAGATTCCCAAACGGTCAACGCTTGTTCAACCATATCAAACGGTCTTGAAACCGTTTTCCCTAAAACAGTTTTCTGAAACCGCATAGCCAATCAATTTAAAACGATTTGGAATAGATATCAAGACCATTTGGCTTGGTACTTTTCTTTGGATAAGCATATAGGATGATGTCATCATCCCCTTCCTTCGAAAAACCAAGAACAGCAACTGTTCTTGATGGAAATTGCAGCAAGGAAATAAGTATGTATCAAATTGAAGAAAACAATCAACAAAGCATAATTGATTGATGCAATAGCAATGATTAAGGGTTTGAGTTATAAAACCCGCCTCCAATTGAGCTCCAAAGCTTCAAGCTCACGCCATTAATGGTGGATGAAGCTCTAGCAACTCCCCCTAAGCTCTTCCTCAAGCTTTTGGATGAAAAAGTTGGCTAGGGTTGAAGAGGAGATCCAAATAAGAAGAAATCAATGATTTATTTTTTATTTCCACCATGGAATCAAGGAGAACGAAGGTCAAGGACCTTAAAAACAGGTTGGGGTCGTCCTCCTGCTCCTCCACAGCTCCTTAGTCGTTTTCCAAGCAAGGGTAAAGAAAAGAATCCGAAATAGCCTTTGTTTTGGCTTGGTAAATGTACTTTTATAAGAAACTTGATGAGAGAGAAAATGCATTATTAAAATGCATTAAATTCCAAAAATATGGCCGCCTCTTCCCCCTCAAATTCCCCTCAAAATCCTTAAGGACGAGGCTATCTTCATTGCCTCTTATTCCTATTCATTATCCATCATTTAAAGAAAATCAAATTAAGCACCTTAATATTTATTATATTAATATCCATATGTGAGTGAGTTTTCTTTTCCTTATAATAATGGTGAGTGGAATTTCACCTTCTTAGGATATTTTCGTTCCTTATCTTGGAAAAAGAACGTCCATCCTTATTCAAAATCAACCAATAACATTTTGGTTGAAGGCCCTTTAATTAATACATTCATTTTTGCCCTAATTTGAATTAGGGTTTCACTTATGATTAAATCTTGATTATTTTAATATCAAGATTCTCTCTCCTCCAACTTAATTCAAATGAGATGCCCCTCTCATTTTCTTTTCTCTACATGATGCCAAGAAACATTAAGGACCTTATTGAAGTGGTAATTTGCATATTGAACCCTAGGTTTTGGGTAAATTGCACATTACACCAAAACTGGGTTTTGATGCACAAGGATTGCTTTACAAGCTTAAACTTAATGCCCAAGCTTGTGAAAACCATAACACTACATCATATTCATTCTTATTATGTCTCAACATCAGAGGAACATCTTATCATGCAACATTTGCAATTTAACCCCTCAACTTGGGTAATTTGCATTTTAGTCCCAAATAAGCAAGCATTGTTTCAACATTGTTCAAACGGGACCAAAATTGAAACATAAGTTCCTCATGAGCCCTAATTACTTTTCCCAAGATAAGATTAAGAATCTACTTAATATTATTGAGCAAAATATCTAGGGTTAACTCATAACCCAGGTCAGGGATGTTACAAATTATAAACCCCTAACGAGGATTTCGTCCCCGAAATCCCAGATAAAGGAAACAGATGTCATTCATTCACCATATCAACATGTCTCTTCATAATACCTCATTGTTATGGAGACATCATACATCCTTTATTAATTTTATGTTTATACAAAGCATAAACCCCTAACATATGATGTTCATATCATTTTATATAATCAGACTAATTTCATAGTTGACCATCCCAAGTAATCAACATAAATCATCTGATATTTCTCTAGATACCAGGATCCCTTGCCTTGGTATCTATTTCATATGTTAACAACACATCACATCTTTATCTTCCTTTCCTCTTGGGACATCAGTTGTTACATATATATTCACCTTAGAGCCAAAGCCCAAGATAAACTGGTACTTTTCTAAGTATCCATCACTTTAACATTTTTATCTTATGCGCATCAAGTGTCCTAAGACCCACTTGATTGCCATATCCTTGAAAGGAAATAAAACAAGGATTCATATTCCTCTTATCATTTCATGTATTTTCAACTATTCATGAATCATTTACTCTTTAGCTCTTCCTAGGTTCCTTGCCTTTAGCATAGGAATTATAAGGATGATTACATGACATTATCCATTTAGCATGTTTATGATCATCTCATGATCTCATCATATTTCCCATTTCTTCGTTAGGGAAAATACATTTATTATACTTACATCATTATTGAACAGGTTTCATTTCCCTTATTCTTATCCTTATCTTATGAGGAGTACACTTTTAGTTCCTCATACAACATGCTCATTTTAGATTATCTCAGACTTCTCTTTCTTATACTTAGTATATCACACATTTATTCTTTCCATATATCTGATTTCATGATACTCATTAGATTGTATCAGAATGACTGCTTGATCAGGGCAATCAGAGAGATTACAATCTAAGAGTTTCCATACTCACTTTATCATCAATAGTTGTATACCTTGAAAACCTCTAGAGGGGGGGGGTGAATAGAGTTTTATATAGATTTTAAAGTAATTTAAACTCAAACAACCAAAGTAAAGATTAAGAAGAGGAACACAGGTGTTTAGAGTGGTTCCACCTTAGCAAATACTAAGGAGTCAATCCACTACCCGGTTGCTTACCAAACCGGGATTTTGAAAGTACTAAATTTTATTACCTCTCAAGGATATTACATAAAATTTACAATACTTTCCAAACACCCTTTGGACAGCCTTCGCCTTGAAGTAGTCTTGCCAACCTCGAAGCAGCCTTCCTTGAAGTAACTTCAAGCTCCCCCTTGAAGTAGCCTTCCTCCCGAAGTAGCTTCCCGTCAAGACAGCCTTCTGAAGTAGTCCAAAGTTCCTCCTCTTCACCACAAAGAGCTTCACCCTCTCCAATCCGCAGCCTCCTACATGGAGTAGCAAGGAGAGTACAAGGAATACTAGGAACAAGAAAGAAATAAGAGAAAATACAACTTATCCTTGAAGCTCAAGGCTTGATTAGCCTAGATCAAGCGTTTGGATTTTCCTAGCCAAGATGATGAACTTGTGATTGCTTAGGGTTAGGAAAATCTACCCTATAGGACGAGCTTGAGCTAAGAGGAAAGTGGCCAATTTATCACAATGCTCAATTCACAACAGATTGCACAAGAGGGCTCAAGTATTTTCTCAAGTATAGCAAGTGTATCAAGTGGGTTCTAGTATCCTATGGCTTGTCCTATTTATAGAAATGGCCTAAGTATGCTTAAGGACGTTCTAGATAACTTCTAGGGGTTTCTAAGTGCTTAACTAGCCGTTAGGTACAAGTTTGTTGCTTTTGCAACGACTAATTACTTTACTCTGCAGTTTCTGTCAGAGATCGTCTCGGTCGAGAAATTGTCGACCGAGACACCTACTCGGTCGAAGTTTTGTCGACCGACAGGCTCTCTGGATCAACGTCTATTTTCAACTGCCAACTAACTTGTCAGTTGTGTCTAACGGCTACTTTGGATCTTTCTCGGTCGAGGAGTTTGTCGACCGAGAGTGTCTCGGTCGAGGAGTTGGTCGACCGAGATAGATCCTGTTTTAAGATTTCAAGTTAGGTATTAATTATGTGTGTGAGTGTGCATAGGTGATCCTATTGAATGGATGACTAAGGTGTTTAGCTAGGGAAAATCCAATGCTTGATTTACATGCGATTCTAAGTACTTGTACATTATATTTCTGTACAAGTTTTTACAATGATTACATTTGCATGAAAATATAAATACTTCTTGTTGAATTTCCCTTATAGGTTTGTCATCCTGCACACTCAAGTAGCTCGTCAGATAAATAAGAATGAAATGTTTGTCATAATCAAAACAAAGGGATTTTATAGATGTCCATTTAGCCAACAATCTCCCCCTTTTTGAAGATGACAAACATTTCCAAAATATAAATAAAGGAAATATAAAACATATAAATGTCATACCTTTAGATTGCCATTTGTAACTTTTCCTCTTGTTTATAAAATGTGTGCTTATTATTCCCAATGAATTATGGAACATGAAATCCAGTTCATTTGGGAATATAGCAACTTTCAATGTAAAGCCAAGAGTATATTTATGAAACTCATTGATTGAATTTGTCATAAATACTAAGTTATAGTTTTATATATCTCTCCCCCTTTGTCATTTCAAAAAGATAACCGTTTTAATAAAAGCTCCCCCTTAATTAGATATCCCATCAAATCTAATAAAAAAATGTCCATTGAAAAGCCAAAATGATACAATTAAACAAGTATTCGTGTTAAGAACCGCAGATATCAAAGAAAACATCTTCCAAAGGAGTAATAAGCAGTTGCTTCCTAATGCTGTTGAATTGATCTAATGGAAGCGGTTTTGTAAAAATATCAGCCAATTGATTTTCCGTATCAACATGATGAAGGGAAACATGATTCTTTGATATGTGATCCCTTAAGAAGTGATGACGGATTTCAATGTGTTTTGCCCGGCTGTGTAAAATAGGATTATGTGCTAAGTTTATGGCGCTCGTGTTATCACAAAAAATAGGTGTAGATGAAAGTTTAAAACCATAATCGCTTAAAACCTGTTGCATATAAAGTACTTGAGCACAACAAGACCCGGCTGCCATATATTCAGCTTCAGTTGTAGATAGGGCAACCGTATTTTGTTTCTTACTAAACCAAGATACTAAGGCTCTTCCTAATAAGAAACATCCACCACTAGTACTTTTGTGATCAAGTCGACAACCAGCATAATCCGCATCAGTATATGCTTTAAAATCCAAGGATTGTCCTTTTGGATACCATAAACCGAAACAAGTAGTGCCAGCTAGATATCGAAGAATTCGTTTAACCGCAAGAAAATGAGATTGCATAGGTTGAGATTGAAATCGAGCACAAAGACCAACGGAAAACATAATGTCCGGTCGAGAAGCGGTTAAATATAGCAAACTACCAATCATAGCTCGATATAAGGAATCATCAATAGGTTCCCCATTTTCATCCTTATCAATTTTGATAGAAGTAGCCATAGGAGTAGTAGCATGTTTGCATTGATCCATCCCAAAGCGTTTTAAAAGTTCTTTAGTGTATTTTTCTTGGCTTATGAAAATTCCTGCAGGCGTTTGCTTAATTTGAAAACCAAGAAAAAATGTTAATTCACCCATAAGGCTCATTTCGAATTATTTTTGCATAATGTCACTGAATTGTGTGCATAATAAATCATTTGAAGCTCCAAAAATAATATCATCAACATATATTTGCACAACTAGGAAATCAGATGCATATGTTTTGAAGAATAAAGTAGAATCTGAATTTCCAATAGAGAAACCATTATCAAAAAGATATGTCTTGAGCCGTTCATACCAATTCCTAGGTGCTTGCTTTAGACCATAAAGTGCCTTTTTAAGTTTATAAACATGGTCACCTTTTTCTGGTATTTCAAAGCCCGGCGGTTGAGAACATAAACTTCTTCTTGAATGATGCCATTTAGAAATGCACTTTTGACATCCATTTGATATAGCTTAATGTTTTTATGGGCAGCAATAGCTAGTAACATCCTAATGGCTTCAAGTCTAGCTACGGGTGCATATGTTTCATCAAAATCTATTCCTTCTTGTTGATTATATCCTTGTGCTACTAATCGAGCTTTATTCCTTATGACTTCTCCTGCTTCATTGAGCTTATTCCTAAAAACCCATTTAGTTCCTATGATGGTTTTGTCTTGTGGTTTAGGAACTAAATCCCATACATCATTTTTAGTGAATTGATTTAATTCTTCTTGCATGGCTATTATCCAGTAATCATCCTTAAGAGCTTCGGATATCTTCTTAGGTTCAATGATAGAAACGAAAGCCATGTTTACAACATCTTTGAAGGAAGACCGAGTTTTGACTTTATCATTTGGATCTCCAATAATTTGTTCTTGGGGATGATCCTTGATAAGCCTAGGTGTAGGTTGTGTTTCAACTTGGGGTTCCGATATAGGAATTTTCTCACTGTCATTGGAAATGGTTGTATTTTCGAATTGATTAGTGAGATCAATGATATCTAGATTTTCAGATTTTGATTCTTCATGAAAAGAAATATGAATGGATTCCTCAACTTTTCTAGATATAGTGTTATATACTCTAAAGGCTTTGCTAGAAGTGGAATATCCCAAGAAAAATGCTTTGTGTGATTTAGAATCAAACTTGTCTCTATCATCTTTGGTATTTAAAATGTAGCATGTGGAGCCAAAAGTATGAAAGTAGTCAACTCGAGGTTTCTTAGAGTGTAGTATTTCATAGGGAGTTTTCTTCAAATGAGAGTGAATAGTTACTCTATTAAGCACATAACAAGCAGTGTTTACGGCTTCAGCCCAAAAGGTTTTAGGTGTGTTGTGTTCAAGCATCATGGTCCTAGCCATTTCCTGTAGGGATCGATTTTTCCGTTCTACTATACCATTTTGTTGTGGGGTACGTGGAGCAGAAAAATTATGAGTATACCCTTGAGATGTACAAAAGGTCTCAAATGTATGATTTTCAAATTCGCCACCATGATCACTTCTAATGGTACATATTTTATGTTGTAAAAGATTTTCAATCTTAGAACAAAATTGCATAAAGACATGAATAGTATCATCTTTAGTTGCAATAAAATGTACCCATGTAAATCTACTATAATCATCAACAATAACAAAACAATATCTTTTACCACCAATAGATTGTGTCCTCATTGGTCCAAATAAGTCCATATGAATTAATTCTAAGGATCTACTGGTGCTAAGTACATGTTTTGATTTAAAAGATGTTTTGGTTTGCTTTCCCATTGTGCAAGGTTCACAGTTTTCAGCTTGATCAAAAGACAGAGCAGGTAATCCACGAACAAGATTATATTTCACTAACTTTTTAATAGTGTGCGAACTAGCATGTCCTAGCTTTTTATGCCATAGCTGTAAGGTATTTTCATTTGCAAGCAAGCATTTGCCTATTACTGATTTCATAGAGTTTGGTTTAAGGATATAAAGATTTCCAACTCTATTTCCTTCATAAATGACATTTGTAGTGTTTTCTATCAACAACTTGCAGTAGGTTTTGTTAAATAACACATCATAACCACTATCACATAGTTGACTTACGCTAATTAAATTGTGATGCAATCCATCAACAAGTAGAACATTTTTCATTTCAAGATTTATTCCAACATTACCTATTCCAACGATCTTGTCCTTACCATTGTCTCCAAAGGTGACCGTTCCACTTTTCTTTTCTTCAAAAGTTTGAAATGCGTCCTTGTTTCCGGTCATATGTTTGGAGCAGCCACTGTCAACTACCCATTCCTGCATTAGAATGTAGATTTTGGTACCCATGTGATGGTCCGATAAGGTTAGAAACTTTTTAATTGCTTATGTGTATAAAAGTTCTGATACAGAAAACCAGTCGGTCGACAATTGTTCGACCGATTTTTGTCTCGGTCGACAATTTGTCGATCGAGCAGGTTACTGTATCACAAGTAAAAACACAAAAAATTTCTCGGTTGACCAATTTTCGACCGAAATAGGTGCTGTAAATTTTTGATTTGTTAAAGACATCCAGTCGGTCGACAATACTTCGACCGACCCAGAGCTCGGTCGACAATACTTTGACCGACAGAGTTTCTGTTTCAGCAATTGCAGAGAAATGGTAACAATAAGCATAGCACCTTTTGTTGAGATAAGACAATATAAATAGCAAAATTAAGCATTTGGTCATATCTCAACTATATTCCATTCTTCTAAGTTTGGGGTTTTGGGATCCAAACTAAATCGGACTCCTTAGTCTTGTAGGGGCATGAAAAACAATAATGTCCAAGACGTAAGCAGAAATGACAGGTAATAGAGTCAATTTCATTTCTCTTTCTAGTTATTGTGTTCTTGGGTACGAACATAGTTTGAGTCTTTTTGGGTTGGTTTTTCTTTGGAACATATCCCAAACCTTTTCTTCCATTGAAAACATTTCCAACTTTCAATATGTTATCAAGAATATCTTTTCTCCTTAACTTATAAAGTTCTCTTTGTAACGTAGCAATGTCATTCATCTTCTTATGTATATCTTTTCTTGCTTGGTCTAAGTCAGAAGACAATGAATCTTTTTCTTTCACAATATTATCATAGTTCGAATGGTTGCACAAGATAGGTTGAGTTTGATAATCTTGTAGTTTAGCTAGCAAATCAGTCTTTTGTTTTGATAGAAGATCAACATTGGTTTCCAAATTGAGTAGCTTTCTAGTACAATCATCTAAAGATGTTTTTAAAGATACATTTTCAAGATCAATGTTGTTCTTTTCATAAGAAAGTTCATCTAATTTAGCAATGAGCTAATTATTTGATTTTATAGCTTTCTTTAGTTTCTTCTTGGCATCAACATACTTATCATGAGTTTCTTGTAAACTAGTAATTAATTCTTCTTTAGAAGATCAATAAGGCTTACCTCTTGAGAGTCTTCATTGTCTTCTCTTGCCATTAGACATTCCACATTTTCATCTCCACTTTCACTTTCACTCGTTTCATCCCATGCCGCTTTATAAGCTTTTTCTTTCTTCTTATGTGAGCTTTTCTTTCCCTTCTTAGCTTTGGGACATTCATTTTTGAAATGTCCTTTCTTTCCACATTCGAAGCACCTGGGAGTGGAAGAAGAACTAGAAATTTTATTAGATTTAAACCTTCTGTATTTCTTACCGTTGACTATCAATGCTTCTTCTCCTTCTTCTCCACTGGATTCCTCACTCTCTTGTGAGAGAGCTTTTGATGCTTTGAGAGCCACGTCTTTCTTTGGCCCACGTTGATGCTCATGTTCTCTTCTCTCTTCCTCTTCTAGGTCTGCCTCATGAGCTTCTAAGTTTCCGATGAGCTGCTCCATTTTGAGGCGAGTGAGGTCGTTTGCTTCTGCAATAGCTGTCACCTTTGGTTTGTACTTTGGAGGAAGAGATCGAAGTATTTTTGATACCTGATCCTCCTCAAGAACAGGTTTCCCTAAAGCACTCAAACCATTAACAATAGTAGAAAATTTTGAATACATTTCACTAATAGTTTCGTTTGGATCCATACGAAAATGTTCAAACTTGGTTTTAAGCAAACTAACTTTAGAGTTTTTAACTTGAACAGTACCCTCATATGTTATAGATAATCTATGCCAAATGTCATATGCGGTATCACAGTTTGATACTCTATTAAATTCACCTACTGAAATGGAACAATATAAAATGCTTACTGCCTTTGCATTCATTTGGGCCATTTTTACCGTATTAGCATCCCATACTGCGAAATTGTCTTGTGGGAGTGTGTATGGTGTAGATACCATTCTCCAAAGATCCCAGTTGATTCCTTGGAAGTAGAATTGCATCCTTCTCTTCCAGTATTGATAGTTTGTCCCGTTGAATGCCGGAGGTCTAGCAACGAGCGTTCCTTCAATGTTGAGGTGGTTGAGCACTCCATCACCCATTTCTTCAAGACCGTGTTAAGGTTCCTTGAAGCCCTGCTCTGATACCAATTGAAAACCTCTAGAGGGGGGGGTGAATAGAGTTTTATATAGATTTTAAAGTAATTTAAACTCAAACAACCAAAGTAAAGATTAAGAAGAGGAACACAGGTGTTTAGAGTGGTTCCACCTTAGCAAATACTAAGGAGTCAATCCACTACCCGGTTGCTTACCCAACCGGGATTTTGAAAGTACTAAATTTTATTACCTCTCAAGGATATTACATAAAATTTACAATACTTTCCAAACACCCTTTGGACAGCCTTCGCCTTGAAGTAGTCTTTCCAACCTCAAAGCAGCCTTCCTTGAAGTAACTTCAAGCTCCCCCTTGAAGTAGCCTTCCTCCCGAAGTAGCTTCCCGTCAAGACAACCTTCTGAAGTAGTCCAAAGTTCCTCCTCTTCACCACGAAGAGCTTCACCCTCTCCAATCTGCAGCCTCCTACCTGGAGTAGCAAGGAGAGTACAAGGAATACTAGGAACAAGAAAGAAATAAGAGAAAATACAACTTATCCTTGAAGCTCAAGGCTTGATTAGCCTAGATCAAGCGTTTGGATTTTCCTAGCCAAGATGATGAACTTGTGATTGCTTAGGGTTAGGAAAATCTACCCTATAGGACGAGCTTGAGCTAAGAGGAAAGTGGCCAATTTATCACAATGCTCAATTCACAACAGATTGCACAAGAGGGCTCAAGTATTTTCTCAAGTATAGCAAGTGTATCAAGTGGGTTCTAGTGTCCTATGGCTTGTCCTATTTATAGAAATGGCCTAAGTATGCTTAAGGACGTTCTAGATAACTTCTAGGGGTTTCTAAGTGCTTAACTAGCCGTTAGGTACAAGTTTGTTGCTTTTGCAACGGCTAATTACTTTACTCTGCAGTTTCTGTCAGAGATCGTCTCGGTCGAGAAATTGTCGACCGAGACACCTACTCAGTCGAAGTTTTGTCGACCGACAGGCTCTCTGGATCAACGTCTATTTTCAACTGCCAACTAACTTGTCAGTTGTGTCTAACAGCTACTTTGGATCTTTCTCGGTCGAGGAGTTTGTCGACCGAGAGTGTCTCGGTCGAGGAGTTGGTCGACCGAGATAGATCCTGTTTTAAGATTTCAAGTTAGGTATTAATTATGTGTGTGAGTGTGCATAGGTGATCCTATTGAATGGATGACTAAGGTGTTTAGCTAGGGAAAATCCAATGCTTGATTTACATGCGATTCTAAGTACTTGTACATTATATTTCTGTACAAGTTTTTACAATGATTACATTTGCATGAAAATATAAATACTTCTTGTTGAATTTCCCTTATAGGTTTGTCATCCTGCACACTCAAGTAGCTCGTCAGATAAATAAGAATGAAATGTTTGTCATAATCAAAACAAAGGGATTTTATAGATGTCCATTTAGCCAACATACCTGGCCAGGGTATATAAATACTGAGATTAGGTAGTATGCACTTTATTTGCGATCATATTCCCCACTTTTAATATCATTATACACACATGACTTTGCCATGTTCCAACATGACTAAGTCATTTAGGAACTCTTTTAAAGCTCAAACTTTTGTATTAAGGACTGATAACCTAGATCGTAAAGCTAGTATCCAGTCCACTATATGCATTACTGTTGCTCTAATCTACCCAACAGTAATACTTAAAGAAAGATTTTCTTATCATAAATGGATCAACTAGGAGACTCTTAGGCAATTGTATCTGTCTTGCCTGCTCCCATGCACCTCTTCTTGGTGCAATATTGCTGCTCTCAGCAGCAATCTCCTCATGTGACCCAATGATCTTTAAGTTCTTCTTCTCTTATATGAGAAGAAGACATTATCAGATACACTGGATGATACCAGAACAGACTCTACTACCTTAGTCCTATGTCTCTGTAGACTCAGCGAACCTAGAGATCTGATACCACTAAATTGTGACGACCGTCTCGTGAAAACAAGATTAACTAATGCGGAAGCGTTCACTAAGCAGCGGATTATAGAAAATCACTAAAAATTAAAACCGTTTTCAAAGAGACCCAATCATAGGAAAACTCTTTCAACAAGAACCAATGTATTACATTTACATCATGGTTCATAAGTATATATCTTATACCATCTCTTTTCAAGGGTTACAACATCAACTGCCTTGTTAAAAGCTAAACACAGACAACATAATAACCTCGAGGCATCAAGCCAAAATCTCAAAATGATACATTAAAAGCACTAAGTACTAACTCCGAGGACCTGAGAGTACAGAGACGACACATAGGACTTCTATCTACCAAACACGATAGACAGTATACTCAACCTGAGTTGTCACTGCTGTCCTTGTAGCTACTGATGTTCTTCATCCGAAAGATATTATCAGTCTCTTTCACACTCGTCCACCTAAAAATGTTGGTTCCCACGGGGGTGAGACAATTGAAAATTGCCCCAGCGAGAGATATAACTCTCCGCCAGAAACATCATTATTGTAGTTTAATTAATATAAAACTGAGCAGAGGATAAGCAGTTTAGATCATTCTCATCTTTTAAAGTATTACACATATCTATGATTGAACAGTAATTCATCTATTCTCTTTATAAGAAATAGAAAGAACATGTATAACATTTATCTACCATACATTTTCAACATCTCAAGCTTTGCTCATGTCATTCATTATTCTGATGTGTCACCCATGATTCATTCTTGTTTCTATTTGTTGGCCTTAGCCAATCTGCTAAACAAGTATTCACTTATGCCAGACATGTGATTATATAAATCATCATGTATTATTCAAGCATTAAACTATATCAATCAGGTATAAATGTTTCAGGCATTGGACTATACCAATCCTGATTACACATCCAGGCATTGGACTTTAACCAAACCTAATTACAGGCATTAAGCCTCTGTCAGGTATTTCTAATTATAGAGGCATGGATAGCATGTGAAACATAACTATCAACATGAGATATCTAGCATCATGATTATAATCAACAGTAGCAGTAAGATATCAACATAAGCATGACCATTGTATGTACACAATTACAGTCTTATGCATATCCACAACATAAGTATAATTACTATCTCTTAGTTGCACTAAGCATCATCTTTATGTAAAGAGAACAAACATGGGTTTCCATTCAATGTGAAGCGTCATGTATAACCCTAAACAGATATGCTATACGGCTGTATTACATCTTTTATTATGCCCTGGGGAATTTGAATCGTACCATTCAAAGTCCAACCGACCCCTACGAAGGGCTATTCGGTTCCGTACAAGATCTAGGAGTACCGACATCCTAAGATCTCTTCCCCTCGGTCAGTACGAGTAAACTGCAGTGACATACCAGTCAAACTGCCAACAGTGACATATAGTCAACTGATAACAACTAGTCCGTACTTGGTACAAGTTACGACACTAGAAAACAGGGTATACAAAACCCTCTAATCCGAGGTACAACCGCAGCTGTCCTCAATCACATCAAATATTTGAGGCATGACCATAGCCATCCTCTGTAACCTGCAATTGTGGATGACAAGTATATATATCCTCAACCTGCCACCCCCGCATATTCAACAATATGCGCTCCGAGTTTGCCTTAGGAATACTCGTTTCACCATCCAGCAAGTTCTGACACTGAAGATGGTTCTACGGCACAGAGCACTACATGATTAGAGTTGCACTTAATTAGTTATGCCAATTAGGTGAATTAAGGCTGCATCAAACAAGTGGACATACAAACCCTAATTCATTTCTAGCAAGCATATAAATATCAAAACCTGAAAAGATATAAAACATATGAAACATAATTTCTCATCTCTTCATCACATGGTAATATTCACTTGCCATTCATTAGATTACACCAATTATCATATTATCACAGGATATAAATCCTTTTCACAATAGCACAGGGTATCAACCCTTATCAACATAAGAGGAATACACCTCATTCAGGGCTCAATCATGCCCATGAAACATCTTGTTACTTCTTACCAGGTAACATCTAACCATATGGCTCCCAAGGCCATTAAACATCTTGTCACCTCTCACTAGGCAACAATAACATATTAACTCATGTAATATAATAGTAACACCACTATTTCCTCCACAGGGTTAGGGTTTACTATTCACATCAATTAGGGTTTCATGTTTATTTTATCAATACAACCCTAATATATTGTTCCATACATCTAGGAGCATCCATCGACATTCCAAGTATTTAATATTCTTATCATTTATCATTAAATGATCATCAACACAAGGTATGAGTTTATCTCTCATCATTATCATGGTATGATTACATCATACTCATTTTAGCTTACTTATCAAGTATGTTAAACTCATTACATTTCATTGTGACAATTTACATAACACTCTCCTTGTGTATCTTATCTAAAAATATTGGATTTGAGATGCATCAAGGTATATCAACCCTGAAATGCTAAATGTGATATCTATCATGTCTCAATGTATCACTTCCCTCATCACTTCTATCTTACATGAGTTTATTAACTTATCTTATAATAAGGAATTTCACATCTTAATACTTTCATCCACCAACCTATCACCTTTACCATGATGTGCATAGATCACACACAAGGATTGTCCAACTATCTTCAATGATATGGACTCATCTCAAATTAAGGCATTGCTTGTTATAAGGTTGCCTATAGTCAACCACTTAAGATATTTCATCATTATAGGGTATTACTCATTATTTCATCATTAAGGTTTACTCATATCATTACCCAGACATTAGGGTTATGATTTATCATTATATTGCCCATGATTAGAATTCCATGCACTATAGCCCAAATTTAGGGTTTTACATAGCTTTACTTTGTGTTAGGTTTAAGGTTTCATATGACATCGCCCTCAATTAGGGTTTCACATGGAATCATCCTCAATTAGAGTTTCTCAGGGAATCACCCTCAATTAGGGTTTCACTAATCATCCCAATTAGGGTTTCATTCAATTACCCATAAATTAGGGATTCATTATTCCTCCAATTAGGGTTTGGTTTTTCATTACCTTAAATTAGAGTTACCCAAGTCATTACCCTTAATTAGGGTTACACTATTACCCTTAATTAGGGTTACACTATTACCCTAGATTAGGGTTTTACTCAAAATTTCCCTAAATCAGGGTTAGGGTTCGTTAACCTTCTCAATTAGGGTTTCTTGATCTATTTACTAAGGATCCTACCCTAAATCACCATATGAATCATACTCATGTATGAATTCATTTCTATCATTCTCTCCACTTGATTTGGTTACATCAACCATATGATCAAATACAAACAACTATGTTTGACATAGTATACTGAGTTATTGCTTCCATAAACAATTAGGGTTTGCTTAATTGAATAGCCTTCAACTCACGATTCCTTGGGAGTTAATCCCTCAAATTTGGTGAGTCATTAGACCACATCATTAGGAACAGTAATACCAAACATTCAACCCTTGGTCAATGCATTCAAACGGTCTTGAGACCGTTTACTCAAAAAGGTCAATTAAATCAGATTGAAAATCAGCACTTTATTTAATTAGGTTTCCCTAATTGATTAGGCTTAAACTCACGATTCATTGGGAGTTAATCCCTCAAATTTGGAGGGTCATTAACCAACATCATTATAAACAGGAATCCCAAACGGTCAATGCTTGGTCAACACACTCAAATGGTATTGAAACCGTTTTCCCAAACAGGTCAAGTTGATAAGGTTGAAAATCAGCATTTAATTCAATTCGATTTATCTAATTGATTGGCCTTCAACTAACGATTCCTTTGTAGTTAACCCCTAAAATTTGGAGGGTCATTATCCTACATAATTAGGAACAAGATTCCCAAACGGTCAACGCTTGTTCAACCATATCAAACGGTCTTGAAACCGTTTTCCCTAAAACAGTTTTCTGAAACCGCATAGCCAATCAATTTAAAACGATTTGGAATAGATATCAAGACCATTTGGCTTGGTATTTTTCTTTGGATAAGCATATAGGATGATTTCATCATCCCCTTCCTTCGAAAAACCAAGAACAGCAACTGTTCTTGATGGAAATTGCAGCAAGGAAACAAGTATGTATCAAATTGAAGAAAACAATCAACAAAGCATAATTGATTGATGCAATAGCAATGATTAAGGGTTTGAGTTATAAAACCCGCCTCCAATTGAGCTCCAAAGCTTCAGGCTCACGCCATTAATGGTGGATGAAGCTCTAGAAACTCCCCCTAAGCTCGTCCTCAAGCTTTTGGAGGAAAAAGTTGGCTAGGGTTGAAGAGGAGATCCAAATAAGAAGAAATCAATGATTTATTTTTTATTTCCACCATGGAATCAAGGAGAACGAAGGTCAAGGACCTTACCAACAGGTTGGGGTCGTCCTCCTGCTCCTCCACAGCTCCTTAGTCGTTTTCCAAGCAAGGGTAAAGAAAAGAATCCGAAATAGCCTTTGTTTTGGCTTGGTAAAGGTACTTTTATAAGAAACTTGATGAGAGAGACAATGCATTATTAAAATGCATTAAATTCCAAAAATATGGCCGCCTCTTCCCCCTCAAATTCCCCTCAAAATCCTTAAGGACGAGGCTATCTTCATTGCCTCTTATTCCTCTTCATTATCCATCATTTAAAGAAAATCAAATTAAGCACCTTAATATTTATTATATTAATATCCATATGTGAGTGGGTTTTCTTTTCCTTATAATAATGGTGAGTGGAATTTCACCTTCTTAGGATATTTTCGTTCCTTATCTTGAAAAAAGAACGTCCATCCTTATTCAAAATCAACCAATAACATTTTGGTTGAAGGCCCTTTAATTAATACATTCAGTTTTCCCCTAATTTGAATTAGGGTTTCACTTATGATTAAATCTTGATTATTTTAATATCAAGATTCTCTCTCCTCCAACTTAATTCAAATGAGATGCCCCTCTCATTTTCTTTTCTCTACATGATGCCAAGAAACATTAAGGACCTTATTGAAGTGGTAATTTGCATATTGAACCCTAGGTTTTGGGTAAATTGCACATTACACCAAAACTGGGTTTTGATGCACAAGGATTGCTTTACAAGCTTAAACTTAATGCCCAAGCTTGTGAAAACCATAACACTACATCATATTCATTCTTATGATGTCTCAACATCAGAGGAACATCTTATCATGCAACATTTGCAATTTAACCCCTCAACTTGGGTAATTTTCATTTTAGTCCCAAATAAGCAAGCATTGTTTCAACATTGTTCAAACGGGACCAAAATTGAAACATAAGTTCCTCATGAGCCCTAATTACTTTTCCCAAGATAAGATTAAGAATCTACTTAATCTTATTGAGCAAAATATCTAGGGTTAACTCATAACCCAGGTCAGGGATGTTACATAAGTTGGCTCCCAAGTTTATGGGAACTTATCCTATGGTGGCACATGTTGGGAAGGTGGATTACAAGTTGGAGCAACAACCTGAGTTGCAAAAGTTGCATCTGATGTTCCATGTTAGTGTGTTGAGGAAATTTCACCCGAACACAAAGTTAGTGCTGCAATCAATGGAGGTTGAGCTCGATGATAATGTGTCATATGTGGAAGGTCATGTGTTGATCTTGGATAGAAGGGTGAAGAAATTGAAGAAGAAGGATATCATTTTAGTTAATATTTTGTGGCATCATAGTGGTGTAGAGGAAGCCACGTGGGAGCTTGAGGAATGAATGCATATGAAGTACCCATCTCTTTTCATGTAGGATATCAGGGGTGAAATCTTTGTTAGGGGTTTATGGTTGTAAGACCCCTGACCTAGCTTAGTGCTTGATCTTGCTTTCTTTTCTTAATAAGATACTTGAACCATAATCTAATCATATGATGCACCTTGAAAACATGAGACATGGTTATGTTTATAGTTTGGTCCAAGTTGCTTGATGTTTGAATTAGTTTTTCTATATGTATGCTTGTTTTGAAACAATTGTAATTACCCATGTTGAGGGTTCATCTTGCAATTTTTCACATGTTGGATGTGCCCCTTTGTGCCTTAGTATCATGAAAGAATGCAGAGCGGCGTGTTATTGTCCCTTGGATGATGAGGTGGCAACATGTGTATCGATCTAGGGTTTGTAGGGTTTGCATGGTTTTCATGGATGATGGTATCGTCCATGTTGTGTTACTTGAGTGTAGAGACCATGTGTTTTGTATCTTTGAGAGTGCTTTGACTAAATCACCTTGCTTTGGTTGGTTTGTAGCAACCTAAGTGCCTTGTACTTGGCTTTGTCTCTAGCGTTGCTTGTGTTTTGATGTGTTGCGACCTATACCTTGGTTGGTTGTATTGTGGTCGATACCTAGGATGTTTGGCTTTGACCTAAGGGTGTAGTGGACCTAAGTGGTTGCTACAATATCTTTTTTATATCACCCTTTGATGCATGCATGTCTAGAGTGCTTGTATGGTCGTGGTTTTGAGAGACATGTGTCCTTTTGGTGCTCTTATATCTTGACATCTCATTACCTCTACCTCCCTTCTACCCTTGGGTATTTATACCATCCCTTTTACATGTAAGTATCCCCTTTATCTCTCTTCTTCCTAGTTTTTGGCCTTGAGCTTGGTGGAGCAAGTGAAGGTGCTGACCTTAGAGCTTTGGCGGTTGATCACCTTTGCATGTAGTGATATAGGTTCTTGAACATCTTCCTTGTGGTGGTTCTTGGTGATCTTCCTTCTTAGTAAGTAATTATCTCTCATTGATCTCATTTTTCTTGAAAAACCTACCCCTCTCTTTCTTATTTTCTTGGTTGTCAGACTATGGATTACCATGGTTGCTATCTTGAGGATTTTCTTTGCAATAGAGTTCGATATCCATGGTTTTCCATGGGTACCTAAGTGAGATGAAGATCTCCTCTTTCCCCTTTCTATTTTGGAATAGGGTTTTCACCCTCTTTCTTTTGAGATTCCTTTGACCTTTGTGTGTGTTCTTCTTTTCTGGTGACCTTGTTTGGCCGAGGTGTGGATTCAAGTTGGAGATTTCCTTCTCTTTCTTAGATCTTGTGGCTTTGGAGCTTGATCTTCATCGTAAGGCAGATTATATAACTTTTCCCTCTAGTATTATTGCACCTTTATCTTGTTTTCATGTTATTATTACATATCTAAAATGTGATTATGAGTTGATAAATGATGCAAGCTTGTTTTATGGTTTAAGATTTTGAAGTGTTCTTGTATAAATTTCGCTTTCTCCTAAACCCTAATCCTTGTACCAAAAATGTTAGTAATGGTGGAGTTGTTGTCTCTTGCACGCATCGTGATTGTTGGTTTCGATACCATGTTTTGGTTTTTCTTTATATGAATGTGGACCTTTTAATCTTTGGTTGCATAAGTTGGATGCATGGTTTCCCTCTCTCATCATAGTTCTCCATGTTTACCTTGTGGCATTGTTTTTAGGGTTTTGATCTTCATATTTCATGGAGTTTTCTCCTTGGTGACATTTGAACTTCTTGGTCATGTGCTTTTGTTTCGGTCGACATGTGTCCATGATTCTTTGAGGTCACTACCCATGATGATGTTTATTGCGGTCAAAATGCTTTGATCCTTGTGTTGGTCGCTATCAAACCCTAACCCTAACCTATTTTGGTCACTACATGAGCATGTTGCTTTATGGTTGCTACCTTTTTTGGTCATGTGAGTGGTCGCTACTAGTGGTGGTGTTGCGGTCTCAACAAAGTGTTAACCACCTCTTGGTCCTTGAGTTTGGTCACTGTAACGTCCTAGGATTTGAGGCCTCAGATAAAATGATCTTATAAGGAATGATTGGACTACCCATATCACCAAGGTGCACCTCCTTATCCGGGAGCCCATCACTAAAGAACTCCATAGTTAAGCGTGCTCAGCTTGGAGTAGCACTAGGATGGGTGACCAGTCAGGAAGTTGATCCTGGCTTGTGCGTCAGTGTGGACAAAGTGCGCAGTTAAGGCTAGTGGTGGTTTGTGGGGCCAGTCATCATTCTTGGAACTCTACTAGAGGCTTGGGCAGTGGGCCCATGCCTTACAAATGGTATCAGAGCCAATTACCCTCCAGTAGGTGGGGTCCACATGGGCATGTGGCATGCCAATCTTGAGTCATGCGGTCTGGGCAAGTTGAAAAGGGCTATCCATAGAGACGAGATGGAGCCACCCTTGCACTGGTAGCCGTGGATGGGAGCTGGGTGTCCATGGGCCATTCTGGGTCTGCACTGAAATGGGGAAGATATTATGAGGCCGTATAGTTGAGCCTTGACGAGGACGTCAAGAGTCTAAGTGGGGGAGATTGTAACGTCCCAGGATTTGAGGCATCGGATAAAATTATCTTATAAGGAATGATTGGACTACCCATATCACCAAGGTGCACCTTCTTTTCTAGGATCCCATCACTAAAGAACTCCATAGTTAAGCATGCTCAGCTTGGATTAGCACTAGGATGGGTGACCAGTCGGGAAGTTGATCCTGGCTTGCGCGTCAGTGTGGACAAAGTGCGCAGTTAAGGCTAGTGGTGGTTTCTAGGGCCAGTCGTCATTCTTGGAACTCTACTAGAGGCTTGGGCAGTGGGCTCGGGCCTTACAGTCACTATGTTCATGGTTTGGGTGAGGTTTCTACCTCTTGTATATGGTTTGATGGTCCCTACATGACGTCATCCATGGCGGTCGCTACACATGTAAGGGTGTTGGTCACTACATACGTAGAATGCTCAATACATATGTGGTTGGTCATGGTAATAATGCACCTAGGGTTTGATGTTGAAGGTTATTATGGAAACCCTAATTGACTAATCATGAGAAACCCTAACCCTAATTCAAGTGTATGATGTACTTGCTTAACTTGCTTGAATGATTAACATGTAATGATGTTTTATCTCTCCTACCGGTGTAACCCTAATGTTGCAGGTGAATGAACATCATAGTTAGTGATAGTGATTTCTATGGTACATCTTACATGACATAGGTGATGATTATGAGACTTTATGAGGCATGACGAGATAATGATGATGTGCAGGAGCAGTGTGATTTGGTCTTGTGACCTAGTAGAGGCTTTGTGCCCAATTGAAGTGATATCCATGGCTTGGGTGAGGTTTCTACCTCTTGTATATGGTTTGATGGTCCCTACATGACGTCATCCATGGTGGTCACTACACATGTAAGGGTGTTGGTCACTACATACGTAGAATGCTCAATACATATGTGGTTGGTCATGGTATTTATGCACCTAGGGTTTGATGTTGAAGGTTATTATGGAAACCCTAATCGACTAATCATGAGAAACCCTAACCCTAATTCAAGTGTATGATGTACTTTCTTAACTTGCTTGAATGATTAACATGTAATGATGTTTTATCTTGCCTACCAGTGTAACCCTAATGTTGCAGGTGAATGAACATCATAGTTAGTGATAGTGATTTCTATGGTACAACTTACATGACATAGATGATGATTATGAGACTTTATGAGGCATGATGAGATAATGATGATGTGCAGGAGCAGTGTGATTGGGTCTTGTGACCTAGTAGAGGCTTTGTGCCCAATTGAAGTGATATCCTCTTGTGATGTGATGAGGGATTATTATCCCAGGATAATGTGATGATGGTCATTTCCTGTATAAGGCAGTGAAATAGTATCATACATTGATGTGGTTAACTTTATGCTTAAGACATTTTATATCTTCTGACATTGTAATCTACCCTTATCTTTGTAGAATTTGTTTGTGGTTTGTACTAACTTGATTGACTCACTAAAAGACACCCAATTGGCATAATTAATCAAATGAAACCCTAATGTTTTAGGTTGCCCTGAGCCATAGATCCATCTTCAGCGTTGGTACTTGTTGGATGGTGAAATGAGTAATTCTTACGGGAATCTTGGAGTGCATATTGTTGAATATGTGGGGGTGTAAGTCTAGGATATATCTTTGCATCCACAATCATTGGTTTTGAGGATGGATACAGTCATACCTCGATAGGAAAGTGGTTGAGATCGTATCTCAGATGATATGTTTTTTAGGGATGGTTATAATCATACCCTTGTATGATAACTGCTATGGTCGTATCTCACTGGTGATGTGCCTATATACTAAGGCGGACTAGGTTGATTTGCAGTTTGACTCTATATGTCACAGTGGTACACTCAGACTGACTAATGGTGGGGGAGATCTTAGGAGTCTGGCTCTCCTAGATCTTCTATGGCACTGATTTCAACTTAGTAGTGGTCAGTTGGAGCATGAGTGGTATACCTCATCTTCACAGGGCATAATAAAAGATGTAATACAACATAGTAGTATATTTGGTTAGGGATAAACATGATTCACATGCATGATGTCCCTTGCCTTATTTCTAATACTGCGTAGTTGTTATCTTGTATACATGTTCTTCATATTCCTTATGAAATTATAAGATTTTCTACTGATCAATGTAGCTTCTTAAACTACTTAAACAATGTTAATTTCTTTGCTTATATCATTGATATGAACCTACTCATCTTGATAATAGTAGTGCTTATTTGTTCTATAACCTTTTTGTGTATAATAGTTTCTGGAAGAGAGTTATATCTCTTCGTGGGATGTTAGTCTCACCTTGTGGGTTTCCACATCTTTTAGGTGGTCATGCATGATGAGGTAGAGATCGTGTGGTTGAGGAAGAGAAGCAAGGAGAGCAGTATCCATTGAAGGTTGGATATGATGATAGTGTCTTTTGGTAGAGTCCTATGTTTCATCCATGTATTCTCATGTACTTGAGGGTGTTTTGTAGATGTTGTACAATGATACAAGGTTTTTGACAGTAGGCCATGGTTGTACATGTATGGCTTGTATATGTAAATAGGTTATCTCTTGTAATGATTTTGTGGCATAAAGACCACTATAAAAGTGATGTGAATACCATTATGGTATGATATGTGATCCCGGTGACACAGTTTATGGACTCAGATGTAATATGTTTCAACTTTTGTGGATATATGAAATTGGTTTGAATTTACTCTATTTTATAGTAATCTAGATGTTTAGTGATAATTCTACACTTTGTTTTAATTTATCTCATTTCTGTGTGATCGGTGTGTCATAAAGGAAGAGAAAAAATGGGAGGCTTGATTCTATGGAGTGTGGAAAAAATATCAAGGTGAGAAGTCGGGCAGAGTATGGGGGTTGGTCCATATAACTAAGTAGTAATGAGATTGTGAGTGATGGGAGGGGACCCCATTGTAAAGCGCCATAAAAATTAGAATTGTGAAGCTTTGGGAAATCCTGATGTAGTTCATGATCTCAAATGTTTTTTTATTAAGGGAGGCTCTTGGTATTGTATTCTTGAAGGAAAGTATGGTTGAGGTGAGGGCCTTATAGAACATTAGGAGGAAGTGTGAGTAAACATAGGGGTTGGGGCTAAGCTATATTGGTAAAGCGGGAATCATTGGGTAGTGATGGGAGAACCTTAATGTGGATATCAAGTCATACTCTCTACCTCATGTGATTACCATGTATATGATGTAGATGGTCATCATGAATGGGAAGTCATTGTCATCTACAGATGGCTAGACCAGAGACATAAGAGTCTAACATGAAACCTGACAAGGAATTTATTCTTGGATTGGGATCAACAACTAGCGATGTTTCAGGACTTTCATAAATAACTTTGTTATTGATGAAAAATAAGGTGGACTATCTCAAATAGAAAGAATGATTGTGGATTTCAAAAAATATATTGACACTCAGCAGTTGAGATATCTAGGATACAAAGATAAAAAGGTTAAGGTGTACCACAGGAAATTCAAGAGGAGCATTGTACAAGAAAGATGGACAAAATTTTGAAAAACTAAGAATGGATGATGATTCAAAGTAGATTTATTGTCAGAATCTCTCTATTCTACCAGTTAAACCTTTGTCCTATCATTCCATGAAGGTGATGCAACAAGAGGATAAAATAAATGTTTATGTTCAAGACAATGCGGTTTTCTTGAATGTCAAGAAGTAATAAGAGGTGTGTAGAACACACACGTGGAAAAACTATCACTAAAAAATTAAGATATGTGGGAATACTCTAGAGGGATGCACTAGGGTATGTTTCGAGATTTAAGGAAAAGGATCATTGTAAATGTGAAACAATTGAAGAGGCATAGGAAAGAGAGCCTATTGGTATGTATTCCCAGTAAGCTAATCATATGATGATTGCACTTGGGGCATGAGATACCTTATTTGAGAATGATAAAGGTAATTCCATCTATTATGTTTGTCTCAATCATGAGATGGTGACACAGACATAAGTAGATGCCTAAAGAATAATGTTACTCGATGACACATGTCTTTGAGTTGAGGATCTGAACAATGAGATCATATGTATGATAAGAGTACATACATTCTTATTATGTCCCTAGTCAGATGCTACTATAGAAGCAAAATAGATAATAGTAATACATAAGACTAGAGTGTGTAACTGATGACAAAGTCTCACTAGTCATGATATGTGATACTAAGTCAAGCACACAAGTATATGTTAGAGAATAATGTATCAGACAGACCCACCTTAAGAGTGATACATGGACCACAGAATGGTAGTCAGAATCAACTTTCATAGTGATAGTGGTGATTGTGGTTCTTAGACCTGAAATCACTACTCTCATCGCATGTCATTCTTTGGACTTTGACATCATCCAACGTGACTTTGAATAAGAGTTTTCATAAAGGTGATGCTCGAGTACTATGTGAAACATGGGGATCGAGTGTGAGTGATGTAGATAGGATTTTTCACTCCTATATGAGATTGATATCCAAGCCTCTTGATAAGCAATACTAAGAAATGTATGGCCATGCTCATGTGATTCAATATGTGATATATGAACACAGTCTGCTTTAGTTCAAGGAACATGGATTGAACATTGAGAGGATGATGATTCCATGCCTTGACTTCAATTCAGATATTAGAGACAAAGGAACTATATGATCATGGTAATACTGATCACAGATTGTAGGTTGAAGTTTTTCTCAACTTTATAAATTACTTGGGCAACAATGATGTGTTGCTAGATACCACTTATTGCTTGTGATGTCATAAGTTGGTTATGGACATTCACTGCCAATGTAATTTGGGACCTATAGGGTCACACACATAGTATGCACCTGGAATAGGAGTTTATTTATGAATGATGTTTAACTTGATTACTAGAAGTGTTTAGGTATTCAATTAAACAATCAAGGTTCAAAATTGAATGACTGGACTCTGAACTGACCGTTTCAAGTGTTGAACAGATCGGTTTGAGTGTTAGGTCAATTAAAAACAACATTGGTTGATCAATGATTGAAGCGGGGTATGAACTGAGCAATGAAAGGTCTGAGATGACCGATTCAATGGTCAACTCAATTGGATCAATGATTAATGTTGACGACATGTTGTGATTTTATCGTGCATTTAATACCAATGTGATTCGGAATAGGAAATTGCACAAACTGACCAATTCATGGAACGAATCGACTGGTTCATGCACAAACTAATTGATTGGACATGCGAACTGACCAGTTCACCATTCATAGTTTCTATAAAATTCATGAATTCAATCTCTTCGACTCCTAAATCGATTGGAATCCTAGCACTGACCTCTCATATAAATAGAGGGGTATTAGGGGCTTCCTAGACATAAAAATAAGCTTTGACAATTGTTGTCCTCTCTAGTTGTGGCAACCAATAGTGTGCCCGAGCAAGTCCTACCCAAAAAAGGGAGGGATAGAAAGGGAGAGACAATTGTGGGAGAGGAAATCGATCCTAAAGGATTCACGTTTTAAGGGACAACTCCTTCCCTTTGGCTCTGGTTACAAAACATGGAGTTCCCACTAGTCTACGTGGACTACTCTAGATGTAGGAGTCTATTGCCTATCTCTAGGAGGACGTCATCAACCACCGTCTGTGGTGTTGCACTAGGAGGCCACCACTGATGACTAATCAAGTGCTACTTAGAGAAGAAGCATGCTACTGAAACAAGAGTTGTCATTGGATTGCTCCAGGACTAGGTATAACTCTTACAAACCTTCCTTCCTATATACACCGTTTTTGACGCTATCTTGTTGATTCAGTAATCGATCTTTAAATTTTTTATTTCTGCTACCTTATCAATCATCTTGATTTTCCTACAATTGTATCAGAGCCACGTCAATTTACAATGTATCAGGGATTTAAATTGATGTGATAAAATTTATTTTATTTCATATTATGTGAATATTAAACTAGTGAATGTGCATATCTGATCAATTACCAAATACGGTTCACAAACTGACATATATATAATATAATATAATATAATATAATATAATATAATATAATATAATATAATATAATATAATATAATATAATATAATATAATATAATATAATATAATATAATATAATATAATATATATGCAATTCACATGCATCACCCTAAAAGTTGGTTTTGATGGTGGATGTTAGCATGGTTATGGCCAATAAGTTAGATCTGTGTGCATATGGTTGTGGCTTTTTATTCTCGTTTATATCTCAGTTTGCATACCATGCCTCTCTCCTCCTTTTCAAATGTAAATTAATGTTCTTCTTCCTATTTACCCTCAAATGTAACTTGGAATTTTTTATTTTATAATGTAATATGAAATAGGATTGTTTTAATTTATTTTTCATCATGAGAGGACGTTCTTCACCTCACAAACCGATCAACTCATGAGACAAATAGATCGATTAGAGGACCGAGGAGGCAGGCGACAGGAGGAGATGAACCGATCGACTGGTGGTCCAACTGATCAGCTAGAGGAGTCTAGACATCAGTTGAACCTGTGGCCAGATGAGCATTTCAAGAACCCAACCGAGCGGCCAAGAGGCAAGCCAACCGGTTTAAGTGTTGAACCGATCAAACCGGATTGGTTCGAGCATGGATCTTCACCAATAACAGGTTGTTTCATGTGATGTAGACCTGAGGTGGTAGTAATTTCTTGTGGCTCGAAGGGATTACAATAGTATGGCCATAACCATCACTTGTGTTTATAATGGAATATTTTCATTAGGTTATAGCATGTATATGGCACATACTATAAGTATGTGGTGATTGGATATGTATATGTATTTATATATAGAATCCCTCAATGAATATTAAGTCTAATATTCCTTCCATAAGTGACACACATGTAAAGCTTGATTGACCAAGCATAAGTTATGCTAAAATATGGTGCACCATCTATCTCGTGGAAGTGTGATGGTAGATATTTAGGTTCGACCAAAGCAAGGTACATATTCTACCGTGTTGGCTTTTTGGTCAAGTTTAACTAATTGATCTTAATGAGATTAAGTACCTAGAAGCATGGAGATGGATTGTGACAAGGAGTTGTGCACACCATCTATGCAAGAGTTGTATGAGATGCAATCAACAAATGTTGTCTACCTAAATAGTCAAGTTGTGGGTGATCAGTCAAAGCTGACTCATGACTTGATGAAATATTGATCTTGGATAACTAGAAGATTGTACACTACAATCTTTCAAATTGGGAGTGAGGGCTATAAATTTGAACAAAATAGTGGGAGATATAATTAATTAAAATCCTAATTAATATCATCAAACTTATAAAATCAAATTGACCAAAAGTATTTTGACTAAAGTTGCAAACTTCTTTTGTACAATCTAATGGCAAACAAAAACATGTTTTCTTTGCGATTGGTCCTTTAGAAAGACAAGTTGAACGAGAACAACTTCCATGACTAACTCAAGATGTTGAGAATTTTTTTCACTCAAGAGAACAAGCTCTATGTCTTTGGCATACCAGAGCCATATGAACCTCCTCCCACTATGCCTTAGGCTGACAGGGATACTAACAATAAGCACTCTGAAGATGATATCAATTTTAATTGTCTGATGTTGTGCTCAATGAACTATGAGTTGCAAAGACAACATGAGAACATGTATGTCATTGAGACGGTAACACGTCTTAAGAACATGTACCGCGATCAGGAAAGACAAGAGAGATATGATGTGTCTAAGGTGTTATTCAAGTGCAACATGGTAGAAGGAGATCTAGTAGGTCCCCACTCACTCAAAGTTGATTGGGTGTGTGAAGAACCTTGCTAGATTGGGGTTCCCCTTGGGTTAAGAGTTGGCCACAAATGTGATTATGCAGTCACTACTGGAATCATACAACCAATTTGCCATGAACTACAACATGAATGATTTTGCCAAGCCATTGTCAGAATTCCTTGGCATGTTTAGGACAGATGAAGTGCAAATGAAGAAGGACAAACCCAAATCTGTTACGATGATCAGGATAGGGAAGTCCAATGGAAAATTCAAAGCTAAGAAGAGTTCTAAAGCTAGCCAGAAGCCATAGTCTTCTGCACTGAAAGCTAAGGGAGGAGTGAATCAGAAAAGTGCCACCACTATCACCAGCTTGGACACTAGAAAAGGAACTACCATCTTTATATAGAGGAACTCAGGAAGAAGAAGGAGATAGAGACCTCCACTTCAGGACCCGAGAAGAAGCAATCTAGAACTATGAGGAGAAAGTATTGATGCCACTACAATCGGAACCTGTCATTCATGTAATGGGCAATTAATAAAATTAGTGAATTTCTATTATGTATCTGCCATTAATGGAAAACATCATGTATCTTGTATGGACAAGAATATTATAAAAATATTTGATGTTTTTCTTTCAAAGATATTATCTTTTTGGCAGTATCCCCAATGTCTTATAGTTTATATTTGATAGTTCTAGAGATAATTATATTGAATGTCTCAATGACTCAAACAATAAATTCCTTTGGCATTTTCATATAAAGCACATAAATGAGAAATACATTTCTAGAACACATATGATGATTATGTAGACACTTTTGGTTATTGAACCAATAGAGACATGCAAGTCTTATTTGTAGGGCAATATGACAAAAGCATCTTCACTAGATGTAGTGGGAGAGAGATTATTATATTAGGGCTCATAAATAATTATGTGTATGGACCTTTTAGAATAAATGCTAAAGGTGGTTATTAGTACCTCATTATATTTTGTGATGTTCTTAGTGAATATGGTAGATTGTATTTAATGAAATATAAGTATAAATCTCTTGGAGTGTTCAAGGAGATTATGAATGAAGTACATAACCCACTTGGTATAAGTATTAGAACACTTCGATATGATCGATGTGGAAATACTTTCAACCAAGAGTTTGAGGACCTTCTAGGAAATCATGATAGTGTATCATGATGAACTCCATTTGAAACATTATGATGTATCAGAAAGAAGGAATCACACCTTGTTGGTCATGATGTGATTATCAATAAATCTAGCTAATCTTCCATTTCCTTTACAACACATGCTTTACACTAAAATTATGTACCATCTAAAATGGTAAAAAAGACACCATATGAGATATGGCATGGGAGGTGTCCCATTATTTGTTTTATGAGGATTAAGATTTGTATCTAACTAAGAAAATCATTTCTTGAAAATCTTTGTCCACAATTCACATAAATGTTATTTTATTGAATAATACTTTTATATTCCTATACAACAACAAAATTTGTTGTTGCTAGGATAGTTGTATTCCTAAAGGAATTTGATTCCAGAGGAATCATTGGGAGTAAAAGTAGAACTTGAAATGTTTGAGACAAATAAGAAAACATTGACCTAAAGAGGTACAATAGGAATAATAAGAATCATAAATTATGGTGGAATCTCAAGTTCCTTATGTTACACAAAACCTCATAGATCTAGTAGAACATGCCTTGAGTTTGAAAGATTACAATATCTTATAGCCTAACAAGGTAGTGAGTTGGTCATAGATGATGAGTCAACAACCTACATAGAAGCTATTGAGGTACCAGAGTCTGAGAAATGGCTTGAGGCCATGAGATCCAAGATGGAGTACATGTAAACCAACAAGGTATGACCTTGGTGAATCCACCTGAAGGGGTAAAACTCTTAGGGTGCAATTGGGTTCACCAAGGTCATACCTTGGTGAACCCATACCTTGTTGCAGTGTTTAGATGAAGCATCCTATATGGTAGGAATTGGGATCTATAGAGATAGATCTAGAAAGCTTCTTGACCTAAGTAAGAGCACATACATTGGCAAGATGTTCAAGGGGTTTAACATGAAGGACTCAATGAGGAAAATTGTGAAATTAGTCTCTCTAAAGTCCTGTGTCCCAATTCGTGTGAAGAATGGGAAGTAACATGAGTAATATGCCATGTGCATTCCCAATTGGATCTATCATATATACAATATTATGTACTCATACCATTATCTTGTATGTATTGGACATAACGAGTGAATATCTATCAGATCCTAGTGAAAGTCACTGGAATGCCATAAAGAACATCCTTAAGTACTTGAGAAGCACTAAAAGGATTAGTTCCTTGGTTATGGTAATAAGGAAGAGCTTGATGTGAAAGGTTACACCAATTCAAGCATCTAAAATGACAAATAAAAATTAATGCCACAATCGAAATTTGTGTTTGACCTTAAACAAGAATTGTAAGCTATAAAAGTTCTGTACAAAAGATAGTTGTTTATTTCTACAATAGAAGCTGAGTACATTGTTTTTATGAACAACAGAGGATACTTTATGAATTTATAAGTTCATATGGATGAACTTGTGAGAGGTTCCAAACTGTTGGTGACACAGAAGAGATTCTATGACAATAATGGAGCTAATAGACAGACTAGGAATCTTAGATAGCATACTACGTCACTTCCATATCATACGAGAAGTCGTACAATAAGGAGATGTGAAACTTGCAAGTTACCAACTAGAAGCAAATGTTGTTAACCCAATATAGAAGTGTTTGTGTAGAAGAAATATGATGCACATGTTAAAATCACTTGGAATAAGATTCGTGGGTGATTGTGTCTAAGTGCAAGTGGGAGTCAGTTGGTATGTATGCCTAAAGAGCCAATCATATGATGATTGTAATGGAAAACTAGACACCTAATTTGGTAATGATAAAGGAAATTCTATTTATTATGTTTGTCTAAATCATGAGATGGTGACACAAACATAACTAGATGTCTAAAGAATGATATTACTCGATGACATATGCCATCAGGTTGAGGACCTGAACAATGAGATCATATGTATGATAAGAGTATATACATTCTTGTTATGTCCCTACTCATATATTATGTGGAAGAAAAATAGACGATAGTAATACATAAGACTAGAGTGTGTGATTCCTGATGGTAGAGTCTCATTACTTATGATATATGATATCAAGTCGTGCACACACGTATATGTTAGAGAATAGTTTATCAGATAGACCCACCTTGAGAGTGACACATGGAGACCATGGAATGGTAGTCTGAATCAACTCTCATAGTGATAGTGGTGATTGTGGTTCTTAGACCTAAAGCCACTACACTCATCACATGTCATTCATTGGACTTTGACATCATTCAACATGACCTTGAATAAGGATTGTCATAAAGGTGATGCTCGGGTACTCTGTGACACATGGGGATGAGTGTGAGTGATGTAGATCCAATTTGTCCCTCCTAGAGGAGATTGATATCCAGACCTCTTGATAAGTGAGACTAAAAAATATTTGACCATATTCATGTGATTCAGTATGTGTTATGTGAACTCACATGCATCTCAGACAGTCTTCTCTAGTTCAAGGAACATGGATTAAACATTGAGAGGATGATGATTCCATGCCGTGAATTCAGTTCAAATATAAGAGGCAACAGAAACATACGATCACAGTAACACTAATCACAGATTGTAGGTTGAAGTTGTTCTCCATTTTTCCGAATTATTTGGGTAGCAATGATGTGTTGTTGGATACTTCTCATTGCTTTTTATGTCATAAGTTGGTTATGGACCTTCACTGCAAACATAATTTGGGACCTATAGGGTCACACACATAGGATGCATATGGAATAGGAGTTTATTTATGAATGATATTTAACTTGATTACCATAAGTGTTTAGGCATTAAATTAAAAAACTGAGGTTCAAAATTGATTGACTGGACTCTGAACCAACTGGTTCAAGTGTTGAAAGGATCGGTTGGAGTGTCAAGTCAATTGAAAGAAACAATTTCTAATCATTGGTTGAACAAGCGCATGAACCCACTAGTTCAAGGTCTGAGATGACCGGTTCATGGGAAGAACTGCTCAGTTCAATGGTCAATTTGACTAGATCAATGGTTATACCTAACATTATGTTGTGCATCAATCGTGCATTAGATACCAATGTGATTCAGAATAGGAAACTACACAAACCAACCGATTCATGGCACAAACTGACTAGTTTATGCATGAACTGACTGGTTTGACATGTAAACCGATTGATTCACCATTTGCAGTTTCTAGAAAATTTATGAATTTAGTCTCTTTGACCCCATATTGACTGGAACCCTGACCCTGACCTCTCCTATAAATATAGGGGTATTGGGGGCTTCCTAGACACAATAATAAACTTGGACAATTATTGTCCTCTCTGGTTGTGGTAACCAATAGAGAGTCTGAGCAAGTCCTACCCATAAAAGGGGGATAACAAGGGAGATACAATTGTGGGAGAGTGAATCAATCCTAGCAGATCGACGTTCGAAGGGGAAACTCCTTCCCGTTGGCTCTGGTAGTGCAACATGGAGTTCCTAGTGGTCCGTGTAGACTTCTCTAGAGGAGGGAGGTTGTTTCTTATTGCTAGAAGGACGTCATAAACTTCCGACTGTGGTGTTGCACCAAGAGGACACCGCTTACGACTAATCGAGTGCTGCTTGGAGAAGAAGCATGCTATTACAACAAGAGTTGTCACTAGACTTGCTCCAGGACCAGGCATAAATCTTGCAAACCTTCCTTCCTAGATACATCGTTGTTGACATGATCTTACTGATTGGGAAATCAAACTTAATTTTTTTTTCTGTTGCCTTATCTATCACCCCAATTTCCCTACAGAGCTGTCAGACAATATGTTGAGGACGTGTGCAAAACACAAATGGAACTCCAAGGCCTTCTGAGGAAAGATAAATTCCACTAGTTTGTTGATATAGGAAAAATGATATGAAAGCAACAATAAAAATACAAAATATTTACTCCAAAAGGAAAGTATAGAGGCAGTCAATGAAAGAGAAAAAATCACTTTAAAGGGAAAATGATGTTATGGGAATCAGATGATGAAATATGATGAGAATTTCAAGAACTTTGTAGATTACTTTATACATCTCTTCTGTACAAATAATTATATCCAAATCCAAGTAAAGACTTGGGAGTTTCATCATGTTTAGGATTAAAGTGAAATAGAAATGTGGCAGGTGTTGTCAAAGATGCTTAGAACTAAAGTTTCAGGACTGAATGGCATGAAGGAAAAATCCCAATCTATGGTCAACATAGATGTTGTATATTCTTTGAAGTGCTAGTGGAATGATACTCGAAACCTAGTGAGAATAAGTGAGACACCTATCAAAGTCATATAGAAATGTGAGAATTCAAATAAGACTATTGAGTTATACCTGTCATCCTATGTAATGTCTTATATTAAATTATTTGTAAGATGATGAAAAGCAATATAAAGACTCTACTTGGAAAAAATTCGGTTAGCGTAGTGCCTTTGTTCTTGGACAGCTCATCAGTAGCAATCCGTTGGTGGTATATGAGGTCTTTCATGCAATGAAAATAAAAAAGACGAGAGTATACACAATGTCAATGAACTTGGACATGAGCAATGCATATGATAGGGATAAGTTGAGTTTAAAGATTACTTTAGCAAAAAAAATTGGGTTTTCCAAGAATATAAGAATAAAATCATAGGATGTTTTTCTAGTGTGTCACACTCAATTGTTCCCATGGCATGAAAAATGTAGAAATCAAACAAAGAAGAGGATTTTGCCAAGGTGACCTTGTATCTCTCTATGTTAACCATATTTGTGTTGAGGATTTCTGGATGTGTATTAACAAGGTGGAACATGAGGGTAAAATATGTGGCATGTGAGTGAGCTAAGGTGGTCTAAGAAAATAACACATTTTATTTATAGATTACAATACTATGATACAACAGTGGCTTTATAGGAATGATCGACTCAGTCTGTGATTATCATCAAGTATGACCGAGCATCAAGGAAGAAAATTAATATATCTAAACTAGAGGTGTCTGTCAACAAATATGTCATAAAAGTAATGAATGCAAAGTTACAATAAAAATGCTAACGAGGTAAGTGTGGAGGAAAGGGAATTACTTGGTCTCACAATGGATAGGAGCATATAAAAGAAATTTATGTTAATAGTGTGAAGGACAAAATTTAAAAAAAGTTATAGGAATGCCAGAGAAGTTGTTTCCAAGCTTGGAAAGGAAGCCATTATAAATAAGGTGACACCATATATTCCCACTTATTTTATAAGTGCTTTTTCATGTCTGATGTGTTGATTGAAGAACTACCCTTGTGTGATAGAAATATTTTGATGCAGTTCAAAAGATGGAAGGGATGAAGATCCACCAGAAGACATGGGTCATACATTTTTGATCTAAATTCTGATGATTAAATTGGTCTAGTGGACATAAATATATCAACCAAGTCTTATTTTCAATGAAATGATGGAGAATTATTATAAACTCAAATACATTACTCATTAAAGTTCTAAAAGAAAAGCACTTCAGGTTGTTTGATTTTTTGAATGTGAGGAGAGCCTAGGTTCTTAGATATACATGAAGGAGTGTGTGGGGAGGCAAGAATTTACTATGTGAAGGAGTGTGTAACATACAAAAACTTGACTTCCAAGCCCTGGAAACCCTAATCCCAAAGTTTGGAATGCCTTTCAATTTAGTTCAAGGGAAAATCCCAAATATGTTTTAAGTTATATCTTCAGGGACAATAATTGGACAATGATAGTTAGTATTTAGAAGAGAAATATTAACGATCCACTAGAATTTTTAAAAATTAAAATATAAATCACTTCATATAAATATTTATTTTTCCTAAGTTCACAAATGAGATAAGAAAGTGTGATATAATACATTAACTAATGGATGAAATGTCATAAATCCACCACTTTCATACAATAAACATCAAATGTAATGAATCTTAGTAAGACACTACCCCCTATAGTATATAATAATTTGAGTAATAGGTTTCACAATGCAACAATGTGTTTGATCATGTACATATTGGTAGTGAAAATGTAAAAGAATTAATGGTTAGGAAAAGAAAAATGATACATACAAAAACATATATATATACATACATACATTAATAGAGTCTTAGTTTGAGTCTTAGGTGTTATTAACTGACATAAAAGTATAAAAAGGGGATAGTTCTAAAATTTTACCATTATAATATATTTAATTTAAAGTTTATTCTCTAGAAGTCGCTCGGAGCTCTCGCGATCGCAAAAGCGACCTAGGGCTCGCCCGCCGCCGACCCTACTCGTAGGGGGAGGAGGCTGCCTCGGTGTGCAGTGCTTCTGTCCTTCTCCCCCTGGGCTTTCTCCATCCTTGACCTTCTCAGTGAGCCTCATCGGATGGAGGCTCCGCCTCGCCTCCTCCCACGTCTGCCCTCCTACGCGGAGCTGCAGTTTAGCCTTTGGGGCTGGTGGTGGCGGCGTTTGGGGTGTTGGGTGAGCTTGCCTTAATCCCGGTGGTGCTGTGCGTGGACGACCATTCGTGGGTGTTCCGTCCTCCAGTCGGCGGCTCCCTGGTGGTAGTGTACCTTTTTTTCCCTCTTCTTTTGTTTTTTCTTGTGTTGGCATTTATCTGTTTTGCTGGGGCTTCTTCCGTGGTCGACCGTCAGGCTTGGGGTCCCTGGGTGTGTGTTACAGGGTTAGGAGTCAAATAGGGGGTCGTCCTAGGTTGGTGCTACCGTCCTGCTACCCGCTCTCGCCTCCTCAAGCTGTTGCTTGAGCTGGGCGGGCGGCGTCGCAGTGGCTGGGAGTGGTGGTGGGGTTCCCTGTGCCTCTACCCCCACCTTTTCATCGGCTTGGGACCTTCTTTTCCTTGTGTGTGCACCTGCTTTGGGTTTTGGCCACTTGTCCGTCTGTCTCCTTGTTTTGTGCCTCTTACCTGTTTGTCTCTTTTCCTGTGTGTTTGTCTGTCTGTAGGTAGTGTCCTCTACCTTTCTTCCTGTCTGTGTTTCCTTAGCTTTAGCCTTTCTTTGGTTGTATGTATTTTAGTTTTGTTGGTCTCTGTCTGTCCGCTGGTGGTCGAGCTTCTGTTTGCGGTGGTGGGTCTTTGGTGTGTATGTGATGGTGTTCTCTGCCGCTGATGCTACTTACTCCTTTTATGACATTACCATGGGCTTGTGCAGATTGAAGGAGTCTCTCGTCAATGGCTGCTTTGGACAGCGTCAACCAAGAGGGATCGTGCAAGTAATTTACCTACCCCTCCCAATCTGAGCTTGTGTGCTATGTTGGTTCCTAAACGGAGTTTCATTTGGATATCTGGTGTGAGATTTCTATCTTGTAGATGCCGTATGGCTTGCCATTAATGATATTGACCCTTTCCTTTAAAAAAAAATTAAAGTTTATTCTCTAAAATTTCCCTTTGACAAGATGATGGAAAGGAAGATTCAAAAATGAGAATTGGGGATTAAATTGATAAAGGAAGAGATAATTACATTTATAGATTACTTAACCTTTAAGTCATGATGTTATATACTAGAAGTGTCAAAATTTGAAACTAACACCAAATTTGGACTCCTTGCACCTAAATTAGCTAACCTACACATTTTCAACCAAAAAAGATCTGAATTCCTCACCCAAATGAACAATGAAAGAAAATGGTTAACAATTTGATTAAACTATATGTTTACTACATCTAATGTTTTAGTTTACTAAAGTTTCTCAATTATTATCTATCACATGCATTTTTCTTTGCACTTTTTTTAGCACCTTTGATCCAACATCCATAGTGAGTGGAACATTTTATTTTGTTGGACATGGTGTGATCTAACAACCTTAGACCCATCTCCCATATCTTAATTTTTTTGGAAACTTTCTTCACAAAGTCTTGTTTTTCTATCATGGAATTATTTCTTTCCTACTCACATTGCAATGTAGTTTTATTTCCTTAATGTTCATCTCATCATTCACAATACAATGAGCTATTGTAGAGGATCTGTCATTGTCAATTCAAGAAACCCCCAAACATGTTGCTTCTTCCATTATCACCTATACACACAGGTGAAACCCCTTCGAATCGCATATAAAACCATTTACCCATTATGCATCTGGGGTTTTGAATTCTATATCTTCCTCTCCAATTCATTCCTTGCATTTTCTAAACCCTAGACTCCGTCCAGACTTCAACGCTAATATTAGGGATCATGTTCTTTGCCACCATCGAGTTAGTGGAAAAATCCTTGAATTGACACCTTCTTGGGAGAGGATAAGATCCATAGGAATTTTTAGGTGGGGGTGTGATGCCTCAACTCCCTCCCCAAACTCCAACTTGTCTTTCTCATTGGAGTGGTTGCAAAAAGGATTTCTAGTCCGTCTTTATTATCAGAATGTCTCATTATTTATATGAGGTGCCCCTAAAACTATCTTCTACTTCCTATCGCTCAGTTGTAGGTAGATTCTCACTTTCTCTTTTTTCCTTCATGTGTAGGTGTTTTATAAACTTGTGAGTCCTATAATGGAACAAGGCGTGTCTTGCACTATTTTTACACTCTTGAGTTCATTTAATTTTTCTAAAACAACTTTCACTCTAGTTTCCTCAAGTTTTGGTTCTGGGCGGGTTTGGTGTTTCCCCTTAGTGTTGTCATGGTAGGATACCTCTTGTGGTTTCCCCTAGCTGTTCACCACCTTGTGTGGGGTCTCCATGTCTAGCAGACCATGGGGAAGTTGAAGAGAAGGCTTGGTAATAGTTTAAAGCTGTGCATATCGAGGTTGAATTTTGACTGTAGCTTCAGTTGGTCCTCTTCGTGACTTGAAGAAGAAGAAGTGATGCTGTTGGTTTACTAGCCATCTATCATTGAAATTTTGTGTTGCTTCATGCATAGGAGGGAATTTTTGCATATTACCCCCATTCCTCTATTAGTCTTTCTAGGATTTGATTCCCCATTTTTACTGTGTTAACCCTCTCAGACTGCAAAGTTTTCTTTGATGGGGTACATTGGTCGTTCAAATTGAGATTCATTTATAAATTCCAATGATTGTATTAATCTTATAAAATTAATAACTAACTATATGAACTTCAAAAAATCAAGTAAAATATATTTTGGAATCATGGAAATTTATATACAACGGTGGTATGAGTTTCATAAACAAGGAACTATGAGGTTTTTTAGCATTTCAAGACAACAACTCAAGCTACAACATTAGACATTTGGACCCATTTCCAGAATACCTCAGACCCACATGGATATGGGTAAAACTTTGAGGAACCAGGAAAAATGGAGACCAGAGTCAGTAGGTAGGGTCCAAGTTTTGGTTTATGCGATGTTTCAATAGAACATGGGAAGAATGTGCACAAGCTTCATCATGACATACATTAAGGGGGATGGGTTCTAGGAGGAGCTCGTAAACATCCAGTGTGGATCCACTGGAAGGAGAACTCCTAGATACCTGGAGGGGTTTAAGAGGAGCTAAAGAAATGCAGTGTAGGAGGGTTGAATTCTGTTGTGATTTGAGTCAAGCTATGCAAATATTGTGGAACAATGTACCTTGGCCGAATAAATATCGTCTGCTAATCAATAGAATCAACACTAATAAAAGCACATTCTAAGAGCTCAATATTAACAAGATTTTTAGAGAAGTAAATGGACTAGATGAAACTTGGTATATGGTTTCTTAAATAGTCAGGGGAAGAGTTCAAATCACAAGACTGCCCAGAAGATTTAAAAGGCTTTCTAGCTAAAGAGATAGAGGAGAATAATCGATCTTCATGTTTGTAATCACTCATAACCTAACTCCAACATGTTAAAACTATTATTTTTAGGGTTTACATGTTTAATGAGAATTTAAGCTAAAATATATAAATATTAATAGGTGGATCAAAACCTAGTTGTGGAATAAGGATATTACCATGGTTGGTTTTAGAATGTCAACCAAGTATGCTGAATTCTTTTGTTCATAATTTGGCAATCACATAATTTCCACTATCTTGATATAATTTAGAATTTAAAACCTAATTTCCTTAATGAAGTTTATTCCTTGAATTGATATTATTGAAAGATACTAATTGTTATTTGTTTCTCTCTTATCAAGTAATACAATTGTTGGATCTTTATTCATGGGTCCTTTGACCCCACTTGTTATGTAGTGGTTGTTCTATGCCATTTTTGGACATGAATATTATTTGAATTGAACTTGTACGTCCTTATATCATGCATCATGTGGTTACTTTCTAGCATAGTATTATGTGTGTGTTTTTGTGTGGATGCTTAAATTCCCACACCATGTAATTGTACATAGGTGATAGCTTTTTCTTTTAGACATTGGAACCACCCCCGAGGAGGAGCCATATGGTTGTCCCCACACTAGAAGTGTAAACTCTCCCCCCCCTCAACAACCCGAACATCGGGGGAGCATATAAAATCACACACAGGGCAACATGTGTGACATGACCAAGGATTGTTCAGACCATAGAACTAGGGATTCTAATCTAGGTCTATATAGTGAAGACCTTGACCCTTCTCTAGCGAGCTACCACATGGTGGCAACATAGGTGATAGTTCATACAACTAAATTTATTAGAGAATATTTGTATCATGTCTTTTTCAAAGAAGATGTGTATCTTTTACTGCTCACCACATATTATAGAGTAGGTTTTTATTTTTCATGCTCACCCTATATTTATGGTATATGTATTATTTCCTACCTACATATTTTATATAATTATATTATTATAACATGTAAAACACATGGATGCTTTGACAATATTTTGTATGCAAGTAATTGGCAAGTTTTAATGTGAACTCTTAATGAAGGCTCTTCTTTTTATTAGTCACGTTCTTGTGATATTTTCTTTTGACATCCAATTGGATTTTTTCATCTCTCTTGGATTATTTTCTTTTGACATCCTTCTAGTGCCAATTTTTGTTCTTTCATGGGTTTTGCTTCTAACCTATTAGGTAAAGTGGAGACTAGAAGGATGATGAAATATACCAGGCCCTACACATGTGTAGCAAATGTTCCCTGGGAGATAGAATATGAGTGGTTGGATTAACCTATGCATCCATGATTAATGATATATTGTGTACCTTATGTATTCAATCATATATGTGTCAACATTGTAATCTTATAAAATTGTATAGTCAGAGATATTTTCTTCCTCCATCAAATTTTGTGTTTTAAACATACTAAATTGAATATATTGGATTATATTTACATGTGAAAAAATTATGTTGGTGTTTGGCATTAGATTATTCATATTTTTTGATTGAATAAAGAGTGGAACCCCTCTCAGGTCTTGATCCTTACCAAGTGCAATGGTGAGTTGGATGGAAAACACACACACTTATGGGAAAACATATGAGTATCTAGTACCCCAAATGACATACCAAACATAAATAGAAGAGAAGGCACATAATTAACTTTAGCTAGCAACTTGATTACAAATAATGCAGTAGAGAGAGGCATGAAAAAATTTATAGATATATAACATGGCTATCATGAACAAAATGATCACCATCCCTACCCATTTAATTCCTTTACAACATAACCCATTACAAAATAGGAATAATATTGGAGACCCTTCTATGCTAAAGTCTTACAAATTTCCATACATTAAAAATTCATTAAATGTGAACATTAGCACCCCACACATCCAAAATGATTTCTAACAAGATGCATCATATGTATCAACTCTATATTTATTTAGCTTCAATAGATATTCAAAGTGTTTAAGGTAGAACTCATAGTCATTTGTCGATTGATTGTGTCCTAAAATCAACAATGTCAACATGACAGACTTGTACTTCATAGATAGCCACTGTGAAATATTGTATATGAATATCATAATAGGCCAAATAATGTGTCAACTTTAAAAGTATCATACTGGGCTCATCCCATCAGTGCATAGACCAATTGTAAGATTCCTCAGTTCTACACTAAATTTAGGTAATAATGAATCGATTTTCCTCCATTTAGGTGCTACATGTTGATGTCCTAGTAGACCATCATCCTTTGTATTAACTATCATTTCCATATTAGTTTCTTAACATCAATAGTTTTAGTAAATATGAATTAAAGCCTAGGTATGTCGGTATATACCACATCACCTTACTAGAAGAACGATTGTCTTTCTTATCAAGATCTTTGTTGTTTTTGTATCTTTTGTGTCTACACTTTGGACACTGAATGTTTTGATGCATTCATCTCATAATAACACACAATAAACAAGGAAAGAACAAATATTATTATCCTCCACACCCATTGGAAACAACATCTTCTTATATTCATAAATAGAATTCCAAATAACATCACCTTCTCAAAGTGTGGATTCTAGCAAACAATTTTAGAGAAATGATAAAAGTTGTGTCACTCCACCTATTGCACACTTTAAACTATACAATATCAACAATACTCTCAATATTGTGAATTTAATAAAACCCTTATACATCAATTTCTCTATTTTATGTACAAAAGTACTAGAGATATTATACATGCCTCTACTAAGATGCTTGTGAAATGCTCAAGAAAATCCTAAACCATATTTATACCAATTTCATCACATAAGTAGTGTTTCCTACTTCACCCTCAAAGTCAGAGTCGAAAGACAACACCCTCTTAAGGATTCTTCCCACATTAGTATGAATCAATATAGTTCCTTATAATCCCATGATATATGATATGACTTGTAAGTTCATCACCTTTATAAACTTTATTGTAGTTTCTACATGGATAGTAAAACTTATATCTATGTGATTTCTAAAGATCTTCTGGAAATTTGATAAAATATTGAAGATCTCATTGAACTTTCATGTCTTTTAGTTTTTAATCGACATCTAACATAAATAATATTTTCAATTTTTTTATCTAACTCACTGCGGTCTACCCTAAGTCACACATTGAAACAAAAGATGAATATGAATTGGTCAAGAAACAACTTACATATTTTTTGCACTTATACCACCACCTATTCTTGAACCCTTGATCTCACTAGCTAGTGCATGATATATTCTCTAGGTACTAAGGAAATTTGGCATCTTTATCTTATAGTACTCCATGTACACAGAAATGGGCAAGTGAACTCACCTACATATGCACAAGGAGAACATAAAGGGAAGTTTTCACAATTTTCTTGGAATTAGCATACATAGTCCTTAGGGATGAACATCGGGCTGGGTCACCCCAAGTTTTGGTGATTCCAAGCCCAGACCCATATTGTAAGATGAGTTGTGCACCAAGTTTAGGCTTGATATTGTTTAAAAAAATTAGCCCATACCCGACCTACGAGATTGAGCTCAGTTTCGGGTCAGGTTCATGTTGTCCCACTTAACTTTGCAAATGAAGATATTTTCCAACATATGAAATGTTATTAAAATATTCTTATAAATGTGTATCAACATGTAAATCTAATATGTATACATCATCTATAAAATTAAGTTGCTTACAATGTAGTATACACATTAAATGGCTGAAAACAATATCATCTCAATTAAGCAAGTTTAAAATACACAATCGTATCCCAATTGTTTACTAGATATAATTGAATCATCCAACCACTAATAGAATTTCAATAATTAAATCAATGAGAAAACACAGATTTGTATTTGAATGAATGGTCTATCAATATCACAATTGAGCTAATATGTAAAAACATCTAATACAAATATCATACATCCATTATCTAGGATTGTATTAAATTGTAAAATAGTGCAAACACATTATATATAAAATAGGCACGCATCACTTATCTCTACTCTAGTGCACTGCTCTTGTAGTCTTTAGTATAATTGATGAAATAGTTTTAGAAAAAAATCTAGTTTGAAAGTTTGTAATCAAATGTACCTTGCAAAAATAGATATAATATACAAACATGTGGTTATTATATACATATATATAATTAAAAATGTATCTAGGTTTCTGCGCCTGGGTTTACCTTGGCCCTAACCCCACACATATATAATAATGGGATGAAATTTTAGACATGGGACCCCAAGTAAATGATATGGATCGGGTCTACGCCAGGTTTTGTGGGTCGTGAGATGGGTTGTTTGGGCCAACCCCATACGACGCTCATCCCTAATAGTCCATAGTGACAAAAAGTGTTCAAGAATAGTCTCAACATGGACATTCTAATATTTACCCTTAGTGAGTATTGGATGGGGATATCTAGGTCATATAAACATTTGGTGATATAGAAATCTAAATGAGAATATAATTAGAAAATGAAACCCAATTTGTACTGAAGAACAATAGAACATAGTTTAGAGAAAGACAATTGAGTTCATGTGCATTACTTTTAGACCACACAATTGAGTTCATATCTCTAATATGTGAACAATCTTCACAATGTCAAAGAGGTAAAATTCTTCATCATGAATGCTCTTTGAAATAAAATTTTCATGTCACATCTTCCCTTCAAAGAATATGGAGTTTTCCCTTCCCATTGGTAGTATTTAAATTTTTATTAAACAATCTCAAAGGAGAATACATATCTTTTTGGGAGTGTTAATTGAGATACAAGGATGAGAATAGAACAATATTTCTTATTAAAATTTGAACTTTGATTGATTTGGCTTGTATATTTAAAGTGTTTCCTAGAAATAAATTGTTATGGATGTAGAAGGAAGCCCTATTTGAGTATATAGAATGAATTGTTTGTATGGATATTCGAAATTAGTTGGAAAGTGTTATACAATACAAAACATTTAGAATGTGAAATATATGCCTTTTAATTGGGGTTGAAATGCATATAAGGTTTTGGAATAACACTTGTATTTAGCACACATTACTATTGGATGGATTACTTATTTAACTAACTAGATCCTTAGTCATCTGACTATGATGGTATCCACTAATGCAATTGATTGTTTGAGAAGTAAATGATTGGGTAATCAACTCTTAAAGTAGTAGAAATAACAATTAAGGCAATGACATTGGTGACTAATTAGTATCATTCACAACTTATGATAGTGGAAATGTTGAGCTGAACAAACTACATTTGAAACACAGTTAGTTGAGCAACAACAATGTTATTTCCAAATTAACACATACAGTAGCTACAACAACATAGGAAAAAGAATCACCGTTGACTATAATGACTAGAAATAGTTGCGCCAAATGCAAAATAGCAACAAAAAAGGATGTATAGTACCACCAATAGAGGGGGAAATCGGTAAAAGCATCACCAATTGCAAATAAGTGTCATCCACATCTGTGGATGCAAAGCCACATATGTTAAATCAACAACTAGTAGCAATGGCTATGGATGAAGAAAATATTGACAGAGAAGCAATAACAGTTGTTGAGGAACAAAGGATCTAAGTTAAATTGTCAAAACTGAAAACCTCAACAGCCTCTCATTGAAATGAGAAAGAAGGGAAAAGCTATGTTTTGTAGGGCTATTGTAAACCATTACATGTCAGTTATTCAATCAAAGCACCCAATAAAAAGTGCTTGCACGCTCCCGTTTCTCAAAAATAACCATTGAGAAAAATGCTCCACTTAATTAAAATGTGGGTCAACCATAAGACAATGTTGGTGTTAAGAATTCCTTTGTTTCAATTGATGCCGAAATCTTCAGAGCAAGACCACACTCATAAAGAACAACACCATATTTGATATCTGGTTAGTGTCTTGCATCATTAAAAAGGATTTTATGGCTTGCATTTCATGACCAACATGGTTAACAATTCAAGTTCTAGTCAATGCCTATAGAACCAGATAAAAGTAGTTTACTGTTCACCCTTATCCTTAGGCAATTCAATATTAATACCTATTTTTGTACAAAGCATTCTCATCAAAATTCTAGTAAAAAATCTATTGGTTTGTGTGCTACATGATCAAGTGTCTAGAATAGTACAAATGAAAATTTGAAAAATAGAAGTAAGAAAAAATTAAGATAAAAAAAATCAAAATGAATGTTTGATTGCTAAGGTGTAGAAAAGTATGTGTAAGAAAATAAGTAGTAGAAACAAGCAACAATAGTTGAAAAAATTACAACTCACATCATATTTTCTATAAGTAATAATAATCTATCATTTTTTGTTATATGTTGGTTGTTTCACACAGATCCTCCTTCATAATTTTCAAATAACTTTTTAGCTTTCTAGATAAAATTCATTTAGATATAGTGAATTTGCATAAAGAGGAAGATATACATGGTGAACATACAATGCCCAAGAATAGTCCCAAAGTTATACATAAATTGATATAATGATAGATATCAAGAACTATTGCATTCCCTCAAAGTAGATGCTAAATTTTCAAAAACTATTTAAGAGGTATATCACCAACCCATCATCCATCACTAGTAGAAAGATTGGATTAGATATGTATTCTAATTGGGGATCAAAACCACACATGACCCATACAACAAAACGAACCATAATAAAATGCAATACCTACATGAGTTATGGATATTGGGGCCCTAATAAAGGAGAGGATAAATTCCTTAGGGAAGGGAAAATAAATTCAAATGAAAAAGACCATACATGACACACCCTTATATAGATAAATAATTAGAGATGCCAAAACATAAGAAAAGAAACCCATAATAATAAATAAAGGATCAAGGTAAAGAAAGTGAATTCCCTCCCCAACAGGACTAAATACTAAAGAATGCATATGCAGGCTCTTATCACCAATGAGTAGAGATGGATAAAGACTCAAAGCCGTTGGCACTCTTTCACCGCATGAAACTATACAATACCAGAAATAAGGTTGTCATCATCCAAAGGAAATCAATGTGGAGATTGAACCCATCACCATAAGATCTTATCGACAATTGAGAAAGCCTAAGGCAAGGAGTCTTGGGAAGCAAGGTGAACCTCACTAGTATACAAGACCCCTCCCTAAGCAGAGCTTGACTTCAGTCGTCGATAAAATAAGAAGATAACAATGAAAATTCAATATTAATATGAAGGATCATTAATATTTTCTAATATGTGTTTTTTAAATAAATAAGCTGAGAAACATATGAGACCCCAGACATGGAATACAAAAATCATTATTTTCAGATTAGTTTTCTAGAGTTTCCCCTGGGAAGTAGATCATTAGTTCATGGCCAACAATTAGTTGAATAAGGCTAAAATTTAGGTTTTCATATTTGAAGGGCTCCAATTCTAAGATTTAAGTAGTTTGACCCCTATCTACTTTCATCCACCCGATGCCATGCATCCAATACAATTGACAACTATTTGACATTTTTTCCTCAATGAATCTACCAATGTGATTATTATTCCATGTATTATGGTGATAATTACCAAAACAATTACATTGGAAAAAGAATAAATTTTAGGTCTATTCTAGGTTGAATGAGAAAAAAAATATTGGCAAGTTTATGTAATCCTGAACTAACCAAGTTTGCAATGAGTACATTGACATGGAATTCAGAATTCACATGATTTAGAGTCGTGAGATAACTATTAAGTATACATTAATATAATTTATATATATTTATTTCTAAATGATTTCCAAATGTGGAATAATTATAAATAAATGTGTAAGTATTGGTAACTTAATACACATATGTATAATTCCTACATTGAACCCATTTGTAAAATCTTATTCATCTAGAACCAACCTTATTTTAATTTTAACACAATTTACACACATACAATAACAAATATTAACAAAATATAACATAGATTCAGTTTTAACCAACAATAGTAGGTACACCACTTTGGACACAAACTTTCATTAAGGGACTTATACTATCATAGTAAATACGTAAGGATTTTATCATAATTTTGTTTGAATGAACCAAAATTCCTGTAATATTAATATGTTACCTGGTGTGAACAACTACATTATCTGGTCACTTTATTCAACACATCTAATAAGTAATTATTGGACTTATTGTTCCTATGTTGGGGAACTAATGTGATTGATTACAAATCCCTGGTGTGGTTTGACAATGCCAAGAGGACTCAGGTTTATAAAAAATATCTACCTGACTATAAAATTGAAATGAAAAAGGTGCAAGTTTGTTTGACCTTGAACTGAGCATTTTTATGTGGAATAGGTAATATAATACTCCATATGACAAAGGGTTGGAGTTGAGAATGATCTACCCATCTTTTGAAGTGGAAATTGGGTCTTTATAGTGAGTTAGACTTCGTCTATACACATCTAAGGTCTATCTACATCAGTTATACAAAATTCCAATGTAGTTTAACTATATGACTTAAATTACCCATCATGTAAGTATTTGATCTAGTGACCCAAGATCAAGCTTTGGAAGCTTTATCAAATTTTCAAATGATGTCCTTGTCACCTTTACTATGTATCCTGTTGTTTGTCTACATCCATATGATATAACATGTAGTTGTAAAGCATATTCCTCCAAATCTTACCATTCATATGTTGTTGACACTATTAATTTTTTAATGCAGTCCATATCTTCTTGAATAGTGGGTGGGGGTGCCACCCCAACCATTCTTTGATTTTATATTGATTTAGATGTAATCCATAACTTTGTAATTTATCAACATGTGCTAATGTGTCTCAACATTCTCATTGCAGAGAACACATATAGATTCCACGTCATACCCCACCGAATCATTTTTCCCATGGTGGATATTTTCCCAAGCCCAATCTATAGGTTAGGGTTCTCCATGAATTCATGTACCCTACCTCATATTATTTTGAAATGCACAAAATCAAACCTATATGGAGAATCCTAGCATTTCATATTGGGATTTACAAGATTACTTATAGGCCTCATTATCGACATGATACAAGTTACACCCCATAATAAATTCATAGTCTTCCAATAAGTAGAATCATAAGGATATCTCACATATAATCCTTGGAGCTTACCATACCACATCCTCAACCATTTGAGTTATATACCTAGAGGTTATAGAAGGAAGTGGTATAACTTTTTAAAAAACAAACACATGTAAATATCACTATTGTCATTTACATTGAGGCCATAGAAATGGTAATGACGGGTGGTGCAACTCCAAGCAACACAATTGTTCTTACCATTCCAAAGAACATTGGTGTTAAGCCTTCTAATAGATTCCATTGTGGAAATAGGTAGAGAACACATGTTGCACCTAGGGCTAACCATGCTTTGAACAACATCCATTATCATCACTAATCTCCCTGCCATGGACATATGTACCCCTAAGCACCCTTCAACTCTACTAAGCATGGTATCTAGGTGAGCCAAATTGTCTTTTGATCATCCTACACTTCCATGGGAAACTCATATATCTATTGGAGAGTCTTCCTATCTCTCTCTAGTTGTATATATCTTTTTAATATACCAATTTAATTTTCAAAAAATTTAGAGGAGTATATTACATTATTTAACATCACATGTATAGGGACCAGTCTCTTCTAGAGACCAGGAGTATTGTCATGAACTCCATTATTATTTTCACTTGTCCAATAAAATATATGAGGACTTCGTCAACAAATATGAGATGTGATATCACCTTACTTAACCTAATCATATTTATTTTTACCTTGTTATCGCTCACTACCTTCTCCAAAAGGTTAGTAAAAGATTCCATAACAATAGTCATAATGAGAGGGGAGAGAACCCACATCCCCGTATGAAACAATTCTTAGACTAGAAGAGGCCAACAAGATTATTATTAATGAGAACTTATAATAAGGTCTTTCAGATGCATTGTTGTAGGATGTCGTCCACTTGTCGCATAAGCCCATTTATCCAATAATGCCCATATGGTTTTCCCGTCAGATGAGATCATATGCTTTTAATATATCAAGTTTCATGCAACTCATAACATTTGATTTGTTGCACTACTATAGAAAATGCTTTTTACAACGGGAGATAGAAAACAGTTCTGATGATTGTGTTGTAGTTAGCATACTTATCACAACAAGCCCATTTTTGTGTTGTATATCGTATATTTTATACAACACAAGTCATTTACAACATGCCAAACCTATTGTAGTATAGGGGGATACTACAACAACTGCTAAAGTGTTGTAATAGGTTGTAGTATCACAACATATTCAAAACCGTTGTAAAATATGTTATTTACACAACATATTTTGACCCGTTGTAATAGTCACATGTTGTAATAGACCATCATTACACAACACAGACTCACTCGTTGTAGTATGTATCAATTATACAACATGCCTTTACATGTTGTATTTGGTATATGTTGTAATAGACCACCATAATACAACATATTAAAACTCGTTGTTATATCCCAACATGAGACAACAGACTCCAACCTGTTGTTATATATTATAATTACACAACATGTTGTAACTTGTTGTAATAGCCACACATAAAACATCGTTATAATAGACCTCCATTACACAACGTAAACTAAATCATTGTAATATACTATTATTACACAACATGATATCACTTGTTGTACTAGCTACATATTGTAAAAGACCATAGTTAAACAACATGTCATATTCACATAATTCTCTGAAATTTTCAATTATTTGCGTATTATATGCAAATTTTTTATTAGACGTATGGTACACCTGAATTTCATATTAAACCCGTATTTTCCCCGAATTTTACAAATTATTCATCTTTTATTCGTAATTTATGCATTTTCATGCATATATTATCCCGAACAAAACAATTTATTTCCGAATTGTTTAAAAAAATACTCAGTTAGCATTGTTTCATTATTCAATATTTTCTAAAGACTATTTCCCCTCAATCACTACTACAAAACTCAACAAGGCCGAAAGATTTTTCCTCAAGGACATAATCCCTGACAAGTGTATTAATTTTTCCGAAGGCTTATCCCTGACCCTTATGATGCTATCCTTGATGAGTATATTAAATTTTCTAAAAGGCTTATCCCTGAACTTATGGAAATGTATCTCAGACTATTATTTAATTTACCCAAGGATTGCTCCTGACCCTCATTAACTTTTTTCCTAACCAATATTAACTATATTAAACCAACCATTATCTCTTTTACTTCCGTGAAGAGGATCCATTTGATTGTGGGCATTTATCTTTTTCTTTTTAGATAATCATAATTGTTTAATTGGATCAGCCGTTGATTTTAAACAACAATTGTAGTTTCCTTTTTTGTACCTTGTTGAATCCTAATTCATTTATACGATGGATTACTTTCCGATACATGCCTCCCTTCCGTTCTATATCTACCGCTCTGAAAACAAAACAACAATGCCAAACCTTCGCTCTTGCTCCCGCTCCGGAAATAGAACGATGCCAAAGTCCCGCCTCCAAAACAAGAACAAACACTCCCTCTCCTTGTGTCGCTGCAAGTCTTCTTCTGTCTGGTCTCCCGTTGTAATAGCTACATGTTGTAATAGACCATAGTCACACAATACGCTATAATCCATTGTTATATGCCAAGATTATACTATAGACTCTGACTTGTTTTATATACCCGGAACCGAGCTAAACCCAATTTCTTATTAGAGAATTTTATCATGAACATGTAATCAAATAATTATTTTTTCATATAAAATTAATGTCAAATATGAGTCCGAGTTCTTTTTGGAATTTATTTTTTTTAATATGGGTTGGTTTCAGTTTGAGAGGTCGATTGAACAAAATTTAATTTTGTGTGGTCATGGGACTGGCAATTGTTTCACTCTGGGTAGATGTTTTGACCCGAAACCGACCACCCAATATTATATCACAAGAAATATAATCATGAACATCTAATTAGAGATTTTTTTTATATTCATTGTCAAATCTGGCTCCGAGTTTTCTTTCGAATCTAATGTTTTCAATCTGGGTCATTCTCAATTGAGACACCATTCGAACAATTAAAATCTACTTTTGCATTTGGGTCTGACACTGACAATTGAACTCTCTAACTGGGCCATGTTTTGTCCCGAAACTGACTGACTCGAAACCAATTTTTAACACCCTATGTGATATTATAACAGAGTAACTAATCAACATCTATATTTACATGTTATATATATGTATCTACTATTTTACATACAAAATAGCCTTTGAATTATTTTTCTAAAAAAAATCAATTTTAGATTGGGTTCGAGATTGACAATTAAACAACCTGGGCCGGTTCATTTTTTTTTACCTAAAACTAACAATTATTTAACACCCTTATGTGATTTTATTGTAGAATAATTATTAACCTACATGAATCATATACATTGCATATATGTACATGTACATGTATAGTACATGTATAGATCTAATTAATAAATAGGTGTAAAACAATTCAACACCCGCGCTTCCTCTTTTCCTCTGCGCGCCCGTTTCCCTCAAAATTCACTCCTTCCTGCTATCAGTGGTTTCCACCACAAACTGTCTGCCGTCCCATAGCTCCGTCCGCCATCCCAGAGCTCCGTAGAACATCTTTACTCATGCTGCAATCTGCAAACTGCCTTCACAACGCGGCCATCCCACTACTTCTCCGGAAAGCGCTACCTTGGAGAGACCGACGACGCTACCCTGGAGAGACCGATGACGCTGCCCTGGAGAGCCGTCCTCTGCAATTTCTTCGTCATAAAGCGTGCACCCACCTCTACTTTGAGCTCCCTTCAATCCAAGTTAACCTCCTGGCCTGTCAGTTTAACGGATGTTCAGATTTTTCCCTTAGGCTTTGATTGGTTCTCCGTAAGTGGGAGGAAAATGAAAGGAACTGCAGTTCCCAATCAAAATTCGCCCCTATCTGGCCGCCGGATCGGGTCCTCTGGACTGCTGGCATTTTGAGTCGCGGGGTGACTTCTTCAGGGCAGTGGCTACGTCTCCAATGCAGCATCTTTTGGTGGAGGCGCGGTGATATCCGGGGTGATCTCATGGAGGTCATATATTTCTTGTCCAATTTCCACAAATCCTCTCCCAATATAGGCTCGTCATGGTTTCTCTATGTTCCTTATTCAACTTTCCTGCTATTCTAGTTCTTTTTCTTAGACAGACATTTCATGTCCCCCGCTCATGTGCAGGTTGTGCTCCACCTCATATTTTGATGGGGTGCAGCTTCATAGATGGGCATGGGTTCAATTCTCCTTTTTTCTGCAATTTTTTTGTTGATGCCTAGGTTGTCTGGATTATCAGCCACAACATTGATGTTGGCATTCTTAAAACCAGTGTGGCGAGATGCCATGCTTGCGTTCATGAAGGGTTCTATCATCTTCTCCTATTCAAGCTTTGTTTGTGTCTGTACTACAACGTTTCTATTTGTATCCGTTATAGATCTTGTACCAGCCAGAGCTTGTCTTGGGGCACTAAGCCACTAATGTCATGGGTAGTTGTTTGAGGTTCGACCACTACTTTTTTGAATGTCCCATGGATATTAGGGGTGGGTGTGATCACTGGATGTTCTGCTTCATTCCCTGTGAGATTTACTGCCTCAGGTGTGGGGGATTTCTTTTTCTTTGGTTTTGTCACCATTTTCTTTGGGAGGCGCAATATCACTTTTTTCTTTGATAGGTATTCTATAGAAGTATCTTCTACCTACTTCATTTGTGGTCTTGTCAGTGTTTTCTTGCTGATAGTTTGGATGGGTTTAGCTGTATCCTTCATTTTTAGGATTTCATCCTCCCCGAATATGAGTTTTTCATAATCGAATTGCATATTTTGGGGAGGGGCAAAAATCATTGGATTTGTAGAATCAGTAGAAATATTTTAGCTTCTGCGTCTTCAAGACATTGGTTTCGGTAAGATACTTGGCTTTACTAGTGTTTACCCATCAGATTTGAGTAAGAACTTGAATTCAGTGTAGTATCCTATAAGGTGAGCGATGTAAGTGACAAGCCTCCCATGCAGAAGAGGTCACGAGAGCCTTGCGGCCCAATTGCTGCTACTAGCCTATCAATTAGTGTTCATCTGATATTGATCAGCTTGCCTTCTATGATTCTCCATAGGACGTGGAAGCCCATTCTTGTCATGTTCCATGTGTCTGTACTGAAGAACAAGGTGTTGGAGAAGATTTTGTATAATACTCGCATGAACCCAAAATCCATCATAGAAGGTTTTCACTGTCCCAAACAATACCTACTTTCTTCACATAATTTCTCCCATGTTTGGTCGGTGAAAAAGCCTCAAACTTATTTATTTTCTTTTTCTCTATTGGCTCTTTCTATTTGTTTGTTAGAGTCCATTAAAATGGAATTGAGACATTTCTCGGTGAGCATATATTCTTCTTTGACAACTCACACACTAATTTGTAATGCCCCCCACACTCTTTTGCCTCTTCCTTTGTTATAGGAAGCTTCTTCAGAGATGACATGAATTCTAGGGTGAGTTCATTGTAGGATAGGTGCATGTTGAAGCAAAATTTGTAAATTCCTTTCTTTTCAAGACTCTCCTTCACTCTTTGATGAATCCCCAGTCTTTCTAGGGTGTCTATAACATCCATTTGTTCATCATCTATGGGCAAGAAATAATTATCAGGTTGTTCCTTATAAACCACATTTATTGTTTGTGGAACAACCCTTGGTGAGAACTTATATAGTAGTGACAACTACTTGATGTGTTACTACTTCTTCTTTGGTATTATCCATTGTTGACGTCCTGGTCACTTTCCTCGGTCTGTCTTGGGGAGGGGGCTTGGTTCCCTCCTTTTCTTGGGATTCTAGACTTAATTAGATGGCATATATTCAGAATTCTCAGTCCTCCTAGACTCAACCTAGTTGAAGGATTCTTTAGGAATTGGCTCATATATCATTTTGAGTCTATCTACTATGACTTGGATCTAATACTTTCTGGTTAGGCTCCATGTGGAACTTGATATAAGCAGCTTCTTCATCTTTTAATCTTTCAATTCTATCTATTTCTTCCTAAGTCGTGTTGGCTATAATTTTGTTGGACTCACTTTCTTGACTGGACAGACCCTTTTTGGTGCCTTGTTTTTTGCCTGTATTACCTTCCATTTTAATAATTATTTGCTATGTGGATACTTGTGTATCTCTTTTAGGGTTAGGCCAACAATTAATTTCATATTTTAGAGTTAAGTATATGATCACAAACTAATGGTTTGTCAAGTAAGATCAAACACATGATGGATTTACTTAGGAGTTAGACAATCGATGGTTAGAGGAGAAAGACCAACCGATGGTTTCCCCTAGATACCTTAAAAAATGGAGAATCGATGGTTCCACAATGTTTGTGTGTGTGTAACACCTTATGCAGTTGATAATCCATTACGTGCAGTAGCTGATGGAAGGGTGTATATATCTACTAGATTGTAGCCATTATATTTTTGCTAGTATATTCAACTATAGTAGCCATTATATTTTGGCCTGAACACATTATGGTTGATCATTTCTTTATATACCTAATTCACCAATACCCCAACATCCAACCATTCCTATGGTGAATTGGACTTTGATCCATAATGGGGGTTGTGACTTTCATTTTCCATGCATTTACTAGCCATGTTTCTAATTTTTATATGGGTCTAATTTTCCATATGGTATGAATTCCTTGACCATGTAGTGTCATATGGTACTAATTCCTTGACCATGAAATGCCTAGATTGATATGCGTTCATTGATTATTGTGGACCTAGGATTAATCTATTTGATAAACAAGTGGATGTCGATGGAAAGTTAGTTAATTAACCCTACTAGGGCCTGACATCCAGTTGCACTAGCATGTTACAGATCAATACACTTCTTATTAGGTCAATGGTTATTAGACCTAGTCTAACAAATTCTAAAAAAGTAATTAAAATCTAAGCCCTATAGTGGTATGCTATGAAACACAAACACTTCTATACAGTTGTCGTGTTCGTCTCGGACACATTTCAGACACGGACACAGACACCTCCCAGACACGACACAAAATGTTTTGGACACGACTATTCCGTGTCCTATCCATTTCAGTCATTTTTTGCAGCCCGGACACTTCGTGCAGCAACTGTCCCAGTAGTAACCTATTTCAGAGTGTAAATTCTGGAAATACAACTACTTCTAAGTGTTCTTGTGATTGAGAACATATAACACAACACGATCTAATCAAAATTACAAATAAAATCTCTTAAAAAGAGTCCAATGCAAAATCCAAGATAAGTTTTATATCATGAATCACATTTTGGTCTAATAAACTAATTAAATCAGTGTGGGAACTCTGTTATTTATTTTGAAAATCTAATGTAGTACCTAAAATATGCAGCAGGTTTGTTTGTCTACTTCATATTGTTTCTACTACACACAAACACATATATTTGCATTCATATTCATAAACAATTATACATACATGTATTATACACTCACATATGTATATATTAGAAAAAAAATAGCTCTCATCAACGTCGTGCATGTTTATTTGTCTGCTTCATATTGTTTGTACTACACATAAAAACACATATTTGCATTCATATTCATATACAATTATACATACATGTATTATACACTCATGTAAATATTAGACACAAAAATAGCCTTCATTAGTGCCGTGTCCGTGCCCTATATTTTAGAAAATTGTCGTATCCCATGTCCATGTCTGTGTGTACAAACATGTCCATGCTTCCTTGATGAGAAGCCATTTTTCCATAGAGCATATAACCAACTAGGAGATCAAAAAGAATTTCTCTCCCTTCACATAGCAGGTAGATATATCAAAGACTAAATTCACCCTCTACCACCACATAGTTACCCACTTTCAAAATAGGGTATATCAAAAGGATTACTCATATTCCACCTCCATTTTCCCTTTTGATTTTGACAATATTTTTTTGCCACAAAACTCTCGAGACCAAATCCTAGTCAATGACATCCAAGAACAGCAAAGTATGAAGCTATCAAAAGTATCCATCTTGAAAAATCCCCCAGTCCTGGTGCTCTGTCGATGTCCCTTTTATCATTCCTGGTGAGAGCTCCTTGTACTGCATGTCTTGCTGCATTACATAGAGCTCGAGACAAAAAACAGCCAATCGGCATCAAAAGATACAACAACACTCACATTCCTTTATTCCAAAAGTCTAGAGCTGCTCTCGGTAAAGACTATGTTAATAAATAATCCTTCTGAGTTGCTCCTACAAAATCATAGCAGATGCCCTAAACATCAATCTAGCACCCACCTTAACCATCTCATTTCTAGCCTTCAACAAAGATTGTGGTATACAAACTAGCATCACTGACCATGAAATTATTCACATGCCACTCCAAAAGCATCCCAACCCTCATCCCAAAGATTGACTTGAAAAAAGCATTTTCCGATTTCAAATTTGTGTTCCTGAGTTGCCTCAGGGGTAAAGGCATCCTAAATAACAGATCAAGGATTATATCTCAACAGAAAATTTATTTGTCCTCACTCCTCATCAATGGCTCCCCCTCAGTGATGGAGCTACATGGAGGCAAGGGAGGGGACATGCCATACCCTTCCTCCCTTGCTCTATATAGATTTCATTAGTTCAACAAGAAAATGCAGGATATAATCAATCTTGGTGCCCTACCGGCTGTATTGTTTTCATAGTCACGTTGTGCGGTGCCCACCCAGGTTTCCTGGCTCCGCCACTGCTCCCCCTCTAATCCTTTATTTCTCACATGACCTACAACGAGGGATCCCATACATCCCTTGACTCCCAAACTCTTGATTTTTATCACACAATGCCTAAATGAAATTCTCTAGCTAGCTAGGACAAACATCTTAATAGAAGGGCTTCACTTACCCAATTATGACCACTTCCTCTCTATGCACTTCATCGACAAAACCCTCCTCTTTTTCAAGGCATCGCCTTCAACTACTATAACCTCAAACGGGTCATGAGGATCTTTCAATACTATTCAAGGCTACAAAATCCTCTCTTCTATCCTACAGTCTCAAATGAGATTGTGCTATTATATCATCACATTTGAGAATGTTAAGTATCAGTATTTCCTTTCTAACATCTAGTTATCCTGCCACTCCCTTACCACCACAATATGGAACTCAATCACTGTAAAACTGAGATTCAGGCTTTATCTAGAAAAAAGTACCCTCTCTAATTCTTCTCTCCTACCTGCCATCATACCATCCGAGCACCATCTGAGCACCTTATAATGTGGGGTACACATACATTTTGTCGATTGTCTGTTATTTGTTTACTTTAAATGTTGCTTAAAAATACATTAATCTTAAAATGTAATACTCATGTATGCGTAGGGGACATTGGATACTTTGCGTCTTCGACCCTATGTGAAGTAAGTGCCACTATCTTTATCCGTTACGAGGAAAATAATGTGGGAACGTGGAAAAACTCATGGAGTTGTAAGTACTTCATAAAACAATTTCAATTACATAATACATGTATTGAAAGTTCCATATATAGTTACTAATGCATAGAATTCTTGATATGAATTTGAATAGGACTCATAAAGTTTATCCAAAGAGAGATGTGCAATATAGGAAGAATTTGAAATGGGAAATTATCAAGGTAATTTACCATTTTGATCCAGAAAAATATTGCTTTCTGATTCACCAATAGAAGTGTTGTTCTAGTTTCTTCAGATTCTGCTACTTGATTTGATATGGTGTTATTTTTACAAATGCTCTTATTTTTACATATATCGATTAGATCTTCTTTGGGTCAATATCATCAAGGGCATCCAAGGGAAATTGTTAATTGTTGTATGTGATATTATTAGGTGTTTCTTCCGTCACTTCATAGGACGACCAGGAAATTATCAAGTGTCCTGTCACTTCTTTATGTTTTTTTTCTGGTATCACAATTGTTTTGGTATTGCATCACTCTTTGGTTCATACTTATATTGTGGCCATACTCCATATTATAGTTTATGTCAAATACAACTTACTATACCTTTTCTCATACTGTTTCACCTATTGATGTACAATTAGCATCATTTTCTAATACCGCCCCTTCTCCCTGCTCCTTTCTCCCTGTTCTGTGATCGTACTCTCCCTTTTCTTTCTTCCCTTCTACAAATTCTATTAATCTCTTCCCTTGTACACACTAGTAAGCCACCACACACTACATCTAGAATTGCCTTCATAAAGTAGTGTACTCACAACATCGACACTATGATGAACCAAAATAACAGCAATGTCACTGCCAAGAAATATAGCCAAGATGTCTAGAGACTGGAAGTTGATCTGTTCATCTTCATGGATGCCTCATTCCAATCCAACAGTAGGTTGGCCAGAGTGTTATTTCACACCATCTCAAGATCAAGAGATAGCCTCATGAGAGCAGGTTGCACTGCCCTTACAAGATCTGCACTTGAAGCCAAGCTCTATGAGATCATTCAGGATGTACCTTTCTATCGAATAAATGGAATCCATCATGTGATTATTCTCTCAGATGACCAAAAAGCAATACATCTACTGATAGGAGCTCAGCCACCTGCTCCAAGATTCAAAGCCTCATGGAGACAATTTAAGGATGATTGCTCACACATTCAAGGTGTAGGAATACAAGTCATCCCTCACCAGCTGAACTTAGTCTCAGATGCCTTACTAAAGAATGCCCTTTCTTCTATCTCAACTTTCATTTTAATTCAACTAAGACACCTTGGCTTAATATGGATGTAAACATAGAATTTAACAGTTGGCCTATCCCAAAGCACATGATGAATAATTAAGTTGTTGATCCTATAAAAAAAATGGAGTGCCTCCAAATCTCTTAGAAATTATAGAACATATGCAAGTACTATGCGAAGTTCATAGCATTCTTGCTAGTTTTTCGGTGCTCAACCTAAATTTTCTAGAATTTTGCAACTATCAATATAATTACATCTCTCTTCATACCTAGACACCATAAAAGTTCTACCAGTGTCTAATACATTTTAGTAATTCCTAGTTAGATATAACACATATATATGATCTTTCTCTGAGAGCACATGCTTAATATCTAATTGGTTAGGTATACACAACCTCCAACAAAATGCTTCACTTTTTCCTCTGGCATCTCTTACTTGAATTTTTGTATCTTGCGATCCACACCCTAATGTTGAGGAAACATTTGTTCTAGTTTAGATTTAATATGTGGTTGTGCAAGGAGTTCTCATTTATGTTCTTTATCCATATGACTTTTCATCTGTCTCAGATTAAAAAACATATCTTGTATAGTATGTTGAAGAGGATACAATCAACTATTAATGTCGATGGCACTTCCGAGTGAGTGCATCTACTACTACATTATCCTTGACCATGTGTTAGTCTATCATGAAATAATCATCCTTGTTATTACAAGCCATATAATTCATGTCAAAGTTATATCTTTATGCAAATATATATATTGATTACTTCTCATGTTTCTTTGTTTGTCTATAAGCATAAGCAATAAATTTACTATCCATTATGTACACATAATCTAGATATTTCCTTAATGCTAAAAAATGATCACATATCTGTTCCCATTCTCTTCCAATGGAAAACACTTATTTTTTTTGTCAAATTCACTTTAAGAGTATGAAAGATGTCCTCAAACACTTCTGTCTAGATGAAGAGTGCCTAGTTAGAGGCAAGGATATGAAACTTAAAGTTTCTTTTGAATGTCTATACTATCTTGTTCACCCTAAACAACTACAAACCTTGGTAGACATCTTCCGTTTCTCCTAGTGGAGTACATATTCTTATTTCCTAGGTTCTACCCACATCAGTTGACTAGATATAATGTCTACTAGATGCATCGATTTGTCTTTTTGGTTGTTGTGTTACGTCTACTTGCTACCTTCTCACATAATAAAATGAAAGACAACTAGGTGAATATAGATGGGCGTGTAGTTGATAGTGTGTTGTTCCTCCATTGAGAATGCTTATAATTTGTCATTAGCTCCTAGCTCCTTGGTTTCAGTTTTCCGTTTTCACATCTCACATGATATTCCCATGAGAAGAGAATTCAAAGTGTTAGATCATTACTGGATGGTAGTTTAAGACAATGTTTCATTGATAGCTTAGAACACAGAGATGATGATGTCATTTACAATTGCTTGCGTGCTTATGCTGCCATTGATAACACTGCAACTGAGGTGGAAGAAAAAGAATGCCCTCACAAAGATGGTGGAGACGTGTGTAATGGGTAAATTGATACTTGATGACTACCTTGCATCTTGTGCTTACTAGCTTGTAACAATTTCGTGGTTTCGACATAAAATGGGTGGCTTTTGTTTGCCTCGATGTGGTTGTATAGAGTAACTTGCAGGGTCAGTACTTATCCCACAGAGCAGGTTGTTCACATCCACTGATGATAGCATTATAGGTGACAACCGTGGCTGCTAGCTGCTAGCAGCTGTCAGTATCTAAACTGCAAGATAGTAACCATCAACTCCAGACCTAAAAAAATACATCAAGATAGTAAGACACATTAGAGTTATTAAGGGAGTCCAGTATACTATGAAATAGTTGGAGCCGAACCTTTTAGATTTCTGGAAAGGGTACTAATATATCATTTTGTTAAGCCAAAAGATCATTACAAATATCATAGCCCTCTTGTCATCAAATTATTTGTAGTATGTTAGATACAAAATTTCATTTTGATCTAAATATCAGGAACCACACAAGCATAAATCTCTCTTCGAGCATATGAAGATTATTAATGATAAGAACAGACTGCAGATACCCTCTAATTTTTTAATTAGTATCATCATAATTCTAGAATAGTATGGACAACTATGACTACCCTCTGTTACAAGTGATGTTTCAATAAGTGGTTCGGAAAATAGACCAGATTTTTAAAAATTGAATACAACCTATACCAAAATCTCAAAACTTACACCACTATAAGGGTTCAGGAGGGTCATAACTACTACTGGACCATAGATCAAGATGAGACTACATAACCTGAGCAGAACACATCAACAAAAGCAAAGTAAGAAAACATACTGTTTGAAATTTGAATTACTAAGGAAACCATATCCACAACAGGATAGATATTTCAGACTATATCCAGAACTCAAGCCATTTCTTAAGAAGAATTGTTAACAGAATGTGTTCAAGTAGTAGGCACCTACTTGAGGTTAGTGTGGTTTGTTGGACCCCCTGGCTGGCAGAGATTATTCTTGCATCGAATTGAGATCCTTTTCATGGCTTATTTTCTGTTAGGGAATCCATGAGTGATTGCTATTGAGGTCAGAGTCTCAAGAACCGTAGCTCAAGGTAGCTAGTCTTATGCCTCTACTTCAGTTGGAACTCAATAAAGGATCAAAGTAAAAATGGAATCTTGTTTCAGTTGAACTGCTCTTACAAATTGGATGGATAAAAAACCATGTGCTCTTTGTAAGGTTAGATAGATGATGTGCCTTGGTTTGTCCTTTTAATTTATCACATTCAGCCATTATTAGACTTTTTAATAATCAGAGTATATAAGATTTCCGAAATTGATGTGGAGAAATATTCCGGTCTGCGAATCAGGAAATGCTTGATCTCACCAACAGAGCTCCACGACTACTTCGGTGACATTCGCTTCGTCCGGTTGACGACAATAAAGAATTTGTTGATAGGTGACAACATTTTCGATTGCTGGGCTACCGCGGGCGTTTTGGCTGAGAAGGGGAGCCCTAAACAGAGTTCTAATGGGACGACGTTTGCAGTATGGAAAATTTCTGCTCTAGATGAAACCACCATTCCTGTTTTCCTATTTGGCGATGCTTGTTCAAATAACAAGAACGAGGCAGTGGGCATGGTATTTGCACTTATGAGTGCAACAATTAGAAAGGACAGCAGGGGAAACAGATTTTCTCTTACTGTAAATACAACTGGACAAATGCTTAAGATGGGGAAGTCAGTTGACTATGCCATATGCAAGGGCAAAAGAAAAGACGGCCAGCCTTGCACCATGGTTGTAAACAAATCTCGAGCTGTATATTGCAAATTTCATTCAGTGAACACTGCTCGGTCATACTATAGTGCACACACTGAGCTTAAAGGCGGGAACTTGCAGACAGCATTTAGGAAACCCATGAACGGAGTTTACATGTATAATCCTCTAAAGGATAGTTTAAATCCGGTGAATTCTAGTCAACACGTGAAGGTTCTATCTACTGATCACCTAAAAAGAGAGTTGAGCAAGGCAAGAAAGGTGACCAGTAACATTCATTCACAAGGAATAAGATTTTTGCCAGAAGTTACAGCTAGCCCAGAACCTACACCTTTGAAAAGATCTGCTGGAAATTTTCATAGCGTCAAGTCAAACTCAGCCAAAAGGCCATTCTCAGACACAAAGGCTACTTATACAACAAACACAAATGCCTAGTTAGATGCTAAAAGAAAGAAGACACATAATACCAACAAAGTTGTTGAACTAGATATAATTAGTTCAGATGAAGAGTAGTTGTGTAAATAAGAACTCATTTTTCATGAAATTAAAGACAAACAATATATTTCAGATGTATGACAAAGATGATAAAATTGATTATAAGAATCTAAAAGTTCACTAAAGTTGGTTGCCTGATGCAGACTTTGCTTGATGTATACATCATATGATCAATACAAAATGGTCGACTTCCGTGTCACCAATTTTGGTTGGACTGTGCCTATCGTCAATTATCATGTAATCTTGTTTGTACAAAATCTGAGCAAGAAAAATCTACTGTCAATCAATTATCATTTTGCTATCTTGAGTAAAAAAAAAGATCATACTATCTATATTTAGAACTGTTAATACTCAATATAATGTAAGGCTCATAAGGGAGGAATGTACTGAGTATTAAATCTTTGAATGGTTAGACTAATTTAGACCTGCTAATTTGAACGATTGCCATTACAACGATCGCCATTACTTTGTTGAAGACTTGGATATTGAACAAGTATGAGCGCCTAGCCGCCTAGGCAGCCAGCTAAGTACATTGAGCTCCTTGAATCCTCAACAACGTTCGTGACAATACACGATAGGGTCCATATTGTGATTTACATATCAGATCTATCACTGGTGTGAACTTCTACAAAAAATAGCCAACTCTAATCTTCTGACCTTCCTCACGTTCATCTTTTTACTATGGACTTTTCTGTCCTTGTTCTCTTCTGACCTTCCTCTTCCCACTCTCCTCACTTCTGGGCATTTTTTCTGCTCAGGTGGCAGCCTAGGAGCGGCAGAAACACGGAAGAAAGGGGACACTAGAATCAAGAAGGGAAAAGAAGAGGGGAGAGCTCATGTTAAGAACTCAGAAGCATGGTGGGGAGTGTTGGCCGTAGTGGCTATGTTTCTCACTAATGAGGCGTTTGGAGGATGGAACATCCTTCTAAAATTAAATAACATGATTAAAGGATTTTGAAAGACATGATAAATCGTGCACTACAAATGAAATCAGCATAATACATTGAGAATCAATACTTTGGGGTAGATCTGCTTTGGCTTTCTATAATTTTCTTTCTAAGTGGTAATGCATCCACATAAGTGCAAAACCAGATTGTATTGTGTGGACTGTTAGCATGGAAGTTCTGATCCACATTTGGAATATAATGTTTGGACTTGAAGAATATCACACAATGTACCTTGAAGGGACTTGAGTTATTTATAAATGTAAGAAACCAGAAAATCTGTTGCGCGTTCCTACTTGTATCCTTATACTAATCTAAGTTGTCTTTCGTGAAATTCATGTGGTAGCAGTGCATATACCACGGGGAACTAACCTATACCTCTGACCTTTACCTTCTGTGGTTGTGTGAAGTTTGAGGAAATAAACAATTCAAGCTTCATGAGAATTATCTAATAGGCACTTATACGAAAAGAAACTGATATTTTATGTCATGCAATAAGTGGTAGCCACCTTCTGATGAACATTTTGTGCCTTCTATTTGATCACTTTGCCAATAGTGTGGACTTCAGGTAGTTAAAGGGATACTCTTGTCCGGACTAAATACAAAGCTGAGTCAATCAAACTGAATTGGGTGGCAGTTTTGCCTAGGATACACATAGAGCCTTTAGCTGTAATGTAATGTAGGATATCATATGATTAAATTAAATAAAATCAAAGTTAAATATGAAAGACATGAAACAAAAAAATAGAAAAATATATTAACCAGGAAACTATGAATATGGAACGTGGATATTAATATCATGGTAAGGCATTATAGGTAGGCGGTGGAGTCTTGGGTCTACTTCATCATACTAAGGCCCTTCGAAACAAGTCAATCTTTAACATGCCTATGATGAAAGAATGTTTCTGTTTAGACAATTGTTTAAATATGCGATACTAATATCAAGTAACCTCTGTTGATTTGACAATCATTCATTACACTTTTATGCTATCTTAGGCAGCGTTTGTTTTGCTGGTATAGTGCCGCCGGTACGGTAATTAAATTATGGGTGGTAAGTTAACTTATGTTTTCTATTCCGTTTAGAAGATACATAGCTTGCCGCAGAGATAACTTAATCAAAAATTTACTGGATAACGTGTCGTCTCGATTTCTTGCGGCAGTGAAGAGATTAGTGTGTCGTAGCTATTCATTTCCAGCCCAGTCCCTTAAACTTTTAGATACATGTAACAATAGGGCTAAATGGACTTTGTCTAGACATAAAAGACTACTTACTTGTGTACCAAATAGTGGATAGCTTACCATTTAATTTATTTATCATTGTTCCAAACAACAGTTATCTCCCACAAGATTAACATACCACCGGTTAATATATCCATATCAACTAAATTCACCATAACTGTGCACCAAACGCAGCCTTAATCTTACTTCAAGTATATGTAGTGGAAGGAAAGAGAACTGGACAGTAGAGTAATCTACTGCAGAGTAATCTACTGTCCTGAGTCCAACGTCACCTTGTTGTTGCTGACCTTGACCCACTGTCCTGGGTCAAAAACTCCTTTGTCGTTGCTCACCTTAACCATCATTTTTTTGTCTTAATTGTCCTCTTAGTCTTCTTCCCGATGTTATGCTCCTTCACCAAGCCGGTCTGCTATTGCCTTTTATTCTTTTTGTTCTTCTTCTTCCCTTGTTGGATCTTCCTGTACCTCTTCCATGATGGTGGCAGTTTCATCTGCATAAAATAAAATAAAACTCACGATATTTACAGTTGGTAGAAATATCCCTAGATTTTTTTGCTAGTCTCTTCAGTTACCTTGCTTTCGTCTTCACAAATCTGACCCTGAATATTTATCTCGTCGGGGGAGTGGGTGGTACAATGAGAAATATTGACCTGGGGTGCTTCACTTCAGTCTCTACTGCTAGGAACATCGAGTAGTGTATCGTATCGGAAGGTTGTAACGTTGTGGTGGGAGAGGATGACAACAGTGGAGGGAGCACGCGAGCAGGTGTAGTTGGGATGGGAACTCCTTTGCACCGTGTCGTTATCGTCATCGTCCTTTCATTAGCAGCAGGTCGTAGGTTTTCCATCTAACCGTCTTGCAGTATCAGTGAAAGGGTGAAATATGGGTTCTGTGTTTTCCGGAGCTTCTTCAACTTTAGATGCCTTACTAACAGGAGCGGGAGCAGCAAGACACTCAGGTTATATAATGTGCTTGGTTTCTATAATGTCTATGTAGTATTTTTTATTGTTATAAGCTACCATGATACTGTCACCAGTTGTCAAACACGAGTAGTTACTGAGAGTTGTTTCCAAAGTATCTTTGGGGTTTGATATATCTAAAAACTCTTTCGTGTGAGGATGCAGTTTAACAAAGGTTCCTTTTGGAAGGGTGGCCTTCTTCACTCTTACAAAATCCCCCTCTTACAAGAGCAAGTTTTGCATCATCCAGTATGGCATATAAACCACACCTTCTTCAGCAATAAACCATGCCTTTTTCATTCTTATAGCATTTTTGATTCTGTTTACACATACCTTTTATTAAGTTTCCTAGCTATTTATACCTTTCCATCCTCTTATTTGCTAACAAGTTCTCACAATTATTTGGATAACAAATTAGTATTTATTTTGTACAGTGTCCAAAGCAGCCGAACAATACATATTGCAGGTATTATGTGCTGAAGTATATGAAAGACATCTTTGATGCGAGAAATAGAAATATTCCTGAATGTGTAAGCTACTTAACATTATATTCTTTTAGTTTGTTCAAATTTCTAAATAAATTGAAAAAATCACAATATGTTGATATATTTGTCATATGATTGCAGTATTATTCGAAGTATATTGGTCGTTGCTTCAACCAAGAAGAAATCGATGAGGTCCGAAACGAGTGGGCAACATGTGTTCTTGAGCACACATAAAATTATGTGACATGTGGGGGAGACATTTGTTAGACCAATGTGTGAAACGTTTTTAGTTAGTTTTCAGTTCGATTCTAGAGTGGATACTCAGTACTTTGTATTATTGAATTGTTGTATGGATGATTTAATATTAATTAAATTTAGTACGAGTTTCTTTCAAGATTTGATGGAAATTTGGTTCAACTATGTGTTTGTTTGTGAAATGAAAAAGTATAATTGCATATTTATTATAATTTATTAATAATATGGTTAATTTGATCAATACAATTGGTTCGATATATGACCTATCAAACTCTAATCAAAGGCAACAGTTAATGATATATTGTAAAATGTATGATTCTACAACAAACATCACATGTTGTGTTATCCACACCTATTACAACATGTTTGTCAAGAAAAAAATACACCTATTACAACAGGTGTTTCTAGTGAACTACAACATGCATAACCTGTTGTATAAATTGTGTATATTACAACAGACACACACCATGTTGTCTAAACAATCCTATTACAACTGTTAAATGTATGGAAAGACAACATACTCCAACTGTTGTATAAACATGTATATTACAACAGGTGCACTGCATGTTGTAATAGACATACCTATTACAACGTGTGTGTTTAGTGAAAGACAACATGCTTCGACTGTTGTATAATATATATTACAACAGGTGAACCACATGTTGTAAAAAATACCCCTATTACAACGGGTGTGTTTAGCGAAAGACAATGTCGTTCCACTGTTGTATAATATATATTACAACAGGTGCACCACATGTTGTGTAAAATACCCATATTACAACAGGCCATCCCTTAAAAGACAACATGTTTCAACTATTATATAAAATACATCTATTACAACATGCGATCACGTGTTGTGTAAAGCACCCCCCCATAAGACCACGCGATCTAATACAACGGTTAACACCAGTTGTAAATTGAGAAAAGGAACTGTTGTAAAAAGCATTTTCTGTAGTAGTGTTGGTTTTGAACCCCATACAAAACTCTACTGCAAAGATTGTGCAATCTAATATATTCCTCCCTTTGATGAAGGTGTGTTGGTTATTCATTATTATTGTGAAAAGTCATTCTCTTAGGCAGTTGACGATTAGCATAATTATAAACTTTAGAGAATGGTGCAACATGAAACAAGTCAATAATATGACATATGGCCTATGGGGCTTCATTTGGGGATTTTCTTGATGAAGGAATGGTTGGTCACCCTAAGCATACAACCTCCAACTACAAACCATCAAACTTCAAAATATATATCCTCTTTGATGACCTATCACATTAATTAGAAGAATTACCCATGGAATTCATCTAATCTTGGTGCTTTGGAGGCTCCTTTGGAGAATGTAGCTTACCTAATCTCCCCTATCACGAGTTTGCATAGTTGTTTGTTCATCTCTTGAGTCACCCTATTACAAGAAAGGAGGGAGAGGTACATGAGATTGAGGTTGGTTATATAAGAGGTGAAAGTAAGAAATTGCCTTTTCAACTAAAAGTTTCCTACTATCAATTGTTGTGCTATATTCCAATATCAATCAATGGATTCTATCTTTGAGATTTTTCTTATTGATTGATACATGGTAAACCTTGGTTTTCTTATATGCATCTCTTATCCATCTCATTTAACTTATTTGCCTCAAGTAACGTTCTTTGGCTTTCTAAGCTTGATAATTATAGCTTCAACCACTATGCTGACTTGTATAAAAAATGGGGTAGAGCATTCACTCTTGTGCAAAAGACAACCTTATCATACACCAAACAAGCATCTAAAAGAAGGTTCTTGAAGTTAATTTTGTCATTATACATTTCTTCAATTCCTTCTTAGTATTATTTAGTTTCTTACTGACTACATAAAGAGGATCAGGACCTATTGGTATCTGGACTTACCAGATTTGATCGATAGTGTGGAACCATCAACAACATTATAGAAATCCTTCAAACTCCATATGGTACTCCTAGTCAATACCAAAGGCATGATTCACCATGATTGGTCTGGGTGGAGGTTTCTCGACAACGATATAAAGGTAGTATCTCGAGTTTCCTAGGTGGCCACCCTTGACTTTGTGGCCATTGGTACATGGCACCCTAATAGCTAGTACTGGCCTAGGGTGGCCATTTTCATGCCCACCTTAGGAAAGAACACCCAAAAAGGATTTGTCCAGAAGGAAGCTAGAATAAGATTGACTTTTGGAGTTTGATGGTAGAGAATGACCATTGATTAATCAAAGACCTAGGGGACAATAGACTCCTCTAATTCCCTCTCAGAGGTGAAAATGACAAAGAAGAGGCCAAAATTGAGGCTGTCAAACTCGATCTAGCCTTTAGGATTCCATGAACACAACATCCAACCACAAAGTTTCTCTAGAGAGACCCCCTTTTTGCAAGCACTTGGAGGATGTTTGTCAATCATTCGTAGTTTTCCATGTTAGTCAAGATAGGGTCCAATAATTTAATATACAATCTCTCATCCCCTTTTTGAAGACGGGATCCTTAATATCACTGTCTACCTCCTTCGGTAGCTTCATCCATGGAGGGGTTGACCTAGGTGTTATACATTGTCTATATTTTGATGATGACTTAACCATTCCATTAACATGTATCTAATATGTCTATTTGAGATTGATTTTAGGTATTAGGAACATGAAAAGGATCAATTCAATCAAGCCCTAGCTTGATCCAATTCAAGTCAAAATCTTTGCAATTGCACTTTTGCAGAAAGTACCCTAAATGAGTTAGGGCAATTTTTGTAATCATTTTTATTGATGCTATGACTTGTAACTAAGATGAGACAAAATAAGGATCACTTAATTTGAATGTTTAATCATTCTAATGACTATTTGTATAATTCATCATAGAGTACATGTTCGGTCGAGTTTCATCCTTCATAAACTCGACCGAGACCCTTGATGAATTTTGGGAATGTCTAGGTTTTCTCAAGTTAACATCAGAATAACCTCGACTGACACCCTACACAAGAAAAATGACTTTAAGTGATTGATCGAGTTTCATCTTGGAAAAACTCATTCGACAACACAAAATTAGCTTGTCACATGGTGCTATTGGTCGAGTTACCTTTATGGTAACTCGACCAACTACACTGTACGGAATGTGTAGAAAAAATGATTCTAGCCATTGGAGTGTTGCAAACATCAAAAATAGATCTGTTGCAACAACCCAAACGACTAGAAATTGTTTCTAAGTTCTTCTAGTGGCTAGTGAACATCCTTGACTATGAATTAATGGTACCCGTTGGACTTCATTCCAAGTCTGCTCCTTCATGCTATTGAAGCTCCTAGCTATAGTTGAGGGCATATTGTCCACTAGAGACCCTTTCTCTCTCTTGCTTACACTTCAAAACATACATATGAGTGAGATAGGCTATGTGTGAGAGAGATACTCCATTGTGGTCTTGTAAAGCTCTCAAAGCTTCCATTTCCCAAACCCTTTCTTCAAGAAAAGTTTGTGAAAAGCTTCTCCAAGGTGAAGGAGAAGGTGAAAAACTTCTCCAAGTTGAAGGAGAAGGTGAAGGCTGAAGATTCTTGAGGTGAGTAGGTAATTCCTTCAAGGAAGAAGACTCGATGCAAGAAGAGGAGCTCCTTGGTGAAGGTGTCCAACTGCTTGTAAGAGTGGGTAAGCCCTTGTAGAGGTTGAAGACTCTACCTCAAGGATAGGTAAGACCTTGGTTGGTTTATTAGATCCATTTGGCCCTTACAAAGGAAGGCCAGGTATCCTTGCCATGCAAAAGGATGGTCTTATTGTATGTCTTATAATGGAAGATAAGTATCCAATGGTTGCAAACTCCTAGATCTTGGCCTCTCTGGGTAGTGGATTTACTTTCTCCTAGTTTTGAGATTGGAACCACTCTACATAGCTTGTTCTTGTGTTTGTTCAATCTCTCTCATCCTTGCTATGTATGCTTAGTTGCATATCAAATTTGATATTTGCAATCCTACTTCTTGAAGTAACTTGAACATCTAATTGATTTTATTTAAGTGCTTTTTAGCTCTATTCACCCACTCTAGAGCCCATTTGATCCAAAAAGTGGTATCAGACCCAAGTCTTCTCTGACAAGATCTCCTATGAGACAAGAAGATGGGTGACAACCTACTTGGGTCTCTCAACTTAGAAGGTGGTTTCTCCATGAGACCCCCAATCTTAGAGATGACACAAACTTCATCTATTGGAACACGTGGATACAGTTCTACCTTCAAGGGATGAGCTACAACATGTGACAAGTAGTCATCCTTCCATAAAGGAGTCGGTGAGAGATGTAGCTACTTCAGATGAAGCTACACTCAAGAAGGCACATTTGAATGGAAAGGCTATAAGCAACATCTATGCAGCCCTCACCGCCTCTGAGTTCAATCAGATCTCCTCTTGGGACACAACGCATGAGATATGGAACAAGTTTTGGAACACCTTGAAGTCACAAAGAAAGTCAAGGAGTCCAAAATCTACATTAAAAAGGGTTTCCTTGATAACTTTAAGATGGGAAAGAAGGAGAGAGTGGTCGATATGTACACAAGTCTCAACACCATCATCAATGGATTTGCTTCCTTGGGCCACCCCATGGATAGAGGGGCCATCAAATCTAATATTATAAGGTCTTTCCCCAAGAGATGGGAATCCAAGGTGACTTCTATTGAAGAAGATAGAAGCCTTGGTGACATTGCCACCTAAGAGCTCATTGGAAATCTTCAGGCTCATGATCCAAGACTTGAAAAGCAAGATGAAGATGAGAAATAAGAAGAGAATGAATCAAATATCAAATATAGTGCACTCAAAGATCGAGTCGAGGCACTTGTTCTCAAAAAACAACTTGCTTGTCGATCCTCTCCTCCTTCCTCAAGTGAAGATGAAGCTGCTAGTGATCATGAAGCTAACTAGTCCAAGGGGAAGCACTTCAAGGGAAAGTCATCCTCCTCCTCCACTCCAAAGTGATATGACTGTGGCCAAAAATGACACTACAAGAATGATTGCCCAAGGAAAATAAGTCCTACCACAAGAGAAGCTCCAAGGAGAAGGAGGACTACAAGAAGGATGACAAGTACAAGAGGAAGGAAAAGAAAGAAAGAAGAAGTGAAGATGCATAGCATGTCACATGGGAAGGGTCTTCTTCAAGTGATTCCAGCTCCGATGGGGGAGAATGCCACCTTTCTCTCAAGGCCTCTACTAGTGAAGACAAAGGTGAGGTAATTGAGGTAAGATTAAATGAGTTATCTAAAGAAGCACTCATTTATATTCTTAATGCTTCCTGCTCTTCTTATTCTAAATGCAAATCAAAGAAGAAGAGATTTGGGAAAATTATTGATGACTTGTATGCTAAAATTGAGTTTCTTGAAGTAAATGAAAAAGTTCATATTCATAGTTTTGATTATTTGCAAGGCCAATCTCTTGATCTTGAGCTATAATAAAATGTTGTTGAAGTAGAGAATGATGTCTATATTAAGAGCATTGAGAAATTCAAAGATGAAAATCAAAATCTCAACAATGAACTTGTTTTGATTAGAATTGGAAATGATAACTGTGTTACTAAATGAAATGATCTTATACACGCTTGTGATGATCTTAACGATGAAAATAGGATTTATCTTTAAGAGATTATCATTCTTATAACTAAAAATGCTAGATTTATTACTCAAGATAATGATCTTTCTTCAAGACCTTTGTTCCCAAGTAATGAAATACCTAGTCTTTCTTTAGATAAAAATTCTTATCTTACTAAAGCCATTTGTTTAAAGGCCAACATGCTCAATGCTCAAGATGACCTTTATAGTTTATCTTCTACTATCATTACTCTTAGTGATGATAATCACAAGTTTAGAGCTTCCTTGCAAAAGTTCCTCAAAGGGAAAAAGTCCCTCAATGAAGTTCTAGACCACTCTACCAAACACAGTGGTAAAAGTGGTTTCCTATATGAGGGTTCTCCTAAAAGCAAGGGAAAGGGTAAGAAAAAGAGTAAGAAACATCCTATCTTCCATGGAGATTCATCCATCTCCAAGAACCCTATAGTTTGTCTGCATTGCAAGAGTGATGACCATTGCTCTACTTATTGACCTTACAGAGAGAACAGGACCAAACCAAAGATGAAGTGCCCCCCAAGCTAACCTTGGATCAGGGGATCATGAGTTGGGCACCAACGTCTTCCTTTCTTGTAGGTAAAAGGAAAATGGATTGTTGATAGTGGTTGCTCAAATCATATGACAGGTGAAATCAACCACTTTAACAAGTTCACTAAAAAGAAAGGAGGATCGATGACTTTTGGTGATAACAACAGAGGTAAAGTGATAGGTGAGGGTGGTGTAGGAGATTCACTTTGCATCAATAATGTTCTTCTTATGGATGGCCTGCATAACAATTTAATCAATGTTAGCCAATTATGAGATCATGGCTATCTTGTTCTTTTTACCTCACTTGAATGCTTGCTTCTAGATTCCCTATGCTATAATGTTACATATAAGGAGACTAGAAGTGGAAATGTTTATGTTATTGTTCTTGACACTCTTAAGCCTATTCTTGGTATATTCCTTTTTGTTAACTCGAATGATATATCTTTGTGGCATCATAGGCTTGGTCATGTAAAAATGCATCAATTGAAGAAGTTGAGAAAAAAGAATTGGTCAAGGGACTTCCTAAATTGGATTTTGAGAAGAATGAGGAATGCCTACCTTGTACCCAAGGAATGAAAACCAAATCCTCCTTTAAATCCAAAGGAGTTCTTAGTACCAAAAAAGATCTTGAACTTCTACATATTGATCTATTTGGACCAATGAGAACTCAATCGCTTTATGGTAGTAAGTATTTCCTTGTGATTGTCGATGATTTCTCTCGCTATACTTATACTTTTAGGTTAGTTTTAAAAAGTAATACTCTCAATGTTTTCTCTACTTTTTGCAAATGAGTTTAAAATGAAGCTTCTTGCTAAATCATGTCTATTTGTAGTGACCATGGGGGAGAATTTGAAAATGACATGTTTGAATGATTTTGTGAGGAATCCGGGTATGCACATAACTTTTCTTCACCTTGTACACCTAAAACAATGGGGTTGTAGAGAGAAAGAATAGGTTGCTATAGGAACTATCTAGGACCATGCTTCTAAAGTATGATACTTCAAAGAGTTTTTGGGCCGAAACTGTTAGCATTTCATGTTTTGAGCAAAATCGGGTCTTTCACTCATCTATCTTTAAAGAAAACCTCCTATGAGTTATGATGTGGTAGAAAGTCATCTATTGATTTATTTCATATTTTTGGTTGTCCTTGTTTTGTTCTAAACACCAAGTATTCTCTCGACAAGTTTGATATGAAATTTTACAAGGCTTTCTTTCTTAGCTATATCATTACTAGTAAGGCTTATAGAGTGCTAAATATTGCACTATCTAAAGTAGAAGAATCTATCAATGTTAAATTTGTTGAGACAAACCCCTTTATTTCCAATAATATTGTAATTGATGATGTTGTAAATGAGTTGATTCCTCACCTGAAAGAGATCAATATCATTGAAAAAGGAAAAGAGGTGATAGTAGACAAAGAAGAGAAAGAAGAAGAAAAGAAGGATCCAACTCCCCGCTCTGTAAAGCACCATCCAAAAGAGCTCATTTTAGGCAATCCTTTTGAAATGGTCAAGACGTGGTCTTCATTCAACAAAGAACAAGTTGGCAATTCCTTCATCTCACTACTTGAGCCAAAGAACATCAAAGAAGATCAAAAGGATGAGAATGAATCCTAGTTATACAAGAGAAGTTAGAGAAGTTTGAAAAGAACAAAATGTGGGCCTTAGTTCCAACATCAAATGATAGGAAGATCATTGGTACCAAGTGGGTCCACCACAACAAGCTAGATGAAAGCGGAAAAGTGGGAAGGAACAAAGCAAGGTTAGTTTCTCAAGGCTACAACCAATAGGAAGGTATTGACTTTGATGAAACTTATGTTGTTGTTGCTAGACTTGAATCTATTAGAATGTTACTTGCCTTTACTAGCTATAAGAATTTCTTGCTTTACTAAATGGATGTGAAAAGTCCATTTTTCAATGGTATAATTGAGGAGGAATTCTTTGTGGCTCAACCTCCCGGCTTTGAACATGATAAGCTTCATAACCATGATTATTTCTTGCAAAAAGCTCTCTATGGACTCAAACAATTCCCTATAGCTTGGTATGAGAAATAAAAGAACTTTTTTCTAGACAATGGATATATATGGGCAAGTTGATTCTACTCTATTTCTTAAACGCACTTCTAGCAACTTTTTGATCATTCAAATTTATGTTGATGATATCAGTTTTGGCGGAACTGATCTTGACCTTTGCAAGGAATTTAGTTCTCTTCTGTATAGTGCGTTCGAGATGAGAATGATGGGCGAGCTTACTTTCTTCCTACGATTTCAAATAAAGCAAATAAAGGAAGGAAACTTCATCACCCAAGGCAAGTATACAAGTGAACTTCTTAAGTTCTTTGGGATTGAGAACACCAAGCTGATGGACACCCCCATGTCAAACCCTACCAAACTTTATAGAGATAAGGAAAGTGAGAAAGTGGATTAGAATCTCTATAGAGGTATGATTGGTAGCTTACTTTATTTAACTACCTCTAGAACTAATATTATGTTTAGTGTTGGCTTGTGTGTTAGATTTCAATATAGCCTTAGAAAATCCCATCTTATAGCGGTTAAGAGGATTTTAAGGTATCTAGCCAAAACCCAAAATTTTAGACTATGGTATCCCAAGTCAAGGGACTTTAGTCTTACAACATATAGTGATGCAGATTATGTAGGGTGCTTAATTGATAGAAAGTGCACAAGTGGCACTTGATTCTTCCTAGGATCGTGCTTGGTTTCTTGGTTCTCTAAGAAACAAAGAACAATGGATCTTTCAACTATTGAGGCTAAATACATTGCGGCTGGGATTTCTTATACCCAAGTCCTATGGATGAAGCAAATTCTCCAAGACTTTAACATTCATTTTGATGATTCTCCTATCTACTGTGATAATACTAGTGCAATCAATCTTTCTTACAATCCTATATTAAATAGCAGAGCCAAACATATAGAGGTCCACCATCACTTCCTTCATGACCACATTGCAAAAAAGGATATTTATATCACACATGTGGACACAGAGAATCAACTTGCACACATATTTTCTAAACCTCTAGCTAGAGAGAAATTTTCCTTTATTAGATGAATTTCTTATAACTGTTCTTGATGATATTGACATGCCTTCTAGCTAGATGTTATCATACCTATATGTTCTTGCTCATATATTGATCATCTCTTACTTGAAAGTGATATATTTGACTTATTTTTCTTATTTTTGGCTATTTTTTACAAACACATGTTTTTCCACAAAATAGTAGCCAATGATGAGTTGAATGTGCCTCAATATGTTCAAAATACATGACAGGCTATAAAAATACATTCATATAGCACTCTAGTGGCTTAGAATTGAACTTATTATATTTTGGACAAACTGGTCGATCGACTGAGATTGACCTAGGAGAAACTCAACCTATCACAAGATGAGGACTAAATTAAACTGCAATATCGACAGTGTTTCCCAAAACTAAAACTCACCCGACAACACTGTTGGGTGGAAAATATATATGATGTCGATTTACATTTCTCCCTCTCAACTAGAGAAAGTTGACCGATAGCTACTTTCCTACATTTTTCCTCCAACCCTAGGGCTAACCCAACCTTTCTCCTACACTCTCTAGCCCCAGATCAACCATCATTGCATCTTCCAACCTCAACCTAGGTGGTTAGGCGGCCTGCTTTTTGTGCTATCTCTTTGTTTTGTAGCCAATTCATATCCATCTGACCTTCATGGCCTCAAAGTAAAGAAAGTGCACCGGACTAGCTGGAGTTCCATCATCCGCCACTACTCCTAGGCACATCTCCTTTGACGGGACCCCTATCATCTCCCCCCAATCCGTGAATAGGTATAAGGAACTTCTTCCTAGAACTCCTTTCCCATTATGTGCCTTGTTTGAACAACGTTTTGGAACCAGTGGAGTGTGCTAGAGGTTGTTGAGGTTTTCAAAGCTCACTATCTTAGTGCTTTGTGTGTAGAGTGTTTGTGCTACACTATTTCCATGTCTAGAATAGAAGCAGTCCACAAATTTTATGCAAACATCACATGGAACTACACTACCCATGTGCCACCACCTAACACCAAAGTCATCTTGACCTCCATAATTGTGGATACCAAGATTACAATCTCTGAGGATTCTTTGAATACCTACTTCAATGGTACCGACTTCACAAACACATCGATGACCACCTATCACCAGTACGTTGACCTACTTGACCCCTAGGCTTTCTAAAAAGCACTGACCATGTGCTTACCAATCCTCACATCCATAAGTTTTTGAAGAAACTCGATGTTCCATATAGGAAATAATACATCCTTACAACCTCTTTCCTCAACATCAAGACTCATGTTATTGCATTAGTAGTCAACTGCTATGTCCATCCAAAGTGAAATCAAATAGATATTGTAGAGAATACTATTGTGATAATGTACGATCTCCTCAATGATGTCGGAGTCAAATGGGCCCGATATATTTTTCATCACATGACATCTTTTAACTCAGGGAGGAACACCAGTGGAACCCACCTGACTTATCCTAACTTTATATGGGTAGGGAAAAACCATAGGTGGCTCGATCCTCACTCCTTTGTTCTTGATGAGGATACTGATATGGATAATGAAGAGGATGTTGATGAGGCTGATGGTGATGAAGATGGTGGTGTTGATGCTTATGATGGATCTGATGATGGTGAGGCTACACCTGTTGCTCCACATGCACCTTTAGATGGAGATGAGGAATACCAACAAGAGGATGAATATGATGACGACCCAGTTGACATAGATGCCCTAAATGTTAGTTCTTAGTCTATGGGTGCTCATATATATATATATTATATATATATATATATATATATATATATATATATATGTTTGTATACTTTCATGTACTAAACATTTGGGCACTGTATTTGAGGCAAACAGTTTTTGTATCTAGTTGTTTTCCATTGGTTTTTAATTTTGTATCGTGATGACATATCTATTGTTGTTATATATTTTTTTCTATACCTTAACTCTTTGGTTGGCTGTATCCTATGAGCTCTTGGTAGGTGTTACCATATTTTTATTATGACTCTAGCATGCTTATTCTCTTTGAGTTTTTCTATTTAGTGCTTTCTATACTAGTTACTTATGTAGTTGGTGCCTATGGATCAGACCTGTGTTTTTTAGCTCTTCTACTCCTCCCTTTTTTATATGACAAAGGGGGAGAAAGTGAGACTAATCATATTTCTTTGTGATCCTTTTCTAGTCTATTCTTTGAAATATCATGTGACTTGTAAGAGGACTCAATAATGTATAAGTGTGCTATGGTTACTTTGCTTTTTGGAAGATACTAACCATATAGATGAAGGAAAGGAGAAATTGAGGTATGCATGAATTAAGGGGGATTAATTGTTGTTGTTCATTCATGTATCCCCTTTCAATTCACAAGGTAAAATTTTAAATTTCGAAGTCCTTTTCAATATGTTGGGGGATGGTTTGTGATCTTCAAATAGGGGTAGAATGTTGACCTAAGTGTTATACATTGTCCATATTTTGATGATGACTTCACCATTCCATTCATATGTATCTAATATGTCTATTGGAGATTGATTTTAGGTATTTGGTACATGAATAGGATCATTTCAATCAAACCCTAGCTTGATCCAGTTCAAGCCAGAAGCAATGCAAATGCACTTTTGTGGAAAATGCCCTAAATGACTTAGGACAATTTTTGTCATCTTTTGTATTGATGTTATGACTTGTAACTAAGATGATAAGAATTTGGAGCACTTAATTCATACATTTAATCACTCTAATGAATATTTATAAAATTTATCACAGAGTGCCCGTTCGGTCAAATTTCATCCTTGTTAAACTTGACCAGGTTGAGATTCACGGGATTGATGCCAAACACTGTAAGAGAGCGTTGTTCAAGTAAATCAGAGTACACCCTTGATGAATTTTGGGAATGTCCAGGTCTGACTGATTTTACCTCAGGATAAACTCGACCGACATCCTGTATAGGCAAACTGATTTTAAGCGATCGGTCGAGTTTTATCTAGGATAAACTCGGCCAAAAACTCGAAATTAGCTTGTCTCATAGTGATATCGTCTGAGTTACCATTATAAAAACTCGACTGACTACACTGTACGGAATGTGCAGAATAAGTGATTATAACAAGTGGAGTATTGAAAACATAAAAAAGATATGTTGCAACACCCTAAACTTCTAGAAATTGGTCCTAAGTGCTTCTAGTGGCTAGTGGACATCCCCAACTATGAATAGGACCCCTTGGACTTCATTCCATGTCTGCTCCTTCATGCTATTCAAGCTCCTAACTATAGTTGAGTGCATATTGTCCACAAGAGCCCCTTTCTCTCTCTTGCTTACACTTTAAAACTTCCATATGAGTGAGACAGGCTATGTGTGAGAGAGATACTCCATTGTGGTCTTGCAAATATCTCAAAGCTTCCCTTTCCCAACCCCTTTCTTCAAGAAAAGTTTCTTCAAGGTGGAGGAGAAGGTGAAAAGCTTCTCCAAGTTGAAGGAGAAGGTGAAAGTTGAAGATCCTTGAGGCGAGTAGGTAAATCCTTCAAAGAGGAAGACTCAGTGTAAGAAGGAGGGATCCTTAGTGAAGGTGTCCAACTACTTGTAAGAGTGGGTAAGCCATTGTAGATATTGAAGACTCTACCTCAAGGATAGGTAAGACCTTGGTGGTTTATTTGCTACTTTTGGTCCTTAAAAAGGAAGGGTAGTCATCCTTACCCTACAAAAAGAATGTCTTATTGTATGTCTCATAATGGAATATAAGTATGCAGTGGTTGAAAAATCCTAGGGTTTAACCTCTCTAGGTAGTGGACTAATTTTCCCCTAGTTTGAATATTGGAACCACTCTACATAGCTTGTTCTTGTGTTTTTTCAATATCTCTCATTCTTGGTATGTATGCTTAGTTGCACATCAAATTCCATATTTGCAATCCTACTTCTTGAAGTAACTTAAAGGTTTAATTTATTTTGTTTGAGTGCTTTTTATCTCTATTCACCCCCTATAGAGCCCTTTTGATCCAACATGAGGTATGTAAGGGCACAAATCTAGTTACCAGTTTCATCAGATCCACCTACATGTGGGGGCAAGCCACATGTTGGGGGTCAATATCAAGCGCAATAGTTGAGGAATCAGGAGGGGGTTGATGGGGGTGGAAGGTGATGTTGGGGGCTTGAGGGTGAATGAGGTGGGACCCTATTATTCTCTTGCTCCCTGAACACCATGACAAGGAGGAATGGGAGCCCTAATCCTAGAGAGGGATAATTGCTCTGATTCTAGAGAGTGGAATCAAATATATCATCTTAAAAGTGAAAACTGACCGACTTTACAATGTTAAAGTTGAAAAGAAACTCCTATCATCATTGTGTCTCGGCTAGGGTTTCCTAAGGAAATCCTAGGATAGTTGGAAGTGTTGTGTGACCCATCCTCCATGGCACCATGGTAGCACTCTGTCTATTTTTTAGGTCTTCATCTCCAATGGCATACGAGTTGAGTGTGAGATTTTGCAATCTGATTGTGGAAATGTGGAAGGAGAAGAAGTGATTGACTTTAGGAAAGAACATATTCAAACAATGGGAAACCATATGGATCTAGCCCTAATTAATAAGCTCATGAGAGCAAGTCCGTATAACTTCCTTGTGATGATGAGGACACTTATGGGTGTGTGGGCGCTAAAGAGGGAGGCAACCTTCAAGAAAATCACAAACAACCTCTTTATCATACAGTTCGTACACTGGAAAGACAACAAAAAGGTGATGATAGAAGGGGCATGGAATTTCAACAATAACCTCCTAGTCACCAAGGAGATTAGGGAAGGAAACACTCCTTTGGAGGTTACACTATCACACTACCTGTTCTGGGTTCAATTATACAACCTTCCTCTTGGGTATAGATCTGAAGTGCCATTATGGTTTGTCACAAGGAAGATGGTGGAGGTCACAACTATGGAACAAAGGAACCTTGGATGGGATTCATATTGTAGGACAAGGATCAGAGTAGATATAACCAGACCATTTAAGATATTGCAGAAGGTCTAAGAAAAAGATGGAAAACTAGTACAAATTGACATCAAGTATGAAAGACTTCCAACCTACTTCTATATTTATGACATGATCGTCACAAAGAGAGGGACCATGGGAGAGAAGAGGAAGCCCCCAATCAACCAAGGCTATGTGGTCCATGGATAAAGGCTTCACCATTGAAAATGTGGATAAAACCAATCGCCAAAGATCTAACCGAGAAGAAGGATACTATAAGAATCATTACTTTTGTCAATAAATTCGAATATAAAGAAGAAGATACAAAGGATGATTAAAGGGAACCAAGCCAATCGGAAACACAATGGGAGAAATGAAAGAATGAAAGACACATGATGGGCAAAACTAAAAGGAACTCAAATATTCTCCAAGAAAAAGACATTGAAATAAAGTAGAGAATAGGAAACTCTAATGCATAAGGAAAGGAAGACGAGGGTGGGACATCTCAAGAAGAACTAGACCAAGTGTGAAGAGAATTTGTAGGAATAAAGTGCATCAAACATATAAAGAAACAAAGGCAGACACCGATGGTGATCAGGGAAAAGGAGTGAAGAAACATGGTGAACATGGTATTGAGGATACCATAATATATACTAGAGATAGAACTAGAGACCAATCACAAACATAAAAACACCATATTAGGAGTCAACACACTTTCTCACCTATTTAGGAGAGGAGGAAACCACCTGGAGACCAATCATTAGAAGGAGAACACAATGGACATGAAGAGAAGCATGAATTAAAGCCAATCACCGATGCAAAGAAGTATTGAATCCAACAATTGTTCTTCATAGTTAGAGATAACTTTCAATGAGGTAACAATGAACTATGAAAAATAATGAAGACAAAGAAGGGCTTAAAGAAAATAAAACTAGACACAAGAAGTAGACAACACAAAGAAACTCAAAAAGTAGAAAGACCTGATCCAATAGGTGGAGGGAAACATGGAAGGGGTGAAGGAGAAAAAACCATGGACTGGGATATTGATGAGGGGAGTTCAAGCAAAAAAGGAAGGAGCACTGGACTATCTTCAACTACTACAAGCATGCAAGTAGAGGGTCAAGGTAGTGGCATGGCCCACAAAGAGAAAAGAAACTACTATTCTGGAATTTCTAGGGACTAGGCACCCATGGACTAGACAACTCTCTCTAGTCTAGATGTTGGACAGAGATGCTTGATATGGTTTTTATCTTAGAGCCCATGACTAGAAGCAAGGATCAAGAAAAACTTAGACATAGATGTGGTTTCAATGACATGTTTGGAGTTGATAGAATAGACAAACCAGGAGGTTTGGAACTACAGTGGAAGTGGGATGATGTGAGGGTGATTTTTCTCTCAGATCACCATATAGGCACAAAAGTGACCCTGGTCAACCAATTACCTCCAATGTCATGGGTATTTATGGTTGCACGACTATTGGGAACACACCAAAATGTGGAATATCATGAGGTCGGTGTGCATGCAATCTTGTATACCAAAAATTGTGGGGGGAAACTTCAATGAAATTGTTTTTTATAAAGAGAAGGCAGGAGGACAACAAAAGGCAAAATGGCAAATGAGAAATTTTAGAGAGGTGATTAAAGACTATCAGCTAAATGATCTGGGTTTTATTGGAAACATCTTCACTTGGCATATAGTAAAATACAAGGAAAATAGACTAAAGGATCCAAAAGATAGAGGAAAACTTACTGGACGCACTAAATAGACCAGTAGATGATACAATGATACAAAACCACAACATGTTTTAGGAGGAGATTAATGAGTTGCTAAAATTACAGGAAAGCTATTGGCACACAAAAACTAGAGAAAATTAAATGAAGAATGGGGACAAAAATACACACTACTCCATTCACAAATCTATTCAAAGGAAGAAAAGGAAACATAATGAAGGCCTCATGAATACCAATGGCCAGTGGAAAATGGATACATATGAGATAGAAGACATTACCATCAAATTGTGTATTGAATTGTTTACCATGTCTCATCTTGAGGAGACAGAAGACATTTTTAATGGTTTTTCTAAAGTCATTTTTGATGAAGAGGCATAAAGTATGGATAGGACACTCACTAAAGATGAATCTGGAAGTCACAAATGCACCTCAATAATGCACCCGGTCCAAATGGCACAAAGGCAGTCTTTTGCCAACACTTCTAGGATATTGTGAAACGGTCTGTGGTAAAAATCATTCAAGAATGGTGAAAGGGAAACAAGAATCTGGAAAAGATTAACAAAATAGAAATTATATTGATCCCCAAAACAAAGAAACCAAATACAATTAGCGAGTTCCATCCGATAAACTTGTGGATTGTTTCCTATAGAATAGTCACAAAGGTGTTGGCCAACCATATCAAACCTTTCCCAAATAAGATGATCTCAAAGAAATGAATTATTTTTATACAATGAAGGTTAATTACTAAAAATGTTTTTATTGCATATGAACTATTTCACATGATGAAGAAAAATAAAAAGGAAAGGAATGAACTATGGTAATGAAATTGGATATGAGTAAGGCATACAAAAAGATTTAATGGATCTTCTTGAATAAGGCTACGAAAAAGATGGGAATTCCTTCAATATGGATCAACAAGGTCAATAATTGTGTCAAAAGTGTCTCACACTCAGCCTTCTTTAATGGAGCAAGGAGGGGATCTATAAAGCCGATGAGAGGATTGCACCAAAATGACCCTATATCCCCCTATCTATTTCTCTTTTGTGCTGAAACCTTCTCTTTTTCCTTGCTTAATGCCAATTGGGAAGGCTGAGTACACAACATGAGCCATCTAGAATAGTTCAAGAATATCCATGTTTTCTTTGCATATGACAACATACTATTCACAAGGGTGACTCAAGAGGAGTACTCTTACCTAGTTGGACTAAGCCAATATGAAAGAGTAGGTAAAAAGATCAACTATGAGAAAATAGAATTCATCTTTAGTGTGAATGTATCCAATGAGCAAAGGATAAATATCAAAGATCTTATCAAAGCAAAGGAGGTAGATAGACATGCGAAATACCCAGTCTTACCTAGAGGTATGGGGGGATGAAAAAAAGCAAGTGTCCAACACCATTAAATATCATGTTGGCAGAAATTCCAAGGTTGGAAAGATAAGATACTATCTAGGATAGGGAAGGGGGTCCTCATTAAGTCAGTCATCAACCATTCCTACATAAATTATGAGCATCTTCAAAATCCCAGACGACCTACTTAAGGAAATCAATGGGACGATTGCTAGATTTCGGTGGTGATAAAAAGAAGGACAAAGAAAGATACATTGGGTGAAATGGAAATCATTATGTGAACCTAAATACAGTGGAGGCCTAGAATTTTGAGACCTCAAGGTCTATAATCAAGAATTGTTAGACAAACAAGGATGGAGACTAGCCACGAATACAAGTTCGTAGATGGGGAAGATGTTAAAGGCAAAATACTAGACAAGAAAACCAGTCATTGACATTGGAGTGAGATATAGACCTAGATAGACTTGGTAGAGCATACAAGGAGCTATCCATGAGGTAGAGGCAAGGTTCATTTGGCATATTAATGTCGAGACTTACTTTAAAATAACTAAACATATATGGGTACCAGGCTTGCATGGTCACACAGAGATGGAAGAAGACAACGATGCCAACCCCCAATATGTTGCCGAACTAATAAACTAAGAAACATGCTAATGGAATAAGGAAGAGGTCATGAGATTGACCTATCCAGACATGGTTTCTTGCATACTCTCCATATCGCTTTAAAGGGAAAGAAGTGGAGACATCATGTCTTAGGGCCAGACCACAAGGGTGAGTCTAGCACCAAATATGCATACAAGTTTATCACAGTGGGTGATGTCAGTGTTTTATAGATAGAGGAAGGAGATTGAAGGAAACTATGGATGAAAAATTTGATGCCAAAACTACTACATTTCCTATGGCATTTTTTCAAGGATTCCCTTCCTAACATGACCAAGCTCTATAAAAGATGAGTTACAAAATATAGACTTTGCTATACGTGTAAACAAGAAGAGGAGGCTTCCCACCTCACCATTTTTCACTGCACATACACGAAATGTGTGTGGACATGCACTGATACAAAGTTACTCAGCCATTCCATAGAGTACTATCTTGAGAATAGACTTGCTACACATATTTGGTGACTCATAAAGATGAAGAGGAAACAACCAAGGTCGACACATTGATGTGGATAATGTAAGGACCCTGACCTCTATTTAGGGCTTATCTTGTTTGCTTTGCTTAACCCTGATGCTTAGTTGCTTGCTAATCACCTTTAGTGGTTATTAGGGTTGTTGGTGCTTTGTTGAGAGTTGGAGGTGCTACTTGCAATCTACCCAAGTCTAGGGTTTGTGGGAAAGTTTGTCACCTTGTGAGGTGTTCCTCCCTCTCCTTGCTTCCTATAGTGTTGAGAGGAAGGGTTGGGCTTGTTGCTTGTGTTCCTTTGTGCTTGGATGAGCTTGTTGGGCCTTGTGGTGCGTTGTCTTTGCCTCTTTGGACCTTGTGTCGGGCATGTGAGACTTGTGTCGGCCTAGTTGTGTCACCCATGGGAGTGTGTCGGGCATGATGTGGAGGTGTGTCGCCCATGGACCCTTTGACCCCCCCCCTTTGACCTCGTTTGCATCACCACTAGTGGAAACTTGGTGCTTAATGCTTGCATGTGGCAATGGCCTTGGACATGTGTTTAAGGCATGTTAAAGTGGTGGCATTGCCCATGGAAAAGTGTCCCTAGGTGGGCGACACCTTGCCTTGTCTTACCTTGGTTTCTCCTCCATCCGCTTCTATATATGTGTCCCCTTTCTCTTACTAAGGACCCCTTTTAGCTCCTTTGTTTCCCCTCTCCCTTGGTGCACGACACCCCCCTTCCTTTGCAAGCTTGGTGGTCGATCCTTATCATGGAGTCTCCTTCTTCCTCTAGTGGTGGCCGAACCCTAGAGTGCCTTTCTCTTCTTCTTGAGGTGGTGCTTGGAGGCTTGGTTCTAGGAGCTCAGAGCTTGCTTAAGGCGGATTACATAACTCCTAACCCTAACTATGCTACCTTCTATGATCTTGTACGTTTCTTATGATCAGAATCAGTTATGTATGTTGTTATTTGAGTTTCTTGCTTGGTTGCACCTAGTTGGCCGAACTATGTCTTAGGGTTTTCTTATTGAGCAACACTCCTTTCTCTCCTTAGTCTAGAGGAGTGAGCTTGAGTTCTAGTAATATGGTTAATACCCCTCTCTCGTTTAAGTTGAGAGGTGAGCTTGTATTCTAGTTGCTTGAGCAACACCCTCTTCTCACCATGGACTTGAAGGGTGAGCTTTGTGGTGGTTGTAGACCTTTGTTAGGGTTGTTCCTTGTGTTTCCCGATTGGTGATAAGAAGGTGTGCAAGACCCCTCTCTCTTGATTATTGAGAGGTGAGCCATCTTCTTGATCCACTAGGGTTTTGGTGCCCTTGTGCTTGAGGTTGATGACGACCTTGTTGAGTTGCATCTTTCCCTATATGGTCTTGGGGTTGATGTTTCCCGATATCCTTCTTTGGCCTAGAGCCTTGGTTGACATGATTTGGTTGTGTCGGGCATTATACATCTAGTTCTTGTCTGGTTGTGTCGGGCATCACACTATGTTGAGTTCCCTACCCGACACACTTAACCTAGGAGGTGGCCTGGTGTCGTTATACCTTGATGTTGTGTAAGCTTTGTTAGCTATTTCTATGGTGGGCGTTACCCCCTGGCCATAGCCCTGTGTGTGTTGGCCGATATCATGTGAATAGCTTAGCATCATGCTTTCTTTGTTGCACGCCCTGGTTGCCCATTAGCAGTTGGTTGCATGACACGCCCCTTGGGTTCAATTGCACGATAGACCTTGTTGCACGATACGCCTAGTGCACAATGCGTCGTTGCACGATATCTCTCTGGTTGAGCTGCCCAATAGGCTTTGTGGGTGTATGACACAGCGTTGCACGACACGGGGGTGCACGATACCTGTGTTGCACGATGCGCCGTTGCACGACACATGAGGTGCGCGACACCTAGGGTTGCCTGATACATCTTGTATCCTTGCTGGTTTGCTTGGCTGTTATGAGGCTTGAGTGGTTGGGCGATATGGGAGAGTACCCTGCCCGATACTATGTTCTAGTGAGGGTCTTCTTCCTCCTAGAAAACCTTTATGCTAGTTCTTTCTTATGCAAACACGTTTGGCTTATGATGATGACCCTTGATATGCTTGATAGTAATTGAGGTAGTAGATCATATCTATGTAACTTGACATGACTTTACATGTGCTTATGATCATCTGGAATGATATGTATAATGCTGAGTAAATGATAAGCATATAAGATGCTTTCCATGATGATATGACCTATGTCTATGATCACAGGTTGAGGCATGTATGATAAAGCATATGATCATCAATGTCACCCTATGTTGCATAATATGATTCTTCTATCAATCCATGATGATTGGGCATACTAACCATGCAGGTGTTTCATACAAATGCATAGCCAGGTAAAGGGCTATGAGGTATATATATGTTTGAGTAACACTGCTTTGATGGCCACTCTTGATGATGAGATAACATGTATGATGTGATTTGGTTTGAGGACCTGAGTTTGGCTAAAGTGCCCAGTTGAGGTGTTATCCTCTGATGATGATCTGGGATTGATATCCCAAGTGATGAGAATGCCTATTGAGGTAGTGGTTTCTTGTGATGAGGGATTGAGATCCCGGAATAGCATAATGGTGGCAATAATAATGTAGTTTTATTTTATACGTGTGTTACAACTCGGTTGCCTCAACAATCCACTTAAAATGTACAAACTAATCACAGTGGAACATATCATGTAGTTGTCCTGGCCATAGATCCATCATCGTCAGGAGCTGGTGATGGTGAAACGGGTTCTCCTGTGGGTTAACCCGGAGCGCATATTGATGAGTATGTGAGGTTTCTCCTAGCCTAAAGTGAGGAGGTAAGAGTGCAACTTCGGTTGTAGACTCCAGGGTGAGATTTAGGCTCGTGGCCCAAATATGATAAGAGCATGGTGAACAGGCTCATGGCTCAGGATATGTGATAGGGGAGCATGAATGTGTTCATGGCTCAGAGCACGGTGAACAGGAACGTGGCTCAGTTTCACTAGCGCCGATACCTGTACCGAGGCAGGCTAGGCAGAGGGTAGCCTGACCCTGTGGCTGAGGCCACTTAAGCATGGGACTGCGGCCCTGCTTGTGTTGTACTCGTGCACTAACCACGAGGTGGGAGGTCGGGGAGTCCGGCTCTTCCATTGACCTTGTATGGAACCGTCTTGGGTTTCGCAACCGAAGGTTGGATTTGAGTGGTACGACTCACTTCCTCAGGGCATAATAATAATCTGTAATCTAGCCGAATAGTATTTATTGCTTAAGATAAAACACAGAACATTGATTGAGGCCTTGCTTGTGTAGTTAATCTTATTATACTTGCAGTTACTTATAAGTTCCTTATGTCATGTGGTAAGATCTTATAAATCTTATCTTGTTAATCATGTTCCATAAAGAAATACTTGACTATCCGCCTTCCGTACAACTTGGTAAGCTTGATGGTATGAATAGCTTCGCTATATAGACTGCTCTAGTTGTACCTTTTATCAGTTATCTGATGTTATTGCTTTAATCTTCCTGAGGTTTTATGGTTTCGGTGGGGAGTTATGTTTCTCACTGGGACTGTGTGTCTCACCCCGCTGGTTTATAACCTTTTTAGGTGTTCGAGCTAGACGTGGTGGTGGTCGCAGGGTTGCGGCCGAGAAGCAAGAAGAGTAGTAGAAGGCAAGAGATGGACATGTTGTTGTTTTGGTCATTTTGTAGTAGAGTCTTAGAGTCATCCCTGTACTCTCAGGTCCTTGGAGGAGTTTTGACATTGTTTTACGATGTATAGCTGCTGATGTTTTGTATATCCTGCTGCTGGCTGGATGTGGGCCGTTATGTACATATGAACAGGTGATGAACTCATGTGATGACTAGACAGCTGATATCCTAAGCTGTGGACACGTATCAAGGCTTGTAAATATTTATATAACCTGTTTCTTGCAGGAGAAGGATCTGAATGTGATAGTTTCTTAGTTTATCCGCTTTTCGAAATCGGTTTAAATTAGCCTGTGTTTTTGGTAACTAGTGGTTTATGGTGTTTTCCGCACGTTTTCGCGTGACACCTCGCTGTCTGTGTGATAGCGGGATGTGCGCCACAGATAACTTGGGTGACACATAACAAAAAGCTTTTTGAAGACAAACCAATCTATGAACCTACACCGGTGGAGGGCTTTTTGAATATGGTTTCCCAATATGCAAGCTATCAACACGCTCAAGGCAATCCATCATCAATATGAGCCCCACACAACCAAGTCAGATGGTACCCACCATCTAAAAGCATACTAAAACTCAACATTGATGCCTTCTAGAAACTAGGGATGAAAAATTCTATGGGGCAATCCTCGGGTCTGAAACAAGCCCAACATGAGGCACATTAGAAGATAGGACCATACATGCTACCTCAACATTAGTGGAGGAAGAAGTAGACATTGAGTGAATTTTGAAGATGGTGATCAATGAAAGATATTACAACCTCAAAAATGAATAAGACTGATAGGTGCTCACCGAGGTAGTCAAGAGGGAAACCCATGATCAAGGTTACAAGGACCTGATTATCAAGGAGATAGTTGAAATCTGTAACAAACTCCTAGATTTCAATATAATACACATCTACATAGACCAATAGGGGTAGTCATTACCTAGCTAGTAGGGCTCTCCAAGATGATGTATCATTCTTCTCTTCAGAAAACGTCCATTGGGAAGTTATATAATCACTCAATAAGATTTGATCTAATAACGAGCTAGCGCTTAACCTTAGAAAAGTTGAAAAGGAATTCAAATTTCACATATTCGATTGTTCTCAAAACAATCATAAAATAAAAATTAGTGCAATATGTACATATTTATTTCTTAATGATGTTTAAATGTTAGTTAATTCCAAACAAGTGTGTAAAATTAATAACTCTACCATACCTATGACTATCCCAACAAAGAGGTAGCCAAGTGGGAATTTTAACGAAAAATTCTAGACATCCTTACTTAACCACCCGGCCACCCACTTGGGCAAGGAGGCCAAGTGTGGGACATGATATTTTTGTGTATAAAATAGGAGGGAAGAAGGGGAAGAAGAGACAAAGAATTGTTCCCCTCATAACTTACAATCTGTGAAGATTTAACAAAATAAGAAGTATTAGATTCCTTGCAAAAAATAACTTCTATTAAAAATAATGTTGATATATTTTAGAAAAATAATAGTATGAGAGAAATATAGTACCCATGTTTTGAGTACAATATCCCATATGGGTTACAATATATGTGTTTCAGAGTACAGTACATCAGTAAGTAAAAGTTTGGGAGGTACCTCCAAAATAGAAGTAATGTACCCTAAAACACAAGTGCAATTCCTATGTTTTGGGTACATTATTCCTCACAACTTTCAATTCACAAAGAATTTTTTGATGAAACAAAAAGAATCAGATTCTTTACAAAAAATACTTTCCAACAAGTCTATTGACATACTTTATAGAAAGAAAAATATGATAAAAATGTAATGTATTTTTTAGGTACAATGCCCCACATTTTAGGATACAGTACTCGTGGTTTGGGTCCAGTACATCAACAAGTAAGCATTCATATTTTACCCTCAAAACATGGGTAATGCACCCCAAAGCATAAGTACTATACTTCTCTTATTTATCTACCTGAGTATAGTACCAATGTTTTCAGATACATTACTCTCATTTTGGGTTACAATACTAATGTATTTTTCAGGTACAATGCCCCACATTAGGATACAATACTCGTGTTTTAGGTTCAGTACATCAGCAAGTAAGCATTTATATTTTACCCTCAAAACGTGGGTAATGCACCCCAAAGCATAAGTACTATACTGCTCTTATTTATCTACCCGAGTATAGTACCAATGTTTTCAGATACATTACTCACATTTTGGGTTACAATACTAATATATTGAACCCTAAAACATGGGGAACTATACCCCAAAGCACGAATAACATACCTCAAAACATGAGTACTGTAATGCAAAATGGATTAATATATCCCCAAAAGTTTGCATAATGTACCCCAAAACATGGGAGTGCCAGTGTTTTGGGCTATGGTACCCCTTGTTTTAGGGTATTGTACTTTATACTTTCCTCCTCTATTTGTTTTACTTCTTCTTTCTCCAATGTGTGTCAACAATTGGTCTTGGTAGAAAGTAGTTTTTGTGATGAATTCAATACTTTTTGTTTAATAAAAAAATTAAAGATCATATGAATAAAACACTTTTCTCTCTCTTCTTATTTTCTCTTTCTACTTTTTTGGGTATAATGATAAAAATATAATGTGTTTTTTCAGGTACAATTCTCACATTTTGGGGTACAATACTCGTGCTTTGAGTACAGTACATCAATAAGTAAACATTCATATTCTATCCTCAAAATGTGGGTAATGACCCCAACACATATGCATTGTACTGATCTTATTTATTTACCCGAGTATAGTACCAATATTTTGGATATATTACTCTCATTTTGGGTTACAATACTAATATATTATACCCCAAAATACGAGGAATTGTACCCCAAAACACCGGTACTATACACTAAAATGGGTTAATATATCCTCAAAAGTATGTGTAATATACCTCAAAACACGAGAGTAGAAATGTTTCGGGCTATGATAACCCTTGTCTTAGAGTACTGTACTTTTTATACTTCCCTCCTATATTTTTTCACTTCTTCTTTCTCCAATGTATACCAACAATTGGTCTTGTTAGAAAATATTTTTTGTGATGAATTTAATACTTTTTATTTTGATAAAAAAATCATTCAGATCATGTGAACAATCATTTTCTCTTTCTTTTTTTTCTCTTTCTATTTTTCATGTACAATTATAACAATATAATACTTGTGTTTTCAGGTATAATGCCCCATGTTTTGGGGTATAATACTCGTGTTTTCAGTACAATACATCAAGTAAACATTCATATTGTACCCTCAAAACATGGGTAATGCACCCCAAATATATGTGTTGTACCCCTCTTATTTATGTAGTCGAGTATAGTAACAATGTTTGGGATACATTACTCTCATTTTGGGTTACAATACTAATATATTATACCCCAAAACATAGGAATTGTACCCCAAAACACGGGTAATATACCTCAAAATATGGGTACTGTAGCCCAAAATGGGTAAATATATCCCCAAAAGTATATGCAATTTACCCCAAAACATGAGACTACCAATGCTTCAGCTACGACACCCCTTGATTTAAGGTACTGTGCATTTTATACTTTCTTCCTCTATTTTTCTTATTTCTTCTTTCTCCAACGTATGTCAACAATGGTCTTGTTAGAAAAAATATTTTTAGTGATGAATTTATTACATCTTATTTAGGTAAAAAATTCATTACAAACCATATGAAAAAAACATTTTTCTCTTTCTTCTTTTTTCTCTATCTGCTTTTTCAGGTACAATGATAAAAATGTAATAAGTGTGTTTCGGGTACAATGCCCCACGTTTTGGGGTACAATACTCGTGTTTTGAGTATAATACATCAACAAATAAATATTTGTATTGTACCCTTGTAACGTGAGTATTGCACCCTAAAACATATGTATTGTACCCCTATTATTTATCTACTCGAGTATAGTACTAATGCTTGGGATACATTACTCTCATTTTGGGTTACAATACTAATGTATTGTCCCACAAAACATAAGAAATTGTACCCCAAAACATTGGTAATTTACCTCAATATATAGGTATTATATGTTGACTCAAGGTCAATTAGGTCAATGTTGACTCACGTCTAAATTGACTAAACCCTTGTTTTGATGATGACTAACCATTCCACATATTGGTGTCTAATGCTTCTACATTGAGTGATTTCAGATTAGGTTTAGACACACTCCAAATGCCCTAACTTGCGCATATCAAATTGGAGAAAAGACAAGTCAAAATAGCTACAAGTGTGCAATTTGGGATCTCTATGTAAATGACCTTATAATTGCTTTGTAATCACTTGTAATGATTGTATGACTTGTAATTAAGCTTAGAAAAATTATTGGGACACAAAAATCCATCGTTTGTACGGTTAAACGAAAATTCCAAAATACCCATAACAGGGATTTTGTCGGCCGAATTCCAAACTCGGCCGATCCATATATTCTGGGATTTTTGTTGGAATCGGCCGAGTTACAAACTCAGCCGATTCACCGTTCGGTCGAGTTTCTAGCTAGGAAACTCAGCCGATCCACTGATCGGTCCAAGATGAAAGTCGACCGATCGGTCGAGTTTCTCCAAAGGAACTCGGCCGACAGTCTAGCTTTCAGCCTTGTCTTTTAGTGGTTCGGCCGAGTTACCTTTATAGAAACTCGGCCGATCAGACTGTACTGGAATGCAGAAAAAGCAAATCCAACCGTTGGAGACTTTGTTGGGACCCAAAATAGATCCGTTGCAACTTGTAAAACGGCTATTTTTCGTTCCTAAGTGTTCCCAAAGGCTAAGAGGCATCCCCAACTATAAATAGGACCCCTTGGGCTTCATTCCAAGGTTGAGCATTCCATGCAAACTCTATGTGAGGTTCCTATTCTATAGTTGAGTGCTTCCTACAACCTCCTCTCTCTCTCTAAGTTTAATCACTTGCTTCATCCATTAGAGTGAGTAGGAAATCTGTAAGAGAGCTAGTTCCATTTGTATATCTTGTGAAGCTCTCACTTCCACAACCTCCCCATCTCTCCATTTCAATCATGAAGATGAAGGTTCTCTCTCTTAGCCAAGAGAGGTGAAGAAGAACAAGGGAAGGAGTCCCTTGGTGAAGATCAAGGCTGAAGACTTGGAGCTAGAGTGGGTAAGTCCTTGGAGAAGGCAGAAGACTCCAGCTCAAGTGGGTAAGTCCTTGGTGGAAAAAGCTTCTCCGAGTGAAGGTGAAGTCAAAGGCAGAAGATCCAAGAAGAGTGGGTAATTCCTACAAGGCCGAAGACTTGTGCAAGATTGGGTAAGTCCTTGGAAAAGGCCGAAGAATCTTGTAAAGTGGGTAAGTCCTTGGTAAGGTTGAAGACTCTTTGTATTGGATAGGTAAGTCCTTTGTTGGGTCATGTATTGTAAGTCTTATGAATGAATATAAGAGTGCAATTGGTTGAAGTCCTAGAGGTTGACCTCTCTAGGCAAGTGGACTGACACACTTCTAGTTTGAAGTGTGGAACCACTCTAAATAGCTTGTCTATTGGTGTATGTTCAATCTCTCTTATCCTTGCTATGCATGATTTAGTTGCACTCAAATTACCTATTTAGCAACCTAATCGTGTCATATATTTTGAAGGTTTAATGAATTTTGTTTAAGTGCTTTCAGCTCTATTCACCCCCCCTCTAGAGCATCTACTCACCCATCTAGGATCCAACATTATACCCTTAAATGGGTTAATTATCCCTCAAAGTATGTGTAATTTACCCCAAAACATGGGAGTACCAATATTTTGGCATACAATACCCCTTATTTTAGGGTAATGTACTTTTTATACTTTCTTCCTCTATTTTTACTTCTTCTTTCTCCAATGTATGTCAACAATTGGTCTTGTTAGAAAGTATTTTTTGTGATGAATCTAATATTATTTATTTTAGTAAAAAATTCATTATGGATCATATGAACAAAATAATTTTCTCTCTCTTTGTTTTCCTCTCTTCTTTTTTGGGTATAAGATAAAAATATAATGTGTGTTTTTAGTACAATGCCTCACGTTTGGTAGTACAATACTCCAGTTTTGGATACAATACATCAGCAAGTAAACATACATATTGTACCCTCAAAACGTAGGTTATGCACCCCAAAACATAGGTGTTGTATGCCTTAAATTTATCTTCCCGAGTATAGTATCAATATTTTGGGATACATTACCCTCATTTTGGGTTACAATACTAATGTATTGTACACCAAAACATGGGGAAGCGTACCCCCAAACACAAGTGATATACCTCAAAACATGGGTATTGTATCCCCAAACAGGTTAATATATCTTCAAAAGTACGTGTAGTGTATTCCAAAACATGGGAGTACCAATATTTTGTGCTATCATACCCTTTAGTTTTGGGTATTGTACTTTTTATACTTCATTCCTCTATTTTTTGTACTTCTTATTTTCTCTAATGTATGTCAACATTAGTCTTGTTAGAAAGTATTTTTTATAATGAATCTTAATATTTTTATTTTGATAAAAAAAATTAATTATGGATCGTATGAACAAAACACTTTAATTTTACTACTGCTAAAAACAAGGATAAGAAATCTAAGAATTCACTTAAACCTAAGCCCAAGATCCAGAAGAAATCAAAGAACAAACCTTGTTGGACTTGTGGATAGGTTGGCCACTGGAACAAGGATTAGCTTTCAAAGACGACCAAGAAAGTTGCCACATCTACAACTGAGGAGGTTGTGGTCAACATGATGACTGCATCCTTGAACCTCAATGATGGGTACATATCTATAAAACCTGAAGTTCTTTCTATGTTTGAACCACTATATTGGATTATAGACACTAGGCTAATGTGCATGTGTGTACTAACAAGTCCCTATTTGTGTCTTATCTGGCCTCTAAAGATCGATCTGTGACTTTGGGCGATTCCAGCGGTATAGAAGTCAAAAGCGAAGGATGGGTGAACTTGAAATTTCCTTTCAGAAAGGTTCTAACACTTCTTAGAGTTAGACATGTTTTATCAATACAACACAATATTATTAGTGACACAATTTTAGTTAGAGATGGTTTTAGAATAGATTGTAAATGTAATAAAACTATTATTACTCACCTTTGAGATTATTTATTTCTTGGCAAGGGGTACCTTTGTGATATGGAGAACTTGTTTAAGATTCCTATAGAGCATTTTTCAAATTTTGTTTTAAATGTGAATGATAATAGTTCTTTATGCTTGAATCTTGTATCATTTGATGTTTGGCATGCATGTTTGAGACATGTAATGTTGGCTCAATGAAATGTATGTTGAATCTGAATTTGATCCCTAAATTTGAAATTAGGAATAATAAATGTGAAATCTATGTGCAAGCTAAATTACCTAGGAAACCTTTTCATTCTGTGAATAGGAATTTGGAAATATTGGATTTAGTGCATACAGATATCTGTGAATTTAATGGTATTGCTACAAGGGATCAAAAGCGTTATCTTATCACTTTTATTGATGATTCTAGTTGATATTGTTATGTCTTTTTTCTTAAAAGTAAAGATGAGGAATTGGATAAATTTAAAATTTATAAGAAAGAAGTTGGAACTCAAACTGGAAAAGTACTTAAACGATTAACGTCTGATAGGGGAGTAGAGTATACCTCAAATTTGTTTTTGGAATTTTTTCAATTACATGATATAGTTCATGAGTTACTGCTCCGTATTCACCATAATCTAATGGGATAGTTGAACATAAAAATCGAACCCTTATAGATATGGTAAATTCTTTACACCAAACCTTAGGTCTACCCAACTTCATGTGGGGGAAGCTTTGAATATGAATTGCCATATTCTAAATAGAGTTCCCCACAAACATGTCGAGAGTAGTCTGTTTGAGTTATGGAGAGGAAGAAAACTGAGTCTCAAATACCTTCGAGTGTGGGGGTGCCTTGCTAAGGTACTTGACACAAAAGGAAGAAATTGGGACCGAAAATGGTTGATTTCATATTCTTGGGGTATGTAGATATAAGTTATGCCTATAGTTTCTTGATTGTAAAATCTGATATCTCAGGCATTGAGGTCAATACAATTGTGGAATTGCATGATGCTACATTCTTTGAGGATGTGTTTCCCATGAAATATGGTGTGCCCAATGAAGTATCTCAAGAGGATTTATTCACCACAAGTTTCATTCCCGAGCACGTGGAAAGGATGAAAAATGTAGGGGGCGACTCAGAATAAGCTATTTCTGAATCTGATGATTTTGAAGAAATAGTTGAACCAAGGAGAAGCAAACTGTCTAGGACATCTAAGGATTTTGGAAATGAGTTTCTCACGTACAATGTTGAGGATGATCATGTAACTTTCAAACAAGATATGGAATCTTCAGAAGCTAAGTTTTGGAAAGAAGTTGTTAATGATGAAATCCAATCAATTCTCTCGAATGGAACTTGGGTATTGATGGATTTTCCTCGTGGTTGTTCTGCAGTTGGTTACAATAGATCTTTAAGAAAAACTTAAAGCAGACGGGACAATCAATAAGTATAAGGCTAGGTTAGTTGCTAAGGGTTACACATAGAGGGAAGGAATAGATTATTTTAATACCTATTCCATGTTTCCCATCTGACCACAATCTGAGTGCTTATAGCATTGACTTCCATTTATAATCTTTGTATCCATTAGATGGATGTGAAGACCACATTTTTACACGGTGATCTTCAGGAAGAGATGTATATGGAACAACCTGAGGGATGTGTCAGTCGTGGGAATGAGTCCAAAGTGTGTAAACTTGTTAAGTCATTATATGGCTTGAAACAAGACCCTAAGAAATGGCATGAGAAGTTTGATTTTGTGATACCATCGTTTGTCTTTGTTTCTAATGAATTTGATAAGTGTCTCTATTGTAAAATTGTCAATGATGGATTCATTTTATTATTCTTATATGTCGATGATATTCTGCTTTTTGGTTCCGATATGAAATTAGTAAATGAGACAAAGACATTCTTGTGTAGCAAGTTCGAGATGAAAGATATGGGAGTCATTGATGTGATTTTAGGGCTTCAAATCATAAGGTCTACTGATGGTATAACTCTTTCTCATTCTCACTATGTTGAGAAGATACTGGAGAGGTTTGAGTAGACATCACGTAAACCTATTAAGACTCCATATGATTCATCTAAGGCCTTGTTCAAGAATAAGACTGAGGTTCCAGTGTCTCAATTACGATACTCACAGAATATTAGAAGTTTGATGTATCTTATGAACTGCATACGTCCAGACATTGCGTTTGTTGTGAGCAAGTTAAGTAGATACACCAGTTGTCCCACCAAGATCCATTGTGAAGCTCCTGATAGAGTTATGAGGTATATCAAGGGAACTTGATCCCTTGGGCTGCATTATGACAAATATCCTTCTATAGTCGAAGGATATATTGATGCAAGTTGGATTGCCATCAACTCTGGGAGTAATAGTGTCTCATGATATGTATTCCTGTTGGGAGGAGGAGCTATTTTTTGGAGGTCTAAGAAACATACCATATTGTCTCGGTCTACTTTTGAGGCAGAGTTGTGTGCTTTAGATGAAACTGAATTGGAAGCTGAATGGCTACATGGACTTATGTCCAGTTTACCAATGGTAAAGAAGTTGCTTCCTGCAATTTCAGTTCACTATGACAACACTACAACTATTGTCAAGATAAAGAGTCACAAGTACAATAAAAAATAGTGTAGACACTTCCAAGTTAGACTCAAGTCTGTAAGGTTGTAAGTGTCTAATGGGGTCATGGTTGTGGACTATGTCGGTACCAAAGAAAATATAGTTGATCCTTTCATCACTAAAGTTCTTACCTTAGCTTTAGTGGAAAAATCTAGGTTGGGGATGGGAATGAAACCCCTCATTATTCACAGGCAGTAGCAACCCAACCCAATAGAGTGGAGATCCCACAAATTGGGTTCAATATGGTAATAACAAGTTGTCGGGTGAATTGGATGACACTATGTAATTACTTTGATACTTCATGGATATGTGTGTCTATCCCCTGGGAAACATGTTAGTGTCATGACTACAAGTAAGTAAGAGATTAGAGTCTAAATGGTGTCAAGTCATAGGATAGGATGATAGCAGTACATCCTTGGAGACTCCAACTAAATGATCGATGTTGTGTAGGCCGCAATAGGAGAATTGGGTTGTTCTTTGTTATCAATCAAGACATAAAATTTGTATGCATATCCTGAATGCATTGTTTTCTTTTCTACCATGTCTTTATTGTGTTGTTACCAACCTATACTCTTGCACCCAAGGTTCAGGGTCAAGACTTTTGTTCACCTAGTTCTTATGGGGGTCACAGATGGATAACTCAGGTAGATTCAAACCGAAAGGTATCTGCTGAAAGCACAGTATGGAAGACTGAATGGTAGAGCACACTACACATTGGACTTTGTGGGGGATTGTTAGAGATATGACTTCTACAACCATGTTTCTAGCATGGGTTAAGCCCAATGTAGTGCAGCTAGTACATGTGAGAGAGGTAGTTTTCTCTCTAGCGCAAATGATAAAGAAGTTATATCCCATATTACTCACTCCTAGAACTTTTGTGGTCCTTATATGTAGGATCATGTGGGACACTATTGTCCAAGGGTCCTAGGAGGAGGGTATGCTTACCTCCTTGTTGGGAATTGTGACTACAACAGACACACACGCACGCGCGTACGTGCCACGCCACGCCTCACCTCGCCTCGCCTCGCCGGGCCGGGCACGGGCTCAGACTTGTGGATTGTGGAGAATGTCTTCCATCTTATTTTTGTACTAGGATACAACTACATAAGTAATTATTCGTTTAATTAATTATTTCTTTCCTATTCAGATTTAATAATCCTAACTGGAAAGTATCTATTTTACATAATTTTTCGCAATATGTACAAGAGAAACCGAGTGATCGCGTCTTAATATGAATAGGAATATTGGGGTGTGTAAGGCTATATATATGCCTCCGGTCATTAAGGTTAAGCAAATCTTTCGAACACACAACCGTTAGTCATTCGAGTGCGTGTTTGTAAACCCTAAAATTGGAGTCTCTCTGCCGTCGTCGCTTCCGTAGTGCTACGTGGAGATCTTCTCCTGGACATAGCAAGTTTGTCCATCTTTCTTTTCCAAGACGCAATCTGTCAGACGGTGATTCATACGGTTACCGAGCTGCACTGGTGGTGCGTTGGTTCGTCTGCAACGTTCATAGTCAACATGAGCGGGACATCTCTTCTTCATGTTCGTACCGGGTAGACTGGGAAAACGACGCCTATTCAGAAGGGTCGTAAGGCGTTGATTTCTTTAAGTATATCACATTTATTTTTCAACGAACTACCAAATTTGGTTCATGATCTTATTTACTTTTGTTCTCCTACTTTGGTTTATTCTACATTTTCTTATCTGGATTAGCCTCAACTGTTAACTTAATTACACCTATTGTTGCTTAATTCAAAATTAACAACATCCGAGAAACAGGATGAAGCAGATCCCCACTCCCATCCACGGATCCACCACTTCATAACAAATGATGTATCTAACAACCACACAAACATCAACTGAAGATGGTCTGGCATGAGAAAAACAACATACGTAACATCGTCAGCTCTATTTTGATAACAACCACACAAACATCAACTGAAGATGGTCGGGCATGAGAAAAACGTGCATGAAGACTGCCTACACAGGTCATTATATTCCACACAGGAATCTTTTTTATTATTAGCCAATAAATACATTGCATAGATTGGGGCACTTTGCAGTATGCACTGATGTGTCTAACGAGTTTCTGGGATCAATACCATGAGTTAATTGCAACATTTAACAGCAACAATGTAGAAGAATTATTGTAGTTAATGTCATAGACTCATAGGCGTGAGTGGCAGCATACAGGGTACGTTTAAGTTTAAAGCTTTTCAACTGTAATTCCTTACCACCCATAAATCGCATGGCCATTGAAAATATTGTTGGAGCATGCGTTCAAAACGTAGACTGGTATATCATCCGCGGAAAATTCTGGCTACCAGCGGTGAGCAAGATTTTCCCTTACAAAACTACTTCATGGAAGAATCAACCGGTTATACAGATATTTTCCCTTAGAAAACTACTTCATGGAAGAATCAACCGGTTATATTATCTGTACTTATGTTTGACATATGTTTGTGTTAGAATTATTGTTATTTAGTTTGTTATGCTATATGGGTCTAATCGTATTAGTCCATTAGAGTTAATTTGCTTCTCTTGTAGTTTCGTCCTCTCCTAGGAAGTTTATCTTCCATCAATAACAAAATATCTCATTAGCCTCCAATATTATATTTCACATGGTACAAGATCATCGATCATAATCTGGAAGAAAAAGAAATAACATCTCCCTTTAGGTAGCTGCCATTTTTCTTGACTTGGCCGACCACCAGGCATCATTATCCCGGCCTCCATAATCATCTCCTCTCATCTTCTTTCATTAAGATTCAATATTTTTTATCCATGCGTCAACGCTCTCCATCCTGACTATCATCGATAATAATCTGCCTTCCCTGAGTCTTATTCGTCTAGTCCTCATTTCCCAACATCTTTTTCATCTTGTCATGCATGAAACCCATCTCCTATAGCGCACAGTGCCAAGAAGATCTTCCTTTTGATCCAAGGTTTCATTTTCTCACTTCACCGTCCAATAGTAACACCAGTGATTTTTCCATTTTTGATATGGTTTGCTTCGTGTTATCATTATTTACTTGATCAAAGTCTTTTTTTTTTACTTTTCTCATGTCATTATTACCAGCCAAAATTTTATTTTCTCATTTTCTATTTGAACTATTGTCCATTATTGATTCATTTTTAAAATCTCCTACCAACAAATTTGCATTATTATCTTATACAACCAACATTGACCAAGCTCATTTCTAATATCTTTCTTTTCATCAAAAATTGTGATTATTTTCTCCTCTCTAATTAAAATTAGTAGACCGGATCAATGAGGTTAATGGGCCACGAAGGAGAATAGAATGAAAGTATTATATTCTTAATTTGGAAAAAAAATGTTGGACCGAAAATTGACAACTTGGAATAAAATGAAATGATAAGGAGGAAAATAACAAAACATATTGAAAGAAGAAAAAAAAAGAGAGAAACAAAAGACCATGTGCTAGTTTGTAAAACACCAGAAATAAGCATGGTTCTTTTTTTCTCTTTATTCATCTTTATTGAAAATCCCTCAACCACCCCTCGTGGTGCATCAACTCTATATTTTTCTTCACTAAAAAAATTCTCCTACCACCCCTCATGGGTGCATCAACTCTACGTGCATGGGTTATTGTTTCTTTTTCACACCAATGACTCAAAAACTTAATAATTGGTATGTCGATGGGAGATGGAGGAGTGTGTGTGTGTGACATAGAGAGTATGAGAAAAAAGAGTATGAGACATTATACACATTAGTTCAAGATATTCTAATCTCCATGGAGCTTCTTGTTCTTCAACACATTCATCCTACTGATGTCTTTCTAGCACTTCATCCCCACTAAGCATCTTGCTTCTAATGCATCTCATTTCCAATGACACCGTGCTTCTTCAAGTTTATGCCATGATATGCATGTAGGTTAGCGGTATGCACTTCCTTATTCCATTTATCTACCATTTTCATGCATTGAAGGATCTCAATTTAGCACTAACACTTTGGTTTTTTTGCATTTATACCATGTTATGTACGTCAAGATAGATCATGTTGTGCTTATTCCAGCCTCTTATTTTCTCTGGTGTTAATGATATTTTTGTTGATCATTTCTCTCTACGTTCTCAGAAGACAAATGGTTGCTTCTTGACATCAGACTTCTTAAAAGTTCATCAATTTCTAGCCTACAAATTATGTATATGCAAGGTTGATGCTTCATCAAGGTTTCATCTTCACCGAGCTACTTTAGTTATGTATTCTTCTAGTTGCATCTATTGACATGGCTCTTTTACTGATCTACTTGGGTTTCTCTTTGATGGTGCACTTCATTTCTATCAAGCCCCTAAGGTTCATGTGTCAGATTTATGGAACCAACATAGAAGTCATCACCACCTTGTCCAGTTCATGTTCGTGCCACATAATGCATTCTCTAATCTTCTGCACTAGTTCCAGTTGACTACACTTCTCAAATGATTTGATGATATATCTAATGCTACATGACATTGTTCCTCCATGTTCATTCCACATTATGTATGTGGGATGTGTTGACTATGCTTATACCACTCATACATCCCTATCTAGTGAATATGGCATAGTCACGATGCTTTTTATTGTCCGCTCCATATTGATGTTGGCGAGTTTTTTTTGTGGCATTTGGATTCCATTTATTAGATGTTATTCATTCTAGATGGTCTTAAAAGTAACTTCTTGAAATCTCGAGCATTTCTAGCTGCAAAACTGTTGGGAAATACGAACACGGAGTAAGGCAATGGAAACAAAAAAATTATCTACTTGTATTCCCAGAACAACAAGATCACAGCAATAACTATGAAATAGGAAAAATGGTTAAATGATTTCATACATGGTCCTAGAGAAAGTCTAGCGAGTACAACTCATTGTTGTACAACTATCTTCTAGTTGTTCTTTGTTGGTGTTTGTGCAAGTCCTGATATTCAGCACGAACAACAATCTAGAATAGTTTTTGCAGTGGCTCCTATGGCCGCACCACGGACTTCGGGCTGACGACGTCCTCCTAGCGTTGGGAATAGGGCACCTTACCTCTATGGAAGTCCACACAGACCACCCAGAACTCCTGTCATCCTGTTAGAAAATACAAGAAGGAGATGTCCCTCTCGTTGGTGTACTAGACACCAACCTGGTCTCTTACAATGTCCTCAGTTGTTCTCCCCCTCGCTATCCCTCCCTAGTCGTGTAGGACTTGCTTGGGCTCTCTTGGTCACCACAACCAGAAAGGACAACAATGGTCAGAGCAATTGATTCTCAATTGTGTCTGTTGGGAAGCTCGTAGTACCTCACCATTTATAGGAGGGGTTAGGGTCAGGGTTCCTGTAACGACCCCGCCTCCCGGTAACCCCCAATTAAGGGAGACCCGAAGTTCAAGACCGTTATTCAATTAACAGGATCAAAGGTTCAACATATAATCAATAATAGTTATGAAATTCTACTAACTAACTAACTGGAATTTGGTATAAAATTAAAACTTTACTTACCTTTGAAAACTTTAGAAATCTATCTAACTAGAGCTTGAATTATTTTGTCTAATCCTCCTTCCATTTTATTTTTTATTTCCACAATGTATCACTTTACTGTTTGGTCTTTCAATTATTGTTCCTAAAATGCCGACAAACAAAACGTCGGTCAGTATATCGAAATATACTAGTATGTGGGGACAACCAAAAGTTTGCACATAAGGATAACAATCTAATTATCACAATCAAGTTAATTAACAAGCCAATTTACACTTTTCAGTATGACATTCTCCACCGCTTTTGCCCTAACCCTAGCATACCCACCTTAGGGTTCCCTTTGCCAATGACTTAAGGCCACCTTTTCAATCCCGAGCTTGGTGCCTGGGGGTCACCACTCATGGTGCCCACTAGTCATGCAATATCATAGGCCACCTTCTCATTCCCGAGCTTGGTGCCTAGGGTCACCACTCAAGGTGTCCAATGGTCTACCCATCTGGGCCTAACCTTTGGCATCCTCCATCAGGGTGGCATGTAAGTGCGAGAATCCATACTTCTAGTATTAATGTGATAATCATAGGGACTTTATAGTTTGCAAGTATGAACATATAAACTGATAATTTGCATTCAATGCGATTAACCATCCGGAAAATCCTCGGGAAACTAAGGCGGTTATTCATAATTAACCACATACCTGATCTGACGATTTGAATAGAAATATCCATGCAAATAAGAATCCAAGCAAGCAAGCATTTTCAACAAGATCCTGAAATAATCACATAATTCCCTTTTTATTATTCATGTCATCAAGATCCATTAAACCTAGCTCGCTTCCTAGGGTTTCTAATTCACTTTTAGGGTTTCTATTGCAATTAGGATTTCCCTTCATATTTTACTATTTTAAACCCTAATTTAATGCAATTGATCACAAACACTAATTATTTCCACATCTAATCCTTAATTCCGGATTAAAGGCATAATTAACCATTAATTAAGCTCATTAAGCCTTTTTTACATTAAATCTACTATTTTTATCCTTTTAATCCTTGACAAGATCTTTATGCTTATTTTGTCATTAATTCCAAGTTCATTATTGTCTAATTCGCATATGAACTTGATTTACCATTAATTCTATCTTTTATTCATTAGAAAATCCTAATTATCACATTTAGGGTATTTATCCACAAATTAGGAACTTTAATGCTTGAAATAGCTTATAACCATGAAAACTCAATTCTATATATAAAATCAAATAACTAAAGCCATTAGTAGTCCTAATTACCAACATTAGGGTTTCAAGGCCCATTAAAGCCTATTGATGCACATAAACTCTAAATTAAAAGAATTACATGCAAAGTTCATCCTTTTTGTTCCTAATGTTCCTTTTTATCATTAATAGGCTAGTATCAACTTTAATCATCCATTAAACCCTTCTAAATATATTATTCATCTCAAAATAGGGTTCTTTAAACATTAATACATTTAAAGTTGATATCTTCCATTACTCTTCGAATTTCAAGAGGAATTAGGCTTCCATTATATTTTTAGTGGATTCCTCGTATTTTTCTGAGCAAGTTTCATGTTTTATGCATAATCATATGAGCTACTGTTAGGGAGATACGAATTTTGTAAAATTACCTATTTTGGGCCAATGAGGGGCTGCCACGTCGGCCTCCTCCATGCAATATGTTGCTGTTTGAAATCATAACTGAATTATCAATATGCCCTTGGCTAAGTTGTGCACGCCTTTAGCCCACGGAGGGCATTTTTGTCCAACTGCGACTTCATCTTCTTCCTTGCGTCTTCCCCGTCGCTGCTGCTAGGTCAGGGTTGAACGTTGCCCACCCTCTCCTCCTTGGACTCCGCCGGCCATCAGGGATGGCCCTCCCATCTCCGGCGAGCCTTGGCGCAGGCGAGGGTCCCACTGGATTAGGGCGATGATGGCCAAGAAAGAGGTTAACGGGTCTACGATAAAAGCAGACATGTAGCCAACCTGCATCATTTGCGGGAGAGTTGGAGCATAGGGATGATAGCCGCATCTTCCTCCGAGGACGTGGGGACATCCAACATCCATCAAGGTCATTTATTGATCCCACATTTCTTCATAAACGTGCTACTCTTCCTCCCTAGGGTTTATATGCAAAGAAGACGATGGGAGAGAGAGAGGAATCCTTGGGATTCTCTGGAGCTCGATCCAGAGGGTCTAATCCTTTTTATAGGGGAGGATATCTCGCCCTAAGAGGCCCATCCAAGAGGGAACAAGTCCCTTCCTATTAGGAATCCTATTCCTTTAAAGAGAAACAATTCTCTCTCTCTCCTAAATCCTCTTGATATTCATTGTCCTTGGGACATTAGGATTACAAAAATCTCTTCTTTTATCTTCTTAGTACTTTCCCTTCAATTCATTGGCCACAAAATTATATATATATATATATCTCCTTAAATAGGAAATACTTTCTTTTTAGGAAAACCACAAAAACCATTAATAAAGTATTACATTATTCTCTTATTTTGCTTTATTGGTATTTTCTCTTTCCTCTTCTTCATTGGGACACCTTGGATCCCAATAAACTCTAATAATTCGAAATTCCTTTTTAAGGAATACTCATTATCCTTAAATGCATTAATATGCATTATTCTTCATTATCTTGTTTATTTCTTGTTAAAATAACTCTTTTTGAGAATTTCTCTTTATTTCCCTTTTTATTTTCCTCATTGGTATTCCTTTTATCATTAGGAATACTTGGGATACGAAATTCCACTATGGATAACTTGATTATACCTCTTTTTGCTTATTTCCCACATATTACCATTATTTTCAATTTCTTTCTTGCAAAGGAAATATTTAATTGATCTTTTCTTTTCTTTTGCTTTCTCTATGAAACTTTGGACTCCTTGGAACCCAAGGAACGCAAGAGGCACGAAATCCCTCTTTGGATTTGCCATCTAGAGGTTTCCACACTTTTCTATCCTCTATTTTCTTATTTACTCAATAATAAAGTTTCTTTTGTTCTTTCTTTGTTATTGGGCCCAATAGCCAATAAAGCCCACGAATAAATCAACAAGGCTATTTTAAATGGAATTCATTAATTCAAACAAAAGACATCATTATTTGTTCAATTATCTTTAATATGAGAAATTACATTTATCTCCTAATGAACCCAAACATTGGTGTTGTAACATCCTTCCCCTCTTATAGGAATTTTGCCCTCAAAATTCCATCAAGCAAACAAACAACCAGGATAAGCCTTTCATATGTCCATCATGGCTCTCATGTGGCTTCACCCTCTCCATGGTGCTTCCCAAGAACCTTTATCATCTCATATTCTTCCATCTAAGTTCTTTCTTACCTTGGTATATCATACCCTCATAGGTGACTCAGGATTTTTTAGCCTCTCAAACACTGAATAGGTTTAGGGCTCAGCACATGTCTTGGGTACCTCACATAGTGCTCTAGATCAGACTCATGTAACACATTATTCATCATGTTATCCTGAGGGGTAAGGCTAAACACAACCATCTCCACCAATCCATCTCAAATGGACCCATATATCGGGGACTCAGCTTTCTCAGCTGTAGCTTAGAGGGGTCGGATTTTCACATCACATACTCTCCCACAGTGAACTACATGTCAGTCTGCTTTGCATCAGCTCGCGACTCATGTCACCACTGGGCTCTTTCTCCCAGCCTTTGCAGGATCAAAGCGACTTCATCTGCACACACGGTGGTTCTTTTCTGACCTTCGTGAGGCCTCCTTCACCAACATCATCTTAATGAAGTGGTGACCGACACAACCTCCCTATAGAACTTCTTGCATCCTGATAAAGGCTATGGTGGTTAACATCACATCTTAAGAACTGTCTCTTTGTATCACCCTGAACAAGCACACTTACTCTCATCAGACCCTCTAGTCTGGATCATACTAACCATTAGTTAGGGGTGATAAGTGGTACTAAAAACGAGTTCTTCATGTACCTACTTCCACCGCATGGAAGTAAACCTTCTAATCATGCTCAAGAACTTTTGAACTTGCATCATGGTGTAGTTGAACCATCTTTCTCTCTTAAGTAGTTCAACCGAATATGTCCCATGACAGCATTCTTTCTTTCTTTCATGCCATCTAGGGAAGGCAATCTACCATAACCCATATTGCACCTTGACCTTCCTTGGTCAAGGGGAGATCTTCCACACCATCCATGGTGATGAACTCCCATTCCCTCTCGGGAACTCTTTAACCTCTATATCAACCCATTGGGTTACTGGTGTTCGTCCTTCACCTCCTGGCTTGCATGGCGACCAGCCACGTACAACTTCATCTTAAGCATCTCAGGTACTACTGTCACTTACTATCTTTGTAGTATCACGGTGTTTGGTGATCTTAAAACCATGATCTCATGTATGTCATGATTCCTAAAGCTTGATACCTCAGAAACCCTAAGCCACTCTCATCAGGGTTTCATCACTTTTCTTTCCAAAGAAGAACATCTAAGGTTCTACAATCATCCTTTCATTGCATCAAAAAAAGGCTGGCTATCCAAACAACCACTAATCTTGTTCAACAGATCTCGTTATATCTGAGTGTTAGCCAAACTTATCTCTTTTTCTCAACTTAAGGTTAGCCTAACAACCTCGACTTCTTCTAGCTTCCAGCTAAACTAGGAAGCTATATCTCAACCAGAGAATTCATTACCACTCCTTATCCTTAGATGTTATGTAATGTCGAAGACATACACCTCCATGCATTATACTTATCATCTCATCTCAAACTCTAAGTTTGTCTTCATCAAGAGACTCCGAGCTCATCCTCATGGTGATCAAACTCAACCTTGGTTACCTTACAAATTCCACATAGCTCTTGATAAAACATCCTCATAAGATGACTACACTATTCCTCTTAGTGTTTGTAAACCATCCATGTATCATTCACTCCACCAAGGTATGTTATCATCTCTGTCCTCATTCCTTATAGCAACGTTCCAACTCACATCATCTTTATCCTTGGTGTATGGCATGTGCACTATCCTATCTCTCACTCCCATAACAAGAGGAAATAAGCATTTGGCTGCAATCCAAATACAGAGTTCTTCCTGTTCCAAGAGTAGAGATGGTACATCCCACCTTGCCACTACACCTTTAAATCTGATTTGAAATGTGCCACACATGTCCTTACATCACAAACATCATGGTATCAAAATTACTTCCATGGAAAACTGGTCTCGAACTTACTTGGTCCAAGCACCATCCTTGGTCATCTCCTCTTGGTCTATAGGGTGCCGACACTTTTGGGGTCATCCCTCTTCCCTTATGCATCCAGAGAGTGCCCTACTCATCTGCCCTTTGGGTCCCATGAGTTCATGAAGGTGATCAATCTCCTAACCCATGGCCCTCAAACGATGATAGTTGTTACCTCCCGACCCTATGGTCATGTGCAACTAGGGAATTAGGCAACTCCTACTTCCATCAGTCTTATCCCTACCTGACCCTAGGATAGACTTAGGATTTTAACATAGTACATGTCCAACTTAGAACCTTACCCAAGCCTTCATCATCTCTCTACATTCCTGAGTTGTCTTTCATCCTTTCACAGGGGTCATGGCGACCTGCCTACCTTGGTCAGGCCCCATACCGGTTATATTCACATGCACGTAGAGATGGTTATCTATGAGTCTATAGGTTCATTCTCATACCATGTACTTTTCACTTAGCTTCTCAAGATCCTATGAAACCTCTTTATGTTACCTCAAAACCAACATAACTGGTATACACCTTACCAAAGGGTCCCTCTCCCATGATGGGAGGAAACTACAACTCGTGACAATAAGGTCACAAACATCCTTAGGGTTTACATCCATATGAGCATGCTTAAACCAACAACTACTAAGGCACAAGCGTACCTACTAAACCATGCTAGGTCACACTTGTTCTCATCCTAGACATTAGACCAACTTAGTTGTGAGGGGTTCATCAAACATACCCTTAACTTAAGGGGTTTCTTTTACCCTTGCACATGAGGAGTATCATGCTCGAAACTATAGAGACTCAAATCTCATCATGAGCATTGGGCACACTACTTCCCCTCTTAGGCCTAGGAACCCTAGGTTCACCTTTGGGTATCCAGATGCATGCTCCATCTCTTAACCATGAATCAAGCATATCCAAGGTATATCATGTACTTCCATGATCCTTTTATATAGGCAGCACCTCATAGTTGAGTCATGCTCAAGGACAACCAAATCGGTATAAAACCTCACAACTGGTTACTTAAACCTCCTCATGGTCTAAGGCACTCTTCGTCTCATCTCAGTAGGTAATACTTATACCATAGGCACACAAGTACCAGAAACATCATCCTCTCTTTAAGTTTCGATTCCTCTAAAGGCCACCAAGATATCATTGACCTCCATGGATCAAGCACGAGGCGACCACTATCATCCACTTAGGTCGCATCATCCTCAACTATGTTCCTCATGTCTCGGAATCTAAGCTTCCAACCTTCCTACTAGGGTCCCACTTTCTCTCTCTAGAGCTAACTCCACATCCAACCATACTACTAGAGGTCATCTCTTCATGAAGGATCAAGCTCACATGCATACCTCCACGCGGGTGAAGCCTATGCTTAAACTTATGTTTGCTCATGATTATCCATATCCCCTTATGCTTATCTCATAAGCCATCCATCATGCATACTGGCCAAGATTTCAACCTACCGCCGTCTACTGACGTACTCTGGGTGCAAGCTATATTCTACTTGCAACAACCTATAAGGTTTCTATAGGTTCTTCTCTAACCTCATCCATGAAGGAGGTATCCTTCGCTCAAACCTGCATGACCGTTCCTAGGGTTGGGTTGCTAAAGATACTCGATCATCAACTTCTCATGGCTCCTATGGCATCCAAGGCATGTTTATCCAAACATCTGATCTACCAAGACATCTAACCCATCATGTCATCTCTCTCTAACCTTTACTTAGGGTTAGGGTTAACATCATCCTCAAAGGATGTGCTAAGTCTCTATTTTTAATGGAGGTCTCTACCTTCAAGACTAACTCTCTCTACTCATCCGCCTACCAAGGAGGTCTATCCTCAGGCCTCTCCTGAGGGCAATGACAACTCATGTCATACGACCTAAGCATGTATCTATTCCTTTACGCTTACTCTATTAATCTTATGTCCATGACATCTTATTTACATGCTTTTTATTAATTTGGTGGAGGATTCCTTAATCCTTATCAACCTTACCCATACCTCGAGAGGGTGAGGAGAAGAGAGAAAATCCTAATCCTTAATGTCGTTAATAGAATTTGAGTTGAGAAGGGATGAACAAGATGAGAGAGTCCTAAAGGTATCTTATTTCGAGTCATATCCTAAGACATCGGCCAGGTAGTCACACAATCCGGGAGTCCTTGTATTCCGACTAGCGGTGCGGAGGAAAATATTGCCAGCCCCCAGACGTGATCCTTTTCTAGACACGTCAATCTTTCAGACAATCCTCTAATAACTCCCTTGGGTTCTACATAATTTGTAAAATTTAATAATTATTAAAGATTAAGTGAGGAACCTTTGCTCTGATACCAATTGTAACGACCCCGCCTCCCGGTAACCCCCAATTAAGGGAGACCCAAAGGTCAAGACCATTATTCAATTAACAAGATCAAAGGTTCAACAAATAATCAATAATAGTTATGAAATTCTACTAACTAACTAACTGGAATTTGGTATAAAATTAAAACTTTACTTACCTTTGAAAACTTTGGAAATCTATCTAACCAGAGCTTGAATTATTCTGTCTAATCCTCCTTGCATTTTATTTCTTATTTCCACGATGTGTCACTTTACTGTTTGTTCTTTCAATTGTTGTTCCTAAAACGCAGACAAACAAAACGTCAGTCAGTATATCGAAATATACTGGTATGTGGGGACAACCAAAAGTTTGCACATAAGGATAAAAATCTAATTATCACAATCAAGTTAATTAACAAGCCAATTTACACTTTTCAGTATGACATTCTCCACCGCTTTTGCCCTAACCCTGACATACCCACCTTAGGGTTCCCTTTGCCAATGACTTAAGGACACCTTCTCAATCTCAAGCTTGGTGACTGGGGGTCACCACTCATGGTGCCCACTAGTCATGCAATATCATAGGCCACCTTCTCATTCTCGAGCTTGGTGCCTGGGGTCACCACTCAATGTGTCCAATGGTCTACCCATCTGGGCCTGACCTTTGGCATCATCCATCAGGGTGGCATGTAAGTGTCATAATCCATACTTCTATTATTAATGTGATAATCATACTGACTTTATAGTTTGCAAGTATGAACATCCAAACTGATAATTTGCATTCAATGCGATTAACCATCTGGAAAATCCTCGGGAAACTAAGGCGGTTATTCATAATTAACCACATACCTGATCTGACAATTTGAACAAAAATAGCCATGCAAATAAGAATCCAAGCAAGCAAGCATTTTCAACAAGATCCTAAAATAATCACGTAATTCCCTTTTTATTATTCATGTCATCAAGATCCATTAAACCTAGCTCGCTTCCTAGGGTTTCTAATTCACTTTTAGGGTTTCTATTGCAATTAGGATTTCTCTTCATCTTTTACTATTTTAAACCCTAATTTAATGCAATTGATCACAAACCCTAATTATTTCCACATCTAATCCTTAATTCCAGATTAAAGGCATAATTAACCATTAATTAAGCTTATTAAGCCTCTTTTACATTAAAGCTACTATTTTTATCCTTTTAATCCTTGACAAGATCTTTATCCTTATTTTGTCATTAATTCCAAGTTCATTATTGTCTAATTCACATATGAACTTGATTTACCATTAATTCTATCTTTTATTCATTAGAAAATCCTAATTATCATATTTAGGGTATTTATCCAAAAATTAGGAACTTTAATGCTCGAAATAGCTTATAACCATGAAAACTCAGTTCTATATATGAAATCAAATAACTAAATCCATTAGTAGTCCTAATTACCAACATTAGGGTTTCAAGGCCCATTAAAGCCTATTTACGCACATAAACTCTAAATTAAATGAATTACGTGCAAAGTTCATCCTTTTTGTTCCTAATGTTCCTTTTTATCATTAACATGCTAGTATCAACTTTAATCATCCATTAAACCCTTCTAAATATATTATTCATCTCAAAATAGGGTTCTTTAAACATTAATACATTTAAAGTTGATAACTTCCATTACTCTTCGAATTTCAAGAGGAATCAGGCTTCCATTATATTTTTAGTGGATTCCTCATATTTTTCTGAGCAAGTTTCATATTTTATGCATAATCATCCGAGCTACTGTTAGGGAGATACGAATTTTGTAAAATTACCTATTTTGGGCCAATGAGGGGTTGCCACGTCGGCCTCCTCCATGCAATACGTTGTTGTTTGAAATCATAACCGAATTACCAATATGCCCTTGGCTAAGTTGTGCGCACCTTTAGCCCGCGGAGGGCATTTTTGTCCAACTGTGACTTCATCTTCTTCCTTGTGTCTTCCCCGCCACTGCTGCTAGGTCAGGGCTGAACGTTGCCCACCCTCTCCTCCTTGGACTCCGTCGGCCATCAGGGATAGCTATCCCATCTCTGGCGAGCCTTGGCGCACGCGAGGGTCCCACTAGATCGGTGCCATGATGGCCAAGAGAGAGGTTAATGGGTCTGCGATCAAAGCGGACCTGTAGCCAACCTGCAGCAGTTGCGGGAGAGTTGGAGCACAGGGATGATAGTTGCATCTTCCTTCGAGGACGTGGGGACATCCAACATCCATCAAGGTTGTTTATTGATCGCACATTTCTTTATAAACGTGCTACTCTTCCTCCCAAGGGTTTATATGCAAAGAAGACGATGGGAGAGAGAGAGAGGAATCCTTGGGATTCTCTGGAGCTCGATCTAGAGGGTCTAACCCTTTTTATAGGGGAGGTTATCTCGCCCTAAGAGGCCCATCCAAGAGGGAACAAGTCCCTTCCTATTAGGAATCCTAATCCTTTAAAGAGAAACAAGTTTCTCTCTCTCCTAAATCCTCTTGATATTCATTGTCCTTGGGACATTAGGATTACAAAAATCTCTTCTTTTATCTTCTTAGTACTTTCCCTTCAATTCATTGGCCACGAAATTATATATATATATATATATATATATATATATATATATATATATATATATCCTTAAATAGGAAATACTTTCTTTTTAGCAAAACGACAAAAACCATTAATAAAGTATTACATTATTCTCTTTTTTTGCTTTATTGGTATTTTCTCTTTCCTCCTCTTCATTGGGACTCCTTGGATCCCAATAAACTCTAATAATTTGAAATTCCTTTTTAAGGAATACTCATTATCTTTAAATGCATTAATTTGCATTATTCTTCATTATCTTGTTTATTTCTTGTTAAAATAACTCTTTTTGAGAATTTCTCTTTATTTCCCTTTTTATTTTCCTCATTGGTATTCCTTTTATCATTAGGTATCCTTCGGATATGAAATTCCACTATGGATAACTTGATTATACCTCTTTTTGCTTATTTCCCACATATTACCATTATTTTCAATTTCTTTCTTGCAAAGGAAATATTTAATTGATATTTTCTTTTCTTTTTCTTTCTCTATGTACTTTGGACTCCTTGGAACCAAAGGAACCCAAGAGGCACGAAATCCCTCTTTGGATTTACCATCTATAGGTTTCCACACTTTTCTTTCCTCCATTTTCTTATTTACCCAATAATAGAGTTTCTTTTGTACTTTCTTTGTTATTGGGCCCAATAGCCAATAAAGACCACGAAAAAATCAACAAGGCTATTTTAAATGGAATTCATGCATTCAAACAAAAGACATCATTATTTGTTCAATTATCTTTAATATGAGAAATTACATTTCTCGCCTAGTGAACCCAAAAATTGGGGTTGTTACAGTTCCCAGTCAATGCGGGAGTGGAAGGGACCGGAAGATCATGAATTTTTGCAACATGCGAGTGCTGAACCGGCCAATTCACATGTGATACGGTCAATTCACACAGGCAACTAGTTGTTGCACTATGTTTTCTAATCACATATGATTTGAAAATTCGAATCCAATTAATGCATAACATGACGTCAGCACTAATCCTTGATGCAATCGAATTCCTCCACAAACTGAGTGAACTTACTCATGCAAGTTGGTCATCTCACTCACCCAATCGGTCGACTGGTGAGCTTAGATGGTCAGTTTACTGGGTGAACCGGTCAGTTGGCTCCTCAGTTTGGACAGAACTTAGCCAATTCAATTTTTGATCAGCTTGACACTCCAATCGGTGGTCTCAGCACTTGAGTTGATCGACTGGCATTCCAGTCAACTGATTTGTTGTTCGAATTGACTACCTAAACACTTTAGTAATCAATTCAATTATCATCCATGAAAAACTCCTCTTATAAGTGAGCTCCTGTGTGTGTGACTTTATAGGTCCCATATCACATTCGTAGTGAATGTTTATAACTAGCTTATGACCTCACAAGAAAAGTGTGGTGCCTAGTCACACATCGGTGCTACCCAAGTGAATGGAAAATTGGAGAACAACTTCAACCTACAATCTGTGTAAGGTGTTACAGTAAATGTATAGTTCCTTTGTATCTGATATCCGGAATGAATTCGAGGCATGGAATAGTCATCCTCTGAATGTTCAATCCATGTTCCTTGAACCTAGAGCAGACTGTATGAGATATATGTGACCTTGATATCATATATTGATTCATGTGTGCATGAACATGCATTTCTTAGTCTCTTTAATCAATTAGCCATGGATATCAAACTCTAGTAGTAGGGACAAATCCCATCTACATCATTCACAGTCTATCCCCATGTGTCACTACTATCCAATCATCACCTTTATGGCAATCCATATTTCAGGATTACGTTGCATGATGTCAAAGTATATTTAATTATATGTGATGAGTGTAGTGACTTTAGGTCTAAGAATCACAATCACCACCTTCACTATGAGAGATGACTATGACTTACCAAGTATGGTTTCCATGTGTCACTCTCAAGGTGGGTCTGTCTGATACACTATTTTCTAACATGTATCTGTGTTCTTGATTTGATATACCATATCATGACTAATGAGATTCTACCATCAACCAACTCACAATCTAGTCTTATGTGTTATTGTTGTCTATCTTCCTTCGACGATATCATCCAATCAGGGACATAACAAGATTGTACATACTCTTAACATATGTATGATATTCTTGTTCAAGTCACATACTTGAAGAGATACATCATTCAGCAATTGTTATTCTTTATACATTCATTATGTTTCCTCATTATTTCATAACTGAGTGAATCAGAATGAATTGGAAGCTTGCCTTTATTATTATTAATCAAATCCTTTATGTAATATTCCTTCGCAATCATCATACGAGTGGCTCTCTAGGCATACTTACCAACAAAAACATAGAGGTGGTGTCATCAACTCATTTGTTAGAGAGTTATGTTTAAGGGGGAGTTTAAAATCTTAGATAGGGAGTGATAGTTTTTTATTATTTGTCATACCATCTAATTTAATCTTATATGTCTAGGATGGATATGTTTTCACCCATACTCCAACTTGAGGGGGATTGTTAGAGTTACTATTATTATTTGATTTATTATGTCATATGGGCCTAATTATGTTTACTCATTTGGGTTATGTTTGCTTCTTTTATAGTTTCCTCCTCTCCTATGTGTATGAGGGGAGTTTTCCTTCTATCATTAATAAAATATCCCTTTAGACTCCCTCTAATTTTCTATAGTTTGTTTATTTTGTTTATTTCATGAATATCATGGAAGATAGGGTAACACCCATCCCCAAGAGAGTAATTAATGAGACTAAATAACTCTTGTGTTATAAGTTAAAGATGAAGATATGAGTTTCATGATGCAATTTTGAGTCTCAAAATGAGTAGGCCCACAATGCTAATATGATTCTAGGGCTTAAAACCACTAGGGAAACTAATGGTACATCTCTGTCTTACAATTTCATCATTTTGAATAAAATCATGAGACCTAGCTACACATTATGTAAACAAGTAAATGACCCATATGACTGCATATACGAGTGTGGGAAAACATGAGAGTGCAGTTCTTGGCCCAACCAAGACACTATGGTTTTATAAAAAGACAAAATTTTCAAATGATGTGTGTAAATGGATTGTAAGGAAATCACCATGTAAAATTTTAGTTGATGGTATAATATGACTATTTTTCAAATAAATATTTCTGAGTATAATAAAAATAAACGTGATGTAGTGAAGTCACATGCAAGTTTGTAAGGGAACTTGTTTTAGTGGGGGTCTTGGTTAACTTATCGGTATATGTTTTTACATTTTTAGAAAAATTATTTATATTTAGATTTGAATTCAAGAACATTGACATATTTATAGTGAATTAAGTTGGACATCCAATGCATGATAAAAATATGAAAAATTCAATTGTTGCCTATGGGTATATCCTTGGTTACCTAAATTTGACCAGTAAGGCACTAAAAGTCATATTATATTGTGAAAAAGCACCAAAAACATCTTAAATCTATAAGATACATCTTTAGGGTTACCCATTCTTACAGGACATAGCAAGACATTTCTATAAAACCTATTGAATTTATGAGATACACATCATGGTTGTCATGATACATAAGACATTTCCATACAATGCTCAATAAATCCTACATACCTTGATTCATTTGATTGAACATAAATGAGAATCTCTACAATGATTTCATATCATGACTATTGGTTGTTACCACACAAGTTATTAGAAAATTCATAGGATAAAACAGATGTCTTTTCAATACAAAATTCATTTTAAATCACCTTGCTTGGGCAAAACAACCAAAAGCGTTGTGCACGATCTCAATTAGGGTGCAAGCCTAAATCCTCCAAAACTTACCAAAAACCATTTCTAAAGAACCCAAAGTTACCTCACACATATATTATGCATTCCACATAATTATAACATATCCATAAAACCCTTTTTCTACACCAAATATAATGTCAAATAAAATCCAAATCAAGAGAAAATTCTAACTTTGTATGTGGGTGCCCAAAAAAAAAGACAATCATACATTCTAATCCTAAAACATGAAGGTATTCAAAGAACTACAAGAGTCATTCCACACAAAAAATACTAATGTGGGATCCAAATAGAGGAACACCCACAAATTAGTGGCTTTCTTTATCAAATTAGCAAATTTCTTTAATGTGATATCCAGGTAATGAAGTGCACACCAGAGTCCAACACATGCATGCATGTCAAATTATCAAGTAGATCTTGAAGATTGCGATCTAAAAATAGTCAAAATCTAACCAAACCATAATCCATCATTATGTCACTAAAAAAATATGTCCACTCAGTTGTCATGAATAGGGGCTATAACATATAGAGATTCTTGAACCATAGGAACCCATGACAAAGTTTTTACCACCTCCAATAACCTCTCCTTTCCCTAGTATTGTAAGTGTAGATCTTAGGACTTGACTTAATATTAGAGAAATCAATGAATGAGTTCATTCTTAAACTCTCTAAGATCAAAGAAAAGTTAAAAAAACATCATAACGATGTAGATGTTTTGTCTCCTCCACTCCTTTTAGTGATCTCAAGTGGCATGACAACACAAGCACCTAAAATATATGACCCCCTAATTTTCTCTTTATTCTAACAAATATCTTGCTTAGATCATCTTATATGTTGTAGTTTCATATTATTTTCTTATACATGCATAACGTTTATGGTCCATTGTTTTTTTCTTTTCAACTAAGAAAACAATATCGATATAATGAATGTTATGGGGGAGGGGCTAATACCTTCCCTACATGTAACATGATTCTTTAACTAGATCTCAAGATGCATATATTCATTGGTTTTTATTGGAGTTCATAGTTTAACATTGGTTCCCTCATTTTCCCACATAAACAAAGTGGTGAATCCATTATTTGTTTATGTTCTTCATCACATTAATCTATGATGAGATCTCCCACATTTTCAATCGAAAAAAATAGATTAGTGACTCATGCAGAGAAAGGGAAAAAATTGTAAACACTTTGGAAAGATATGATGATCCATATTGCATGATTTAATACTCATATAAATTGGGTTCCCTACTAAGAAGCACCCATCTTTCCTAGCATAATTCGTATATGTTCATTCATAATGATATTTTATAGTGTATCACAATATCTTTTACTGTAGAGTGGGAAGTTGTCCATCAATAACTCATGCTTATATGGATCCGATCTTTCATCATCATGTAAGGAGAACATGTAGCCATTTTGAAAAGGAAAGTTGGAAAAATTAGATTCCCAACCAAGGCACACACACTTCAAGACTTGGTGATCTATTGGATAATCTCTTATAAATGTGATTTAGATCATTGTCACATAAATTCAGCTTCCTTTAGTCTCTAACTTCATAGTTTTATGTGTTCTCCTTATCTAGTATTTCCATCACACATGAGTTTCCTATTTTGAAACCAAAACCTGGCACAGAGGGGTGTGCATTCCCCTATAGGTCCATTTGATTCCAAATGACATCTATCTTCAAAACTTATTTGTTACTCTTCTGAAAGGGAGAGTGTGCAACTGATATGCACCTATTAAATATTAAGATTGAAATCCATGGATATGAAAGCATATTCATACTAGTTTTATTTGCATTTAGCTTACTTTTGCATTCATATTCCCAATTAAACTTTAAAATTATCTCCTATGTATGTTTCCTTTTTTTTAATTTTATGGTTTTGATCTAATTATTTAGTTTTCATGGCCAGATTAGAATCATTATATACACACTAGAATAGGATATGGTGCTCCCACTAACTGACTAGTGGACACAAGAAAATTTTGATAATTGGACAAGTTTTGATTGATTTTTCCCTTTAGTGGTTGGTGCCTCATTGATACACACCCTTGCCCACATGCCGACAATCCCACCCAGAGATGGAGTGATTTAGTTTTAACTTTCATCAATTGGCATCCCTTCCAACTGATGAAATCTACGAGTGTGTCCTTTGATGAAACCATGTGTTGCCTACTAATGGAAATGCACAAACATCTATCAATGACAATTTTGCATGTATCAACAATTGATAAAGATGCATACTGATGAAACTCCAACACTTTGTATACTGATAAAGTATCAAGTTTTATCTACCAATGAAGGTTCTCCATACTGATAAAACTTCTCCCTTGATCTACATATGGAAATCATGCACGTGCCAACTGATGATGGCACAGACATTGTGCACTGTTAAAAACCCTATACGATGCCAACTGATGACAATACTAAGAGTCGCATGACTCCTCCTCTTCCTCCCATCAATGATATTACTAATGGATGTAGTGAGAGATGAAAACCCTAACTTCTACCACTTATAAATACAATCCTCTAGTATCCCTTGGGGAGGAATCTCTTTTCAATCCACCAAGCTTCTGTGCTCCACACTTTACCCCAAGAAGGTAATATTCATTAGTTTCTTCCATCAATTTCCATTGGTTTGCAACGTCCTTTGACCAAGGATCAACCTCATAAATCTTGAAAAGGAAGATCGACAACACCACTGCCACTATCCTTCCACATGTTGCATCCTAATTCGCAAATCAGATCTATGCAAGAAGAATGACGAAGAAAAAGGGTCCAACAATAACTGTTTCGAGTGTAATATACTATTGTGTTGAATATTTTCTATGACTTGGCATGAAAGATGTTGTAGCACACACAATGTAACATCCTTGACCTGGGTTATGCTTTAACCCTATGTGTCTTAATAAAGAAATATGATTATATGCTTAATCTTATCTTGTGAAAAGTAATTAGGGCTCAGGAGGAACTTATGTTTCAATATTGGTCATGTTTGAACAATGTTGAAGCAATGTTTTCTTATTTTGGACTAAATTGCAAATTACCCAAGTTGAGGGGTTAAATTGCAAATGTTTCATGATAATATGTTCCTCATGTTTTGAAGCATCATGAGAATGAAGATGATGCAGAGGTATGGCTTGTGGTAGCCTGAGTACCAAGGAAGATTTGATAAAGCAAGGTTTGTGCATTAAAACCTAGTTTTGGTGTAAAGTGCAATTTACCCAAAACCTAAGGTTCAATATGCAAATTACCACTTCAATAAGGTCCCTAATGTTTCTTGGAACCATGTAGAGAAAATAAAATGAGAGGGGCGCCTCATTTGAATTAAGTTGGAGGAGAGAGAATCTTGATATTAAAATAATCAAGATTTAATCCTAATTGAAACCCAAATTCGATTTAGGGCAAAAATAAATGTGTTAATTAAAGGTCCTTCAACCAAAATTAAAATGGTTGAATTCATATGTGCGTGTACATCCTTGATCCTTGCAAGGACCACGAAAATATCCAAGGGAATGGATAACTCACTCACAATTTTATAAGAAAAAGAAATATCCACTCACATATGGATATTAGTATAATATTATTTAAGGTGCTTAATTTGCTTTTCCTTAAATCATGGATAATTGAGAGGAATAAGAGGAAAACAAGATATCCTCGTCCCTAAGGAAGTTTAGGGGGAAGAGGAGGCCATATTTTTGGGAATAAATGGATTTTTACAAAGCATATTCTCTCTCATTGATTTTTTTATAAAAAGACCTTTTACAAGCCAAATGAAAGGCTTTTTCGACCCCACTTCTTCTCCTTGCTTGGGAAACGATTAAGGGATCTTGGGAGGGTCATGAGGACGACCCCCAACCTGTTGGTAAGTCCTTGAACTTCGTTCTCCTTGATTCCATGCTAGAAATTGAAAATATATCATTGATTTCTTCTTATTTCGATCTCCTCATCAACCCTAGCCAATCTTTTCAACCAAAAGCTTGAGGACGAGCCTAGGGGGAGTTGCAAGAGCTTCATCCACAATTGTTTCCATGATCTTGGAGCTTTGGATCTCAATTGGAGGTGGGTTTTATAACTTGAAACCCTAACTTTGTTATTGCATTCAATTCCCCATCAAATAATGATCATTTCTCTATTTACAATTATTGATTTGGTTGATTGATGCAATTTCCATGGAAATCACATCATGTTTCGTGGGTCTAGAGCTTGATGATGATGAAATCATCATAAGCACACACCTCCACAAATATCTAGACCAAACGGTTTCAATCAAATGTCCAAACAGTTTCACAAACCGTTTGGGAGAAAACGGTTTCAAATCGTTTGGAATGAAACAGTTTCACTAAACCACATAGAAGCAAACGGTTTAAGACCGTTTGGTGATGTTTTCTAGGGTTGACCATTAGGGGATTTGTTCATAATGATCTTGGTTAATGACCCATCAATTATTATTGATTAACTCCAATTGGTTCATGAGTTGAAGGTCTAACAATCACCTAAACCCTAATCGGGTTGAGTGCTGATTTCATAAGTGATTGAGTTTGAAACTTGGGTTGATTGACCCAAACAGTTTCAAAACCGTTTGGGAATCACCCAAACGGTCTCAAGACCGTTTGGAGGTCAACCAAGACCATTTGGAGGTCTAGGGTTGAGTATGGTTAGGTATTTTAAGATTCAAACATATGGTATAAACCCTAATCGGCTAAGTGCTGATTTTGCAATTGAATGAGTTGATGCTTTGGGTTGATTGACCCAAATGGTTTCAAAACCATTTGGGGATCACCCAAACGGTCTAAATACCATTTGGGGGTCACCCAAGACCGTTTGTAGGTCTATGGTTAAGTTTGGTCAAGTGTTTGAAGGTCCAAAGATACCAAATTGAAATACAATTAAGTGTTGATTTGGTGACCAATCCTATGATCCAAACCCTAATTGAATGACATGGTTGATGATGATATGATGGGAAAACGGCCTCAAGACCATTTGGAGGTCATCCAAACGATCCCAAGACCGTTTGGGGGTCACCCAAGACCGTTTGGAGGTCTAGGGTTGACTATTGTTAGGTGTTTGAATATCTAAAGATACTAAGTTGCAGTACAATCAAATGTTGGTTTAGTGATCAATCCAATGATCCAAACCCTAATTGGATGACTTGGATTTGAGTGATGAGATGGTAAAACGGTCTCAAGACCGTTTGGATGTCATCCAAACGACCTCAAGACCGTTTGGGGTCAGGTCATGTTCAATTTGGATGATGGTCCAATAGTTTTAAAGTAACTAGTTACACATTGATTTATGTTGAAGGATCATCGATTCTAAACCCTAATCCAATTGATTCAAACCCTAATTGATGACCAATTGAGGGTCAATTGAGGGTCAAATAAGTTGAAGGATGACCTATTTTACTCAATCAAAGTATGGTGATAGGTCCAATTGATGATTAGTTACATGAATACAATGGTTGATGGAATCAACATTGAGAACCCTAAACCGATTGGAGTAGTTGACACCATATTTGGTCCATGCAGTTTTCAGGTGGTTTGGACCAAACGGTATCAAGACCGTTTGAGTCCATGCGGTTTCAAAAAGGTACTTTAGCAAATGGTTTCAAGTACTTGTTTTAGCAAACGGTCTCAAGCACCACCTTTACCAAACGGTTTCAAACCGTTTGAACTTTGAAAGACTAAGACCGTTTGGGGCTCAAGTAGTCAAGATTGATTGAGGATTCAATTGGTTAATCCAATTGGACACCTATTGTAATTGAAGATCCAATTGGTCAATTCAATTGGATACCTTATGTATTGGAAGTCCAATGTAATTCAATTTCTTAAGAACTAAGATGATGAATGATCCATTGATCCAATGATGATTAGTAATGATAATCAATGAAGGTACAAAGGTTGAAATCCTAATAGTACCTAAGTGATTAGTGCAAATTAAGGGATGAACCCTAATTTCTTATAGGAACAATGAGGTGGTACTCTATGTTAATCATAGTTGGATTTACTTGATTGAAGATTTGATATGACCTAATCAAGTTGACAAGATGATAGCTTGAAATTCATACATGAATATGATTCATGAGGTGATTAAGGGTATGATTCTTAAGCAAAGAGATCATGAAACCCTAATCATTAACATAAACCCTAATTGACAGGGCTATTGAACTCTAACCCTAATTGAGGGCAATTCTAAATGAAACCCTAATCCAGGGTGAGGATGTAACCCTAATCTAGGGTAATGATATATGAAACTCCAATTTAGGGAAATGAGATGTAAAACCCTAATTGGAGATTAATAGTAGACCCAAGTTGTGGGTAACCATAGTGGAAACCCTAATTGAGGTTGATTCCATGAGAAATCCTAAATGAAGGGTGATGCTATATGCCATCCTATCCCTAATAAAGGGAGTTGGTATGTGAAATCCTAACCCTAATGAAGTATGATAGTATGTGAAACCCTAAACCATAATAAAGGGTGATGGTATGAGAGACCCTAATCCTAATAATGGAATGGTGATTAATACATTGATAAGAGAAATACCTAAAGTGATTAATTATAGATAACCTTATAGCAAGCAATGCCTTAACCTGAAATGGGTCCATATTCTTAAAGATAGTCAGACCATTCTTATGTGTGACCTATGCACTTCATGGTAAGAGTGATATGTTAGTGGATGAAAGGATTAAGATGGGAAATTCCTTAATCGAAGATAAGTTGATAACTCAAGAAAGTTGGAAGTGATGAGGAAAGTGATACATCAAGATGTGATAGATATCACTTTTAACATTCCAGGGCTGATATACTCTGGTGCACCTCAAAACCAATATACTTGGATAAGAAACACATGAAGTGTGTTATGTCAATTGTTACAATGAAATGTAATGAGTTTGATATACTTTGATAAGTATATGCTAATATACCTTAAGAATGGGGTTATGCCAAACTAATGAGTATGATGTAATCATATCATGATAAGGATGGGAAATGAACTCATACCTTGCATTAATAATCATTTAATGAAAAATGTTAAGAGTAATAAACATGATTGATTACTCAAGATGGTAATGGATGCTCCTAGAGGTGTGGAGCAATGTATTAAGTTTGATTTGATAAATACGAAATCCTAATGTGAGATGGGAAAACCCTAACCCTAAATTGGGTATTGGGACATGAAAAACCCTAATGTGATGTGAAAAGTAAGCCCTAACCCTATTGAGGGGATAGTGGTGTTACTATTATATTATATGAGGGAATATGTTGTTGTTGCCTAGTGAGAGGTGACAAGATGTGAATGGCCTTATGAGCCATATGGTTAGATGTTGCCTAGTAAGAGGTGACAAGAAGCTTTAAGGGCTTTGTGAGCCATGAGATTAGTTGAGAGGTAACAAGATGATTATAAAAGTCTCTTATAAGAGATAATAATGTTCATAATGAACCAAGGAATGGGAACTTAGTAATATAATAATAATATTAATAATAATAATAATAACAAAAGGATATAATTATAATAATGGAATCTGGATTATACATGTGATGAGAAAAGAGGAATACTTGTAATACATAAAGAATGTATTGAGCATGATTGGCATGGCCAGAGTTTAATGTTAGAAAAAGAATAAAGTGCCCAGTGCTGTGTAAACAGACATGGGGTGTAATCAGGATTGGTTAAAGTCCAATGCCTGGCTGTGTAATCAGGATTGGTTAAAGTCCAATGCCTGGATGTGTAATCAGGATTGGTTAAAGTCCAATGCCTGGCTGTGTAATCAGGATTGGTTAAAGTCCAATGTATGGCTATGTAATCAGGATTGATTAAAGTCCAATGCCTGGCTGTGAAATCAGGATTGGTTAGAGTCCAATGCCTGGCTGTTTAATCAGGTTTGGTTAGAGTCCAATACCTGGCATAGGTGTAATGCCTGTAATTAGGGTTGGATAAAGTCCAATGCCTTGCTGTGAAATCAGGATCGGTAGTGTCCAATGCCTGGCGGTGTAATCAGGTTTGGAAGAAGTCCAATACCTGGCAGAGGCTAAATGCCTATACTGATGACATAGGATTGGTAATAGACCAATGCCTGTAATAGTAATACAGGATAGGTATCAACCCAGTGCCTATATTGTTGATAAATGAGTACATGGTAGATATATCTCCTTATCTGTTAAACAGGTTGGCTAAGGCCAACAGAATGGAACAAGAGTGTTTCATGGGTGACATAACAAGATGATGAGTGTCACAAGAAAAGTTTAATATGATGTATAAATGATATACATGTCATTCCTATTCCTTATTAAAAGAATATATGATATATTTCTCTATCATAAATAGCTGCAATGCTTTCAAAGTTGAGAATTCTTTAAAATGCTTATCATCTGCTCAATTTCATATCTTTAAACTGCAATAAAAATGTTTTGGTGGAGAGTTATATCTCCCACTAGGGCAATTTACAATTGTCTCACCCCTGTGGGATCCAACATTTTTAGGTGGACACGGACAAAGAAGTAGATACTCTTTTGCAGGAAAAAGGAAAGAAGTAGCCTGGACAGCAGTGAGATCTCATGTGGAGACCCAGATTGTCAAGTCATATATTTAGAAAGTCATATGTGTTATCTCTTTACTCTCAGGTCCTTGGAGTTTATAGTTAGAGTTTTTAATAAATCGATCTGAGGTTTTGGCTTGATGCCTCGAGGTTTTATGTTGTCTGTATATAATGTTTATAGGGCAGCTGATGTTGTAGTCTCTGAGAATAGATGGTACAAGTTATGTACGTTTGAACCAGAATGTAAATGTTATACAATGGTTCTTGATGAAAAAGATTTCCTATGTGTGGATCTCTTTGTAAAAAGTTTTAATTTTTAGTGATTTTCAGTAATCCACTGCAAATAATTCGCTTCCGCTTAAGTTAATTTTGTTTTTGCAAGTTGGATGCCACACACAAAGTCTACTTCTCTTATACCCACAGAGACTATAGATGTATCCTTCCCTTTCTTTGTTGTTCCAATCCCATTACAAGGAGTGGGCAGTTTCTTATTCTAAGATGTTGGGAATAGCCTCACTTCTTGCTTTTATTCTTTTAATACATCTAAATTTGATTGAACCTTATTGCATTTAAGAATCAATTGTTTTATTCTTGTATGATTAGCAATGTTACACATTCTTCATGATCATCGGTGTAGAGAACTTCAAGCCCATGATCTAGGATGTCAATTATATCTTATTAAACCCTTGATGAGAGCTTTAGATAGATGTTTTTCAGGTAATGGGTATAGGATCTCTAGGTAATGCAATGACAAGCCTAGAGTGATTTTGGTCCGGGTTCAAACTTAACATTGAAAGGGGGAACTACATGGTATCAATGTTATTTATTCATACTTATTTGTGATGTAGTGAGGGAGAAAACACATGTAATAGCGGTAAAGCTCACTAACCCTCATGTTTCCATCCATCAATAATTTGGTCTTTATTTCATTCATATTACTCTTGCACTTAATGTAATCAACAACCAAATACTCTTTTGTTACTCTTCCTAGTTTGGTTAAATCATTTAATCGATTCTCAAAAATGTTGTCTGTTGGGTTCATACTAAAGTGTACTATGATAAGATCTGTTTACTAGCGGGTGGGATTGTTTTGCTATCATTTTGGTAAAATGTAGGGCTTTCATCCCTGGTGAAAATTTAAGTGTGAGTAAATCCCGCATCATATTTTGGCACCATTGTAGGAGACAATAAAAAATTTATTTATTTAATTTAAGTATATTTACTTAGTATTCTTCCTTTCATTTGATCATATTAAAAATATTCTTGATTTACTTCTCTTCCATTCTAATAGAAAATTATCTATCTTTCCAGCATTCATATAATATGAAGTGTTCAACACAATCATTTGTACAACTATCAAATATGTGGTGACTTTAATCATGACATGATATCTTGCCTAGATCTATCTCCACTATTCAAAGCAAAGCTTCATGAGATTGGCCCCACATTTAGTGTCACACCTAATCAATACATATGTGATGGGGATCATATTCAATAATATTTTGGGACCTATTTGATCTACATGCTATGACGATCATTTTCCTAATGTGTTGGACTATAATCAACAATATTTTTGGAGCTATAGTGATGAGAAATAATATGATGATCAGCCAACATTAAGAGTACAAATTGGATGCTCTCAAGAAAATGTTTGTCAAGGAAGAAGCTTGAAGAAATGGTTAGTGGTGCAAATGGCTCAACTTGTTCCGCTCACCCTCTCAGGGGTAGATGGAGTATCCAAACATGATTATTTCTGATGATGTGATGATACCATCCTAGTGTGGACACTACCAGATTCACTGATAATCACAATGACTGAGGAACTACAACCATTGTGTGATATGTACACTTGTTTTTCATCCTTCTCTATGATTGAGTCTTTTGTACATTTGTATGAAATGTCTTGATGGGAGGATGTACCTTACATGAGTGTAGAATTTGAGGCTCCACAATTTGTCCCAATTCCAGAACCTAAACTAGTCATTATCAATGATCAACCAACATTTTTTACTCTATTCTAGAAGATGAACAACCAACTTCAAGTACATGTCAAGTTGTTTTAGATGAAGAGAGGTCATTTTAGCAGAATATCTACATTCCACCTCAACCATTTTTATCCCATATTATCTTGATTTAGATCAAGAGCTAACACCTCCTAATGATGTTTTCATTCCTCCACTATCTAACTATGTTGTTTATTTTCCTTCACTAATGCCTTCCCCACCCATTGATGATTTAAGTACTTGCCATATGGAGGAACTAGAGCAAGATATTGAGTCAAGGGAGGATTTAACTTTCCCCATTGACCCAAATCTAGTTGTATGATTATCCCAGAGGATTGACAAACAACTGAAGATATGTAACAATTTGATATTTACTGGGATGATTCTACTAATGAGTTAATTCCTCCCATACCAACACCTCAACTCCTACATGCAAATCTTGACAATGAGGAAAATCCAGAGCCAGATCCCCTGACTGATATAACATAGATGGCATAACATGCAGTCAACTCATCCTTTACTACCTTAACCATAGAAGAAGGTAGTCCACTGCCATTATTCATGGATGAGCTAATCTAGAAGACACTATACAAGAACCAATCATGTTATGTGCCTTTTCTTCCATATCCATATACATTGACAACACTTCCTGAATTGATGAAGGAAGAGTTTTTGATCCTACTAGATGGTTTGCAAGAAGATAAGAAAATCATTTCAATCATTAGAAAGCCCCATTGCTCTACCACAACAACCCAATTATTGGATTTCACCATGGCACTCCTCTCCTTAAGGTCCCAATCCTAGTCAACATTCCTTTCAGTCAAACCTTCTTTGAGTTTGGAGTACCATCTATATGAGCCTCACAAGTTTCTTCCCCTCCATTTAGAATTTATTATTTTCTCAAGGGAGAGAAAAAATCTAAATTCATTGTGGAGGGTGGGTGGTATGTATCTAACTCCACCTACACCTTTCTATCTTTAATTTCTTTGTTTTAATTTTAATAGCATAGCATTGCATACATGCATAACATTTAGTTAGAATCTCTCAATTTTATAGAGTAAACAAATATATTATCTAGCTAGCTTAAATTCATATTACTATTTGCAACCATGCATGTTTTCATCACTTACATGCCCTTATTTGAAGAAACACCCCCTAGTGACCAATTTATGAAACTAAGCAATGTCTAGAAATCACCCTTTGTGTAACATCCATGACCTAGGTTATGTTCTAAACCTAGGTGTTTTGCCTAATAAAGTTTATTAGATGCTTGCTCTTATTTCTTGAAAAGTAATTAAGGCTCAAGAGGAACTTATATTTCAATTTCAGTCCTTTTTTAATAATGTTGAAAATTGTTTTGTTAATTTTGGACTAATATGCAAATTACACAAGTTGAAGGGTTAAATTGCAAATTGTGCATGATAAGATGTTCCTCATGTGTTTAAGCATCATGAGAGTGAAGATGATGTAGATTTATGGCTTGTGGAAACCTGAATACCAAGAAAGAGCTGGTAAAGCAATGTTTGTGCATTAAAACCTAGTTTTGGTGTAATGTGCAAATTACCCAAAACCCAGGGTTCAATATGCAAATTACCACTTCAATAAGGTTCCTAATATTTCTTTGCATCATTTAGAGCAAATAAAATGAGAGGGCCTCTCATTTGTACCTCTTTGGAGGAGAGAGAATCTTGATATTAAAATAATCAAGATTTAAGCATAATTGGAACTTTACTTCCATTTAGTGCAAAAATAAATAAAATAATTGAAGGGCCTTCAACCAAAAATGAGATGGTTGAATTTTCTCAAGTGTGAACACCTTTTTGCTTTTTCTAGGCCACGAAAATATCCAAAGGAAGTGGATAACTCACTCACAATATTATAAGAAAAAGAAATATCCACTCACTTATGGATATTACTATAATATGATTTAAGGTGCTTAGTTTGCTTTCTTTTAAATCATGGATAATTGATATGAATAAGAGGCAAGAAGGATAGACTCGTATCCAAGGAATTGAAGGAGGAAGAGGCGGCACTATTTTTGGAATTAAATGATTTTTATATGGCATTTTCTCTCTCATTGAATTTCTTATAAAAGCACCCTTTCTAAGCCAAATGAAAGGCTTTCCCGATTCTTTTCTTTCTCACCTTTCTTTGGCCGACCAAGGGAGCTTGGAGCAATACGAGGACGACCCCCCAACCTGTTGGTAAGCTTCTTGACCTCTTTTCACCTTGATTCTATGGTGGAAATCGAAAATCAATGCATGATTTCTTCTTATCTCCACTCCATCTTCAGTTCTAGCCTTTCCTTTTCACTCAAAGCTTGAGGACGAGCCTTGGGATAGTGAAAAGAGTTGCATCCACAATTTTTGACGTGATCTTGGAGATTTGGAGCTCAATTGGAGGCGGGTAATATAACTTGAACCCTTATTCTTTATTATTGAATTCAATTTCTCAACCCTTTATGTTCAATTGATCTTTGTGTAATTCCTTTGGTTGATTGATGCAATCACCATGAAAATCATAGAAAGTTTTGTGGGTTTAGAGCTTGATGATGATGAAATCATCATAAGCACACACCTCCCCAAATATCAGTTGCAAACGGTTTCAACATCATGGTCCAAATAGTTTCACCAAACTGTTTGGAGACCAAACGGTTTTCAAACTGTTTGGTGATTTGAGTCCCAAACCGCATGAGAGTGTTGACCGTTTGGATGGGTTGACCGTTTGAGGTCTGAACCATAGAAAATGTTGGATGATGATCCAAGGGTTCCAATTGATTGATTCAATATAAAGACAAACCTCCAAGTGGAAAACCCTAATCGGCTCAGTGCTGAATTTGCAACTAATTAAGTTGATGTTTTGAGTTGATTAGCCCAAACGGTTTCAAACCATTTGGAGGTCACCCCAAACGGTCTCAAAACCATTTGTAGGTCAACCAAGACCATTTGGAGGTCTAGGGTTGAATATGGTTGAGTAATTTAGGAGTTAGAGATATCAAACCAAAGTGCAATCAATAGATATGTTGATGATCAATCCAATGATGCAGACCCTAATTGGATTTCACAATTTTTAATGAATAATGAGGCAAACGGTTTCAAACCATTTGGAGGTCATCCAAACGACCTCAAGACCACATGAGGTTAAGCACCTCAAGACCGCATGGATGGTTAAAGGTGGTTATTGAAGGATTGGAAATCCAAGGGCCAATAATTGTTGAACTTCAATAACTCAATTGATTGAAGGATTGGAAATCCAAGGGCCAATAATTGTTGACCGCATATGAACGGTTTCAATGAATGTATCTAAAGAACCCTTGCAGTTTTGAGATTGATTTGTCCCAAACGGTCTTGAGACCGTTTGAGTCCAAATGGTCTTAAAACCGTTTGGGGTCAAACAGTTTCAAAACTGTTTGGAGACCAAACGGTTTCAAAACCGTTTGGTGATGAAACCTCAAAACCGAATGAAGGTCAATTATGATTCAATCATTTGGAAATTGAAGGTGGTGATTGTTCCAATGATCCAATGATTGATAGTGATGGTAATCAATGAAGGTACAAAGGTTGAATTCCTAAAAGTACCTAAATGATTGGTACCATTAAAGGGATAAACCCTAATTGTTTATAAGAACAATAACCTAGTACACTATGTCAATCATAGATGTATGTACTTGATTGAGGGTTGATATAACCTAATCAAGTTGAGAGGATGATAGAATGGAAATTCATACATGAGTATGATTCATGTTGTGATTAAGGGTATGATCCTTAGCAAAGAGATCATGAAACCCTAATTATGAGCGTAAACCCTAATCAGGATGAATAGTAAACCCTAATTGTGGGTAATTGAATGTGAAATCCTAATTTGGATGATTAGTAAACCCTAATTGTGGGTCATTGAATGTAGACCCTATTCTGGGGTAAAATCTAGGTGAAACCCTAATTTAGGGCAAAGCTATGTGTGAAACCCTAATTTAGGGCAAAGTTATGTGTGAAACCCTAATTTAGAGCAAAGCTATGTGTGAAACTCTAATTTAAGGCAAAGCTAGATGAAACCCTAATTGAGGGAGATGTCAAGTGGAATCCTAATTTTAGGAAATACTAAGTGAAACCCTTATGTATAAGGATGATATGTGAAACTCTAATGAAGAGTGATACTAGGTGAAATACATATGTATGGGAGATGTTATGTGAACCTCAATTTATAAATATGAAAAATCCTATTCCTAATAACGGAATAGGGATTAATGTATTGACAAATATAACACCTAGAGAGGTTGATAATGGATATCCTTATATCAATAGTTCCTAGCTTAGGGATGAGTCCATATCATTAGCAATGGTTGTAATTTCTAAATACAGTGACTTATGACTAATACATTACATGATGAATGTGATGAACTGGTATACAAAGTATTAGGATGGGAAATACCCTATTACAATCTAAGTGGATGAACTCAAGTAAGGTAATGGTGATGAGGGAAGTGATACATCAAAGTATGATGGATATCACATCCAACACCTCAAGTATGTTATGCCTTAATGTATTTAAATCCAATATATTTGGATGAGTGACAAATGAATTGTGTCATGTCAGTTGTTACATTCAGATGCAATGCACTTTGATGAGTGTAGGCTAACATGCCTTATGAAAAGGTTAATCCAAACCAATAAATTATGATGTAATTATATTCTGATAAAGATGAGAGAGAAGCTTATACTTTGTGATGATAATTAATTTAATGATGAATGATGAGAATAAATAAGTATGATTGAATACTTATGTTATCCATGATTGATTCCTAACTGTGTGAAGCAATGGAATAGAACTTGATCATTAATATATGATCTTGAGAACCTATATGGTTATTTATGGAAGACCCTAATCCAGGGAAATGATGTATAAATCCGTAATATAGGATGATGAAAGTGATACAAAACCCTATTACAGGGTGATGCTATATAAAGTCCTAACACAGAATAATCCTATGTGAAGCCCAAATATAGATTGATGAGTTATGAATGTAACAAGAAAACCCTTGTATTGCATGGTACTGATATATAATTGTTATTATGAGTATTAGTCAGGCAGTTATGTTGAGATGATGAACATAGCCAGGTATGGACTATGATGCTCTGTATATTGAAAATGCTTTATGGGCTTCATAAGACACAATATGCCTTGTTTCTTATTATGGGGCAATAAGAGGTGATATGAACCTTGTGAACTATGTGGAATACTTTGTGTAGTAAGAATCATAATTTCCTAGGTCAGTTGACCTGAAAGTATCAAGTTACCTAATAAGTGGTAACAAGTATTCTATGATGAGTTAAGGGTTTGAGTACCCACATTCTATAATTATGATTATGAACTTGTTAAGAAATGGAAATGTATTTGATGAGATAAGGGATTAAGATCCCAATACTTTGTTAAAGAGTATGGCGATAGGATATGACTCCACAAAGACAATGCCAGGTATTAGCTATGTAATCTAAGCCTGAAGAGAGTATGTGTTGTAGTTATAACTCTATAGTGAATAAATGTTATACATGTTCTTCATATTCCTTAATGGATAAGTGATATGCTTCTCTATCAAGTTTTAGCTGCAATACCTTAGATAAGAATAATGTTTTAATCTGTTAAACAAGTATGATTCCTCTGTTCAGATTTATCTGATTAATTGCAATAATAATGTTTCTGGAAGAGAGTTATATCTCTCGCTGGGGCAATTTACAATTGTCTCACCCCCGTGGGAATCATATTTTTAGGTGGAGGCGGACGAGGAGGCAGGAATCCCTCAGTAGGTGAAGGACAGCAGCAACAGCAAAGACAGCAGTGAATTCTTAGGTGGAGACACTGGTTGTTATGCCTTGTATAGATGTAGAAAGAGTCCTATGTGTCGTCTCTGTACTCTCAGGTCCTCTGAGTAGTAGTTACTTCTTTCGAGATTTTGGCTCAGTGCCTCGAGATTTTATACTGCCTGTGTTTAGCTTAACAGGGCAGTTAATGCTTGAAATTCTCAAAAAGAGATGATACGGGATATGTACCTTTGAACAAGAATGTAAATATGTTACTTTGGTTCTATGTGAGAAAGTTTTCCTTTGTGTGGATCTCTCTATAAAATGATTTTAATTTTTAGTGATTTTCGATAATCCGCTTCTTAGTGAACGCTTCCGCATTAGTTAATCATGTTTTTGTGAGTTGGATGCTATACTTTGTGTCCTAGGAACCTAAACATCATGTTTCCCTAGAAAAAATGGTAGGTATTTGAGGAACTAAGAGGGATCAAACACATTGTTTGCCTCTCTGATTAGTGAAACAAACCCATGGAATCATTGCTTTCCCTTAACATGTCACTTTTTGAGCATAATGGGACTAGAAGAGAAATCTGATGTACAAAATTATAAATCAAGTAGCTTGTTGATTAGACTCCTCTTCTATGCTACTTATTCCATATTACTACCTTCCATACACCAAAAATAAATAAAAATACACAAAAGTTCCCAATCGTAAATTCATAGTGGAACACCCCCTCCTTCTTCTTCTCCATACCCATCTCTCTGTGGTAGGGGCGTATCACCAAAACCAATAAAATATGTCAATGTGCACAATAAGAAAAGCTTGTAATTCATTCATGTTTAATAAGAAAAAGAATACAATCTCAAGTCAATTAGAGGAGAGATTCATATCTTCCTTATATTCCCACTTGCTCTCTATTTTCCACACAGGGACACAATGGATGTCTCATTTTTTTTATCCTTTTCATGCACCCATAATGTTGGAATATATGCATACTTGTTGTACTAGGGGAATCTCTGAACTCTCATGAAACTCTTAGATGTACTTCATATTAACCATACTAGTGAGAAAGTGCTTTTGGGGAAAAAAATCAACAAGAGATACATGGATAGATGTGTTATATAATATCAGGAAGTTGGGAAGGTTTTCGGTATTAGGTGGTACAAAAATGAGAATGACGTGAATGTGAGGCAATTGCATGGGTTGAAAGTATTTACATGGTGACTATTTTAGATTTTGTGTTACTTAAGATGAGCAATGTTTAAGTTTGGGGTTATTTGATGACTGCATATTCATACTAGTTTTAGTTGCATTTTATCTTAGTTTTGCATTCATACTCCCAATTTTACTTTATAATTATCTCATAAATATATGCCCCCTTAATTTATCTTAATTTGTAGGGTTCTAATCGAATTTTTTGGTTTTCAAGGCATGTTCAATCTACATTCTATACACACAAGCATAAGAAATATTGGTTCTGCTAATCAACTAGTAGGCACAAGAAAACTTTGATATTTGGGACATGATTTCATTGATCCATCCCTTTGTCGGTTAATTTCATTGTTTGGTACCTTATTGAGGCATGCCTATGCCCCCACACAAGTAGCCCCCAGGGGTGGTGTGCTTTAGTTGCACTTTCATCGATTGACATCCCTACCTACCAATGAAGAGTGTGTCTTTAGATGAAATTGTATACTATCTATAAATGGAAACACACAAACATATAACAATGAGAACTATGCATGCATCATCAACAACAAAGACACATACTAATGAAACTCCAACATTTCATATTCCTGATAAAATCTTGGCTATTACCGATTGATGATATCTAACCTAGATGAAGTAAATTTGTGGAAGACGATGATGAAGAAGGAGTTTTATTGGATATTCAAGATCCTCAACATTAGGAGGACATCCCAAGTGTATTTTGATATGTATGTGAGTGATTAAGTCCCATTTTAGTAATTTGAACATGGGTTGTTTTGTGTTTATGGTTATTGATTATTAATTGGGGATCTTTGTCAAACTTTGGTTTTGTTCTATTTGTGTTGATTTAAGAGGGAACCCCTCCCTTGAAAGGCCACCGAAGGACCCACTTGATATAGTATACTCTTGAGACCAAACATGTAGTGCCAAGATGCTCAAATGCCATGCCTAATTATCTCTATGTTGTGTCATTCAAGTGTGCATTGACACAAATCAAACCCAAGACCCTTTGTGAGGTAGATTGCACTTTACTACATGCACCACTCCTTGCCTGGGGTTTTATGATCATCTAATAAAAGTTCTTCTTTGATGAAAAATTACTACCTCTAGGTTTACCTTATGAATTTGAATTCATCAAGAGTAAGAAATGAAGGATTTGCCTTTGTTTTTGATAATACAACCAAGTTTAAATTAAATGAGTAAGACGGTTACAAATGGAATTGTTATGAATAATAACTGACATAACTATATCATTAGTGGATATTTTATGAATGTAGTTATATTTTTCTTATGAGATTGAATCTGTGGGTTCTAAAAGGAATGTGCCATGTTTTGACTATTGAAGGTATCAAGTCAATAAAGAAATTGGATAAAAATGTTTCTAACTGATTAGTTAAATGATAAAAAATGTTATGCATGGCATCTAGATATAATGAATGATATTGACTACATTTATATACTCTTTAATAACATTACTGAGAGAAGAAGTCATCATGCTAATGATGATAAAGAAGTAATGAAGCTTGTTATTCCATTCACTGGTTGTAAATTAGAAAAGTAATCCTACTTTTTGGATAAGATTGTGTAAATGGAAAGAAATACTCTAGATTGATATTAGTACATAAAATGGATGATAAGAAGTATTTTGAAGATCATATAATGCTAATTTCTCTAATCGTGTTTCTTCAGGTTAATGTGGCAATCTCACTTAAAGAATATCATTTCTCAATAATAACATAATTATTAATCTAATAATAATAACCCTTATAATGTGGATATAAGTAATTATAAACTAATATATTTATTTAATTAAAGATTGTTATTAGGAATGGAACAATATTCATATAATTACCTATATAATTTCAAAGTTTAAATTACCTACAATATGAGTATCTTAGTGAACAATAAGGAATGGAAAAAGGTGAGATAAATTATAATGATAACTAGTGGATAAATATTAGTGAAAGAAGTATAAGGAAGGGTTTAATTTGGTATGTATGTATATATTTTGATAAACCTAATTTGAAGTATTGTGCAGAATTTTCTGAAGAAAGTAATATGTTGGATTAAGTGAATTGGAACAGTTCGTTCTTATGAAAATATTGAATAGGAAATGAAAGACTAACAAATATAAAGTGAAGTATAAATAAAGATATATTCGAAGTAGTCTAACCTTCACCAGAATACAAGGAGTAAAGTAGAAGAAATGAGCTGAATTCTTGAATAAAAATAATAACTTAAACTAACTAAATATATATATGAATTTCATTTAAAGATAAAGTTGAAGTATAAAGAAATGTGTACACTTTAATATGGTATTGGATGGTAATGGCATTACTAGAATACTTACATATTGTGAATGATTTATATTAATGGAATAAAAATAAAGTGTTATATAATAACCTAACAGAAGACAAGTAAAATATTTAAAGTTATTGTTGGATTTTATAAGTTATAAATTTTCATTATAAAGTGTGAGTTGGGTAAAATGATAAAAATGAAATTGTATGTGTTAAAGGACATGAAGTGATGAGTATTTGAGAAACCTTGATTAGGTAGATGCTAGGAAATGATACAAAATGGCCCAATGGTGGCAATTTGAGAGACATGGTATGAGAATGGGGATAAGACATATTATGTTATTTAGATAATGGTGTTGATATATGTGATCTTTAATTATGGTGTTTCTTGTTCTACCCTAATGTTATACATATTATTATAAATGCACAAGGATAGATACAAATGATATATCATAAGTTATAATCTTCTTATGATGACCAAGATGATTAAATAAAAAAGGAAATCATACCACCTAGTTAGGTACCCTAAACATTGTGAGTTGCCTCCTTGTCTGTACTAGGAAACTGGAATAGACTTCCATGCGGCAATTAAACAACTAGGAGAAGGATTTCCATAGTTTGTATCTAAACCCTAAAGGATTGACCAATAGCACTTAGGGATTCGTCACTTGTTGGGTGATCATATCCTGAATCCTATTTGGCTAAATTCTAAGTCTTAATGTAAACGTTGTTTATTGAAAAATGTGATATATTATGAAAAGTTATATAATATGTGGTTTGTACATGTCTTGTACTAATATGAGGATCAATAGAGAGGGTGAGTTCCCTACCTCAGCTTCTTTAGGAAAACCGATAATAGATCAGTGCATGTTGTAGCTATATTAAGGTGTCTGGCTAAATGCTAAAATAATGACAATGGGTCATTGACTAAGTGTGGATACGTCTAGATGGTGAGGTCCAAGGCAAGTAGTATTTGAACAAGTAAATTAGAAAAAAAGATAATTTGATTGTTTTATATTATACTCTATTTACTACATGTTTTTCACCTAATGGAAATTGAATGTGTTCTATGTGCTAACTGGTTTTTATTTGTTGAAAATGAATTATTGTACCTTCTTTGTATGAAACATGATTTGTAATTCTAATCATAGGCTATAAAATGCCAAATTTATATATACATCCACATGAGCATAATTGTCAATTGCTAAGTTATAATATCATTTGGTGTTACATTAGTTGAATAAAGGAATAATTGAATCTCAACTATCACATGATTACATGTTATTTCTCATTATAAATAGTTTACATGTAAAAGAAAACTTAACACAACTGATGACATTGTTTAAAACCTAAACAAATATAAACTAGTATGATAAATAAGATCAGTCTGGTGCGGATAAGGGCACCCCACCATGGCACCCTTTATTATTTTGTTGTGTCCTTTTCTTGAAGTCTCTATTTCTACTTTTTCTCCTATTCATCTCCTATGAAAATCCCATCCCCAACCATGCATTGGAAAAGACGATAACCAGTAAGTGGCTTGACTATTTCAGATATTTGAATACTGGAATAAGAAAAGATTATACATTATTCTTAAACATTATGCATGAAATCTAGCATAAGAATTTGTAGAAGACTTAAATATAAACAAGTTACCTTTCTTAAGTCTTAGTTTGTATCTTTTTATGTAACTCATGTTTGAGAGTTGTACTCTAGTATCTAGGTCTCATGACCTGCACTCTGGTGCCTGGGTCATCTTATTTGAGTTGTCCTACACTAAGGGCATGACATCATGTCCCGCATAGGCATGGGTCATATCTCTTGAGTTAACCTACACTAACGCTTGAGTCTAACTCCACAATCTTGTGTCATCTTAAATCTTATCTTAATGTGAATCTCAATACATGAATATTAATGTGTTTTATCTTGAATCTTATCTTGAATCTTAATGAAATATGATATATATAAAAATAGAGCATTAAGCAAAATTCTAGAATCATAATCTTTTCTATTAAACTTTATAAACATATTTTATAATTTGAAATCTTAAAACATAAGATCACATACATCATGAGTATCATACTTACCATGTAAACATGCTAAGAACAATACATAGTGATTACTCATGGGCATGGACCACATACCAATATCACTAGAAATTAAAAAAAACAATTCTCCTAATAAAAACCCTAAATCAACCTATAATATGTTCAAGGTTTTTAATTAGGATTCGAAACACTAATTATGTTAACTCTCAATCTTTGTGAAAACAAAGATAAATCATATCATGTTACCTAGCACACTGTCTAAATAACAAAAGGGCAATAAAAAATCATATAATGTTTGACTCCATCTGAGTTATAACTTAATTTCTATGATCTTTTGGGGATTAAAACTATAATTAACCAATAAGAGCTGAGACAAATTGAATAAAACATTTTCTGAAATCTCATCCAAGGGAAAGAAGTAAGGTCGATATACCCTTGCAATGAATTCTGACCTCAGGCGTGATAGGGGTGATATCAGTCACAATAAAACCACGAAATCCTCAATTTACCCATGTTAGTGTGACAAAAATAAAAATGATGCAAGGAAATCTCAGTATATTGACTGCCAATCTTGTTCCTGAACAAGAACTCTACTCAACGACGGTGATGGGTAAGAAAGACCAGAACTTGTATATTGATCTCAACCATCAGGTTAAATCTTGGATGATGCTCCTCAAGGTCCTCCTATCAGAAAGATCCCTCAAGGGAACCAGAGGTGGCCCAGACACAAAAATAACACCTTCTTACCATGGAAGAAGTAGCGACTCATCTACTGGGTAGGAAATTATCAAAGTACAATGTAAATAGCCAAATGGAACCAACCATTGAATCTTCCATGGGTGTAGGAAGTCAAAGCATAAAGAAATTACATAAATGCAACCACAATGAACCTAAAGTAGATTGTCAAGGCCAAAATAGGCTAGCCAACCCAAATTTAGGTTTCGATCAAGTAGTAATAAATTACAACAAACGTTAAATAAAAGTGGTTCCGCATAAGCATTTTGAAGTGTAGGTAGATTTCCACAAGAAACTCTACTATGGAAACTTGTATAGTCTTGCCATCTCCAGTGAGGAAGCTGGAGTTTGTTGACCCAACACAAGGCTAAAACATGCACTCGAATACATCCTTAAAAGAAAATTTGCAAGGTAAGGATGCTTACATGTGGTGGAGATTGACTAAAGCATCTTGAGAATCCTGCTCGAGCTCACTAGTGTTGGGAAAGAATACCTAATCAGTAACGAGTCTTAAGTTGGCTATGAACATAATTGATGACATCCAAGGCTCACTAGGAGTCCATAGAAATTTTTTGGGATAACTCATGGTGCTACAGAAGTCTCTTCCTCACTCTACAATGTGTGCCTAGTCCAGGAGAGTGGCGAGATTGGGCGTCTTCATGAGAAAGGCACCTAGAGGTTGACTCAGGGAATCCTAGACTCTAGAAGAACTCCTAAAGTTGATTATGGCTAAAAATTTGGAAGTCTTTGCAAGGGTACAAAATGAGTGGTGTTGAGATATTGAGCAAAGATGTGGGATAATGTTACCCTGTCAGCACCCTTCTAGCATGAGAAAGGAGTTGAGGTCTACTTCCTTTAGATTCTAATGTAATAGTTCCAAGTGAACCTGCATTAAAACTAGCATGTGACCCACTGTTTTGATTTGGACTTAGGTGAAATCAATTTGGTGGACTTCATGATTCTATTAAGGTCAAAGGGATTTGTTTATGTGTTCATTTCTCCATTTAATCAATGACCTAGTTAGGTTAATTCAAATCTAATGAAACTCGGTGTCTTGCCTAATTCAACTGTGAGAATCCAAAAATCAACTTGGACCTTACATTTGAGCTAGTCAATTGTGTGCTTTATAATTTTTTATCATTAAATGTGTTACTCTTCCTATTTCTTTATCAATAGGTATACAAAGTTTGGGGAAGCAAAGTTTCAACTGAAATAAACTATCTATGCAAGTCTTTTAAAATCTATGGAAATTTTGTTCCATACACTAGTCGTGGATGGACTCACATTATCAAAAATGGTTTGGTTTCTTATGATCCAAATATAATAGAGCACAAGGATGGACATGAGTTTGCTTCTTTTGTCTGCCAACTCCATCAAGTAATCAAGAGAAATGTGTATAATGGTTGTCTCTGATCTCGCCCTTACCCAGATGTCCTTAGAAAATTGGAAGTCCCGTAGAATATGCCTCACTATTTCTATTTGCAAGTGCTAGACAACATCTCGAGGCAAGTTGAATCTCTCTCTTTTATAGAATATCTTTTATAGTTATCTTTCCTTGTATAATTTTCTAGTGGCTAACTCACATCCTTTGAGGTACCTTTGAGCTCCACAACCATCTGGCCCACAACACACTGGGAAATTGTTCCCTTCAGATATTTCATGTACCCTGAAGAGTGAATTTCATGAGTCCCTTGAAGTAGTATAGACCACTCTTTTGTGCCCGCTTGAATGTTATCACTGATTGCTTTTAGCTCCTATATCCCCCATACATGAGGGATAATGTCACGGAACTGTTCTTACCCCAATCCCAATCCTACTTCCTAGACAGTAGAAAAAGGATTGAAGCACCCGTCCCTAAGTGGCCCGATAGGATCTAACACACTGGCATATACAATAAGAAATAAATAACTCAACAACTGGATAATTAAATAACAAACTAACCCAATATGGCGATATATCCGATTTATCTTTGTCATCAGAGTGTATGAGTGCGGAAGCGATCTTATTCAATATTCCATTTGTATTGCCTAAAATCAAGAAAATTGAGACACAATCATGCAATTGCACGGTACGCTATCAAAATCAAGTAAAACGATTTATAACAAAATAGTATACTTGGCAGGACTTATATTCAAAGAATAACAAGCAATTTGCAAAACCAACATTTATTTGACAAGTTTTTCAAGCAACTTGAATTTTATTACGAGTTCCCATTATGCTGTAATTCGAGAAGCATGCTTATATATTTTGTGACTCTATTACCCCAACACGATGGGGAAGGTCACTAGGCTCCTTCTCACCATAGGAACATAGGAAGCCAATGTACAAGTCCCACATCTGAATGAGTGGGTTGTTGTACTCAATATCCACATTATCAACATTACCAATATCATCATCATTATCAATATACAGGCAGTCATAATGGGCATGCAATTTATGTTTTCATGTTTTTCAAAATATAGTATAGAAAAACAGAAGACTAATCATAGGGAACAATAGCTCATCCAAGTAAATAGCCAAGTATACAGTCAAGATATACATAAAAGTATCTTCATACAATCAAGGAGGAGTTATATAATAGCGTACCTTTCACCGAGATTTCAAGTATAGATCATGAGTAATAGGTCGATCCTTCGAGTTAGATCCTAAAACACAATATTTGGATCAAGGGTCAAGATCAAGATATTTGGATATCATGTTGTAATATTAGAGATTAGGGTTACACTTTCCTAGGTCAACCTTAGGGTTAGGTCATCTACTTATGATCAACCAATATTTCAATTTGTCCATCATTATTTCAAATATCAAGTATCTTCGAGTGTGAATGACTTTCCTAGGTTTCTAGGATCATGTGTGTTAACCCTAATTTATGGTCATTATCCAAGTCATCATCATGTTCCTAATTCATCATGATACTTAGCATAATTGCAATTCAAGATCAGTTTGATTAAAGTAGAGTCATGAAATGTACACTTGATCAAGGTTTTTCACAAGATTTAGATTTATTATTACAATATAAAGATTAATCCTTAGTTTAATGTGCATGATTCACATTCTAGGAGAGATAAGATACAAGATCATATCTATACTCATACATAGTCAAGTTCAGATTCAAGATCAGCATTAGAGTCATAATAAGAGTTTATCAAACATTCAACATCATTATCGAGCCATATGACAAAAATAATGGGAAATAGTTTAAGATCTAGGTATATCAGTGTAATCCATCAAGAATTATGATTTCAAAGTATTTTTAAACGAATCTTTGGGTTTTTATGATTAAAATTGATTATTTATTCTAATTATTTGGATCTAGGAATCAGGAGATACGATTTTTGCAAGAATTAAGCAATTAATCTGAATATTGAGCACAGATGGGAAGAATTACCAGAATAGGTAGCCAAGGATAAAAAACCGGCCGTTGGATCCTTGGTCAAAGTGGACAACCTTGAAGGATCGGCGGTTGAGAGGGATGCCGCTTCCAGGGCACGTGCATGGGAGAAGAGGGGAGGAGAGTGGCGATCTGGGCCCTTCACTTGTGGTCCACCCTGGACCTTATTGCATATGACGGCCTGAGTTGAAACCCATCCTTGTGCCTGAAGCTCGCATCCGAGCGTTGCTTCTCCACTAAGCTGGCGGGAAAGAGGTTGGAGTAGAAGGGCCATCTGAGCTATGCTCGAGGAACGAGGCCAACACATGGCTGGGCATACCCTTGAGCTTACGGAGGCAAAGGACGAGAAAGAGCAGCAAGGAGATGGCTAGGGCTTGAAGCCCATGGCGGCGAAGGCAGCGGCGCCACAACAGAGTAGGTGGCTGGAGAAAGGGGAAAAAATGAGAGAGGGAGCACGAGAGGGCAAGGTGAGGTGCCGGTCGAGTTCATGGGGGTAGGCCGAAGCTAGTGGTGGGGTTTTTATAGCTAGATGGGGCTAGGTTTAGGGTTTTCCTGCGGCCATTGTATCCATGGTGGCAGCCGTGAGAGAAAGCTCTCACAATTTCTCTTCAAGCTTGTTGATTCAAGGGGAAAAAGGGATGGCTGCATTTGGATTTGTGGGGGGAAACATCCTAGTTTGTTTGATTTTCGAAATGGGTCAAAAACGAGCCAAAAGCATGTGTCGGTCCCCTTGGCCTCCTCCCCGTTGTTTGCGGGAGGTAGGGGACGACCTCCTGACCGCTGGATTGGGCTGAGTTCTGTGGATGCCCAATCCAAGGGTCCAAGATCGCCCCTGCACTGGAAGATAGGATTGCTGACTTGGAAATAGTCAGAAAAGAGCAAAATAAAAGGGCTTTTTGGCATTAAACTTCAAAAACTCATAGAAAATCGTAGGAATGTTCAAATGACCTCAAATTTGGACAAAAGCTTCAAAATAATGTGTAGAATATCTAGAAAAAGTTTGAGAATCAAAAGACAAAGTTCGATTGACAAATTTGATTCTTTGGACAAAGTGATGAATGAATCCAATTTGAAGTGTTATAATGTGTACAAAATCCACATTGTTCACCATATCTTGGATTTGAGTCTCAACAATGATTATGAAGCCAAGAAAAATGATTTAGGACCATCAATAGATATAATGAGGGTGAAAGAGTAATTACTTTACTATAATGCTAAAATCCACTTTGTCACATCCTTCCCTCCTTAAAAAGGAATTTTGTCCCCAAAATTCAAAAACATCCTCAAAACTGAGACTATTCAAAAACTAGATCATGTCCTCAAATACTGGTGTATCCCCAACTATACAATCAAAATCACGTCCTCAAAGTTCAAGTAGTGCAACATCATAATTGGGATTCCATGTTCCATATCATAATCAACTTGGTACTAATACCATTTCATCATCAAGCGATTGAGTATCAAGATCAGCACATATATTGTCTAAAGTCATTATGTGAGTCATAAATATGGAAATGATCCTATTGATCACAAATTTGGTGGGATCATATTTTAGGTCAAGAAAAATAGAGATCTTGAATCAAGAGTACAAGGTGACTTTCAATCCCAAAATCTCAGGGTCTTAGCTTCTATGTTGGCCTAGGTGGGGTTATACATCCATGATTTGAGATTGCATATTTTCAACATTTTAAGACAACATCATACTTTCAATATCACTATTTCAAGCTCAAAATCAATGGGTAGGTCCCACCCTAGTCCTAGTGAGAGCTAAGCCCTAATTCAAAAATCGAGAGTCTCAACATAGTCATCATTTCAGAATTTCAAGGTTTGGGATTTTGAAGTCATTAGTCACATTGGGGGTGATATAATGTTTCAAGATTTTGTACATTCATACCAGAGTTGAAATATAGACATCCAGATCATATGTCAAATTATTCCAAAGTTAGGGTTTTTAATTCCTATGTAGACCTTAGGGGATATTATTCATCTATATCCAATATCCAAGCAACAATATTCAAGCAATGTTCGAACAACATATCATTGTATCCAAGTTTGATGAATGATCTAGACCTAAGTATATCTAGGAAATCAACCACAAGCTACAGTGAACATTGTCATATGTCAAGGTGATTATCAAATCAAGATTTAGGATTTTGTATCAAAGATGGGTTTAACCTATTAGTCTTAGGTCAACCAATCCAAATCGGGTGAAAGGGAATACCTTTCCATACTCTAAATAATCAACAGTATGAAAATTTAGAGTTAGTCAAAATAGAGATATGACCTAGGTTAGGGGAGTCATGAGTAAACTACCACCCTGATCTAGCACATCATTAATATTAGTCATTATCCATTGATCTTATTCAAATAGGGACAATATCAATGATCAAATCGTATATGTCAAGGTCATAAGATCAAAATTCATGATAATAGGGCAATAATGTCAAGATTTGTTTTGCTTTTCTTTCACGATCAAGGTAGTGATATAATTTGAAATGTGGTCCAAGATTTAGGTCTATGCTCATCATATCAAAATCGAGCTTACAAAAGGCATCAATGGTGAATAGGAAAACTACTTTTTGCATCCTAGTCTTACATCATGGTTTTGTGGGTCCTAGACTTAGTCATTTGATAGCATGGTCAAGATGTGTATAAAGTAGGATACGAGTTTTCTTAACTATATTTTAGGTTTAATCAATAATAGGGCAACATGGACATTAATCAAATAGAGACCTCATCAACAATGAGGTATAAGGTACAAGTCATCCTTATTTCACCAAATCAAAATTTACCTCAACATAAGAAGCATATAGTCAAGTTGTAACTAATTTGAGTGTTTATGATATTAGGGATCATACATGAGTATTTGTTTTCAAAATTAATTAATCAAAATCGAGTTTTCATATTTAGGTCAGATCATGGTATCAACTTTCAAGATTTAACGATATTCACTTTTCCCATGCATAAGCTACCCATAATCAAGACATCAAGTGGTAAAAGGTCATGAGAAGGACCACATGATGAGATGAGAAGACTACCTAATCTTCATCTACATGGGTGGCTTAGGATTGTACTTAGAGAAGAGATGAGATGCTAGAAGACTCTCTAGGGTTTCACAAGAGAACCTTTAGGTCCAGTTCTGGATCAATTAAGGCCAGGTAGAGCGGGGGATCTCAGCCACTGTGAAAACAGATAGGAGAAATTATGTCAGGACCCCGAGCCTAGAAACCTCAATTTTCACCATTATGGACTTTAGGGTTTCTTGGGTGTAAAAGACTTGAGAAACTATTTACTTAAGGTATATGAGAGTGTGTAAGCTCTGATACCAACTGTCACGGAACTATTCTTACCCCAATCCCAATCCTACTGCCTAGACAGTAGAAAAAGGATTGAAGCGCCCGTCCCTGAGTGGCCCGATAGGATCTAACACACTGGCATATACAATAAGAAATAAATAACTCAACAACTAGATAATTAAATAACAAACTAACCCAATATGGAGATATATCTGATTTATCTTTGTCATCAGAGTGTATGAGTGCGGAAGTGATCTTATTCAATATTCCATTTGTATTGCCTAAAATCAAGAAAATCGAGACACAATCATGCAATTGCACGGTACACTATCAAAATCAAGTAAAACGATTTATAACAAAATAGTATACTTGGCAGGACTTATATTCAAAGAATAACAAGCAATTTGCAAAACCAACATTTATTCGACAAGTTTTTCAAGCAATTTGAATTTTATTACGAGTTCCCATTATGTTGTAATTCGAGAAGCATGCTTATATATTTTGTGACTCTATCACCCCAACGCGATGGGGAAGATCACTAGGCTCTTTCTCACCATAGCAACATAGGAAGCCAATGTACAAGTCCCACCTCCAAATGAGGGGGTTGTTGTACTCAATATCCACATTATCAACATTATCAATATCATCATCATTATCAATATACAGGCAGTCATAATGGGCATGCAATTTATGTTTTCATGTTTTTCAAAATATAGTATAGAAAAACAGAAGACTAATCATAGGGAACAATAGCTCATCCAAGTAAATAGCCAAGTATACAGTCAAGAGATACATAAAAGTATCTTCATACAATCAAGGAGGAGTTATATAATAGCGTACCTTTCATCGAGATTTCAAGTATAGATCATGAGTAATAGGTCGATCCTTCGAGTTAGATCCTAAAACACAATATTTGGATCAAGGGTCAAGATCAAGATATTTGGATATCATGTTGTAATATTCAATATTAGGGTTACACTTTCCTAGGTCAACCTTAGGGTTAGGTCATCTACTTATGATCAACCAATATTTCAATTTGTCCATCATTATTTCAAATGTCAAGTATCTTCGAGTGTGAATGACTTTCCTAGGTTTCTAGGATCATGTGTGTTAATGCTAATTTATGGTCATTATCCAAGTCATCATCATGTTCCTAATTCATCATGATACTTAGCATAATTGCAATTCAAGATCAGTTTGATTAAAGTAGAGTCATGAAATATACACTTGATCAAGATTTAGATTTATTATTACAATATAAAGGTTAATCCTTAGTTCAATGTGCATGATTCACATTCTAGGAGAGATAAGATACAAGATCAGATCTATACTCATACATATTCAAGTTCAGATTCAAGATGAGCATTAGAGTCATAATAAGAGTTTATCAAAGATTAAACATCATTATCGAGCCATATGACAAAATTAATGGGAAATAGTTTAAGATATAGGTATATCAGTGTAATACATAAAGAATTAGGATTTCAAAGTATTTTTAAAAGAATCTTTGGATTTTTTTGATTAAAATTGACTATTTATTCTAATTATTTGGATCTAGGAATCAGGAGATACGATTTTTGCAAGAATTAAGCAATTAATCTATATATTGAGCACAGATGGGAAGAATTACCAGAAAAGATAGTCGAGGATAAAACACCGGCTGTTGGATCCTTGGTCAAAGTGGACCACCTTGAAGGATCAGTGGCTGAGAGGGATGCCGCTTCTAGGGCACGTGCATGGGAGAAGAGGGGAGGAGAGTGGCGATCTGGGCCCTTCACTTGTGGTCCACCCTGGACCTTATTGCATCTGACGACCTGAGTTGAAACCCATCCTTGTGCCTGAAGCTCACGTGCGAGCGTTGCTTCTCCACTAAGCCGGCGGGAAAGAGGTTGGAGAAGAAGGGCCATCTGAGCTATGCTCGAGGAACGAGGCCAACACATGGCTGGGGGGCATCCCCTTGAGCTTGCAGAGGCAAAGGACAAGAAAGAGCGTCAAGGAGATGGCTAGGGCTCAAAGCCCATGGCGGCGGAGGCAGCTGCGCCACAGAAGAGTAGGTGGCCAGAGAAAGGGGAAAAAAATGAGAGAGGGAGCACGAGAGGGTAAGGTGAGGTGTCGGTCGAGTTCATGGGGGTAGGCCGAAGCTGGTGGTGGGGTTTTTATAGCTAGATGGGGCTAGGTTTAGGGTTTTCCTGCGGTCGTTGTATCCATGGTGGCGGCCGTGAGAGCAAGCTCTCACAGTTTCTCTTGAAGCTATTTGATTCAAGGGGAAAAAGGGATGGCTGCATTCGGATTTATGGGGGAAAACATCCCAGTTTGTTTGATTTTTGAAATGGGTCAAAAACGAGCCAAAAGCATGTGTCGGTCCCCTTGGCCTCCACCCTGTTGATTGCGGGAGGTAGGGGACGACCTCCTGACCGCTGGATTGGGACGAGTTCTGCAGATGCCCAATCCAAGGGTCCAAGATCGCCCCTCCACTGGAAGATAGGATCGCTGACTTGGAAATAGTCAGAAAAGAGCAAAATAAAAGGGCTGTTGGCATTAAACTTCAAAAAATCATAGAAAATCGTAGGAATGTCCAAATGACCTCAAATTTGGACCAAAGCTTCAAAATAATGTGTAGAATATCTAGAAAAAGTTTGAGAATCAAAAGACAAAGTTTGATTGACCAATTTGATTCTTTGGACAAAGTGATGAAAGAATCCAATTTGAAGTGTTATAATGTGTACAAATCCACATTGTTCACCATATCTTGGATTTGAGTCTCAACAATGATTATGAAGCCAAGAAAAATGATTTAGGACCATCAATAGATATAATGAGGGCGAAAGAGTAATTACTTTACTATAATGCTAAAATCCACTTTGTCACAGATAACCCAAGAGTTATCATGAATAATGGTGCTTAATTTTTGATGTGTTCATGATAGATCATATTATCATTGAGTTTTCCTCTTCTAAGCATTGGCTAAGGAACTTTCCTTTCAACTAAGGATCATACCGTAGGGAAATCCTATTCCAATTATGTATCTAACCATTGGTAGGGCATAATCTTTGAACCTAAGAATGGATCTCCACATACAACTTTGTGTTTGGTTCATCTTACAAGTCCAATGGATCTCCACTTACAACTTTGTGTTTGGTTCATATTACAGGTCCAATGGATCTCCACATACAACTTTGTGTTTGGTTCATCTTACAGGTCCAAAGGGTAGCTTATTTTATATATTTGTTATGTATCCATCTAATCCATAATGAGTTCTTGCGGTTTGCAATATCCCATAGTAGTCTCAACTGCCTTCGACCAGCCTTCAACTTTTCTAATTCTAAGACATGCTTCTCTTTTTGGTTTTCATATGTCAACCCAAGATACTATATGTATATGTTTGCTTTATTCTTTGTCCCCCCACAAGAAATTTCTTAACATCCTATCAATATCTTCCATTATATCATTAGGAAGAGGGAATATGCCTATCAAGAATAGATGATAGGATGATAATGTGGGGACAATTAATTCTAGTCTCCTATCCATAGAAAGGAGCTTTGTTTTCTAAGAGTCAAATTTCTTCTTCATCCTGTCTACGAGAAGCGAGCACACACTATTCATCAATTTACCTACAATCAACGGTACACCTAAGTATCTAATCAGAAAGTCAGTTTCCATGATCTCTAGCAAAGAACTCTTGTGATTTGGTGCCATCTTTCTTAAGAAAAACTGGGTTTTTTACTAATTTAGTTCTAGACCCGAGAGGTGCTCGAACTCATTCATACAATTCTTGATGCCTTCTGTATCCTTTTATTCAGCCTCGGAGAAAATAAGGAGGTCGTCAACAAAGATGAGGTGAGAGATTGTCACTTCTCCAACCTTAATGAGGGAGATTGTGCCATCCTTTAAAATTTTATTTAGAATAAAGGTCAATTTTTGCATCCCTATGAAAAAAGGTAGGTGGGAAAGGTGTTACAACCTCAATTTTGCATATGTTTTCATGATTGAAATGTATTGATTTTATGAATTTGGACTTAATTGAAAAGGTTGTATGCTTTGCTTCAAAGGATGGATTTCTTTGCAAATATTCCTTTGGATAGGAATTTTGGTATTATTATTATTATGTTAATCCAATAAAGGATATAAAAGAGCAGAAAAGTCCAAATATTAGAAAAGATACAAGATAATGAATTTTTAAGCAAAATATTTATGAGAAATACATAGAAATCTCTAGAAAGTGGCATTAATGGCCACAATTGAGTAAATTTCGTTTATATGTGTTTTCTAATGAAAGAAAAAGGGAAAAGAAATAAAAGATAATTCTAGAAATATGGAGGAAAATAATATTCCAAGAAATAATGATATTGTTTTAATAATATGACTAAAAGGGAAATTATCATATAAGATGTCCCAAGGGTTTTTATGATTTTCCGAGAAAGGAGGACAAATAGTCTAAAGAATATACCAAAAAAGAAGGTGAACCAACAACCAAGTTTTGAAGAATATATTGAGGAATAACTCAATAAATGAATCCTCGTTCTATACCTTCCTTGATAGATTTGTAGGATATGACCTTTTGTGAAAACGAAGAGTTTCTACTTTGGGAAAGGAATAGAGGAAAAAAAATACTTTTATATAAGTGGCTTATCCAATGAAAAGTATTGGGAGTTAATCTCTTTCTTTTTTTAAGCACGTTGTTTACCAAAGAAGTGACAATAGATGTTTCATGATCCATCGTTCCTCAACTTCAAACCCTAAGAGTTTTAACTCACACCCTATATAAAGGGAGTTGTGGATGCGTGACTAGGGCACCCTAAACCATGTCATCGTCACCAATACGAAGAAGGACGTCCTTGACCCTAGTGCAACCCCACCCTCTCCGCCAGTTTGTAGAAGAGCTCGATACCAACCTGCGATAGCAAAGGGGGGCCAAGTGGTGGTAGGAAACCACCCCTCCTCAATGATCGTGACTGGGAACACAACGGTGAGTGTGTTCCGGGGTCCGTCCTTCATGACAGAATCTTGGGAAGCAGATGGCCAGGGATGTGTAGGAAGAGCGGCCCGACGCTAACAGATGGCGTCGGAGGTAGGCTGCTATGGAAGACGAGTCTTGAGAGCATGGAGCCCTAAAAATGCGAGCGAGCTAGTAGGGGCGTTGAGTCTCATCGGACAGAGACGGGCAATTCTTTAGATGTGGGAGTAGCTACGGCGAAGAAGGGGACTGTGTGGGGAAGAAGGAGAAGATCCCGACATCTCAATAATGGCAGGAATCCACGATAGCCTAAAGAACGGGCAGTGGAGATGGAACCGAGAAGGAAGGCGGGCGGTGTGAGTTTCCATGGAGGGGTAGATTGGAGTGTCGCCGATGAAGATGTGGCAGCACAAGGCAGATGACAGGAATCCACACCTGCTGCGGAACGCGCTTGCAGCGAAACACGCGAGGAAGAAGAAGATTCATAGACAAAATACCAAACGGCCCATGTGGCTATGCATCATTAGCAAGGGCAGAGATGTCCTTTCCATAGAAATCCCAGCCGGCCGCCAAAGATGATAAAATCAGGTAACCTACTGACATGTCAGCCAAGGATTGGTCGATATATAGTTATTTTGTCAAAAATGTTAACTCAATATTGGTAACTCGGATGGCAATATATTATATATGGATTTTGATCAGAAAAAATTAAGGAATTCAATAAAAATGTTATTAGAACCTAATTTCACTTGTAATGCTAAAACTGTCTAAAGTGATCATATCATGCATTGAACATTGATTAAAAACCCTAATTGTGATTGGAGATCGAATCTATGATGCCTAAATAGTTAATTAGAGCTCTATTAGCCTGTTGGATGATAAAATATGAATTGAATCTGATATAGATGGGAAGTTGCTTGTTTTAGGGATTTAATATAGGAATCCATGATAATGCATATAGAAACCCTAATTTAGGGTAAAGGAAGGGATTAATATGGTTTATTCGAATTATTTGGAAATATGTTGATAATTGTTGATCCTAAGAATGTTAGGAGAGATAGAACAAGATAATTAGGGTTTATGAGTAGTTTACTATTTTAGGGTTCATAGTAGCAAAAGTGATAATGAAACCCTAATTGTAAGTGAAATCCTAAAAGAAATTAGAAACCCTGGGAAGCAAGTTAGATTGAATAGATCTTGATAACATGAGTAGTGAAGCAATTGTATGATTATTTTAGGATCTTGTTATGTGTGCTTGCTTGCTTGGATATCTTACTTTCATGGATTATTCTATCTCAAATCAGCCTGACAGGTATGTGGTTACGCTTATGAATAATCGCTTTAGTTTCACGATGATTCATGAACGTTTTATCGGTTGCCTAAAAATAACTGGTTGTATGAATTTTACTTTAGGCAACTATAAAGTGACTATGATTATCACTATAAATATATATAACTGGCTTAGATTCAGGTCCTCCTCTATGGCTTTGTAAATGCTAAAAAGGGTAACCTAGAGTAAGGTATAGGCTATCATGAGTTAGAAATTGGGCTACCCACGTGTAGTACCATGAGACTCTATAGCACACCATGAGTTAAGGAGTGGGATACCTATAGGTAGTGCCATGTGACTCAACCCTAGAAATTGATTCATTTGTTAGGTAGGATCATGAGGGGTTTAATGGGGATCTACCATGAGGAAGGTAGCATCTAGGTCTACTACAGGGACAACGTAGAGGATATGATATGTGGGGATCACGCAGTTATATTTAAAATATAAAGTTGGTTGTTAAACTATAATTGACTGCAATATGTTGTTATTAATTACACAATTATTGTTTCCCCCACATACCAGCTTTATGCTGACCGACATTTTGTTTTTCGGCATTTTAAGTACAAGTGAAAAGAACAAACAGTAAAGTGGCATATGTTGAATTAAATATGAATTAAAGGTCAAAGGAGGATTAGTTAGAATAGACTCCATGTGGATAGAAGTAGATAACCAAGTTTTTGAAAAATGTATGAAAAGTTAAATTTTTATTACAGCCTTTCAGTTTACTTTAGTAGAATTTGATAATTATTACTGATTATTTGTTGAAACTTCGATTCGGAAATTGGGATAACGGCTCTGACCTCTTGGTCTCCCTTAATTGGGGGTTACTGGGAGGCGAGGTCGTTACATTTGGTATCAGAGCATAGGTTCCTCATTTAATCTTTAATAAATATTAAATTTTACAAACTCTATAGAACCCCAGGGAGTTATTAGAGGAATTTCTGCAAGACAGAGGTGTCTAGAAAAGGATCATGTCTGGGGGCTGGCAATATTTTCCTTAGCACCGCTAGTCGGAATATGAGGACTCCCAGATTAGTGTGACTGCCTGGCCTATGTCTTAGGATTTGAATCAAAATAAACACCTTTAGGACTCTCTCATCTTGTTCATCCCTTCTCAACTCAAATGATGTTAAGGATTATAAGGATTAGGGTTTTCTCTCTTTTCCTCACCCTCTTGAGGTATGGGTAAGATTGATAAGGTTTAAGGAATCCTCCACCAAATTAATGAAAAGCATGTAAATAAGATGTCATGGACAAAAGCTTAATAGATTAAGCGTAAAAGAATAGATACATGCTAAGGTCATATGACAGAAGTTGTGATGCCCTCAGGAGAGACATGAGGCTAGACCTTCTTGTCAGGAGGATAAGTAAAGAGAGTTAGTCTTGGAGGTAGAGACCTCCATTAAAAGTAGAGACCTGGCACATCCTCTAAGGATGATGTTAACCTGAACCCTAAGTGAAGGTTAGAGAGAGAGAGATGGCATGATGAGTTAGATGTCATGGTAGACCAGGTGTTTGATGGACATGCCTTTAGATGCCATATGAGCCATGAGAGGTTGGATGACCTAGTACCTTTGGCAACCCAACCCTGGGAAGGGTCGTGCATGTTAGAGTGAAGGATAGCTCCTTCAATGATAAGGTTAGAGAAGAACCTATAGAAACCTTATGGGCTTATATGAGCATGGCTTAGTATGCATAGAGTACATCAGTGGTGCTGACAGTAAGCTAAAACCCTGGCCAGGAGAGTATGATGGATAGCTTGTAAGGTAACCATAAAGAGTTATGGATAATCTTGAGCAAACATAAGTTGAACATATGCTTCACCTAGGTAGGGGTATGCTTGTGAGCTTGATCCATCTTCATGAAGAGAGGACCCCTAGTAGTAAGGCTTGTTGCGGGGCTAGCTCTAGAGAGAGAGAGTAGGACCCAAGCAAGAAGGTTGGCAGCCTATACTCCGAGATATGAGTGGGGAGTTGAGGACGATGCGACCTAAGTGGATGATAGTGCTTGCCTCATGCTTGATCTCTGGAGGTTGATGATGTCTTGGTCTCCATGAGAGGAACCAAACCCTAGTGAGAGGATGAGTCTGCTGGTACCTCTATACATATGGTATAGATGAGAAGAAGAGTTCCTTAAACCATGAAGAGGTTTAGTAACAAGTTGTGAGGCCTTATACCTTGTTGGTTGTCCTTGAGGAGGACTCGACCCTGATGTGTTGCTTGAGTAGAAGGATGACAGGAAGTGCATGTCATGCCTTATACATGCTTGATTCATGGTTAAGAGTTTGAGCATGCAGTTGGACACCCAAAAGGGAACCTAGGGTTCCTAGGTCTAAGGGGGGAAGAAGTGTACCTAATGCTCAGGAAGAGATTCAAGTTTCCATAGATTTAATCATGGTACTTCTCATGGTTAGAGAAAAGGGAAACCCCTTAAGTTTAGGGTATGTTTGATGAACCCCTCACAACTAAGTCGATGACATGGGAAGGTATGATCTTGATCTAATGTTGAGGATGAGAACAAGTATGACCTAGCATGGTTTAATAGGTGGTCTGCTTGTTCCTTAGGAGCTTGCTAGGGTTAGGCATGCTCATGTGCATGTAAACTCAAGACATAAGGGTGTTTGTGACCTTTGTTAACGGAGGTGTAGTTTCCTCCCATCCTGGGAGAGGGACCCTTTTTTGTAGGGTGTATACCAGTTTTGTTGGTTTAAGGAAACCTAAAAAGGTCTCATAGGATCTTGAGGAGCTAAGTGAAAAGTACATGGTATGAGAATGAACCTGTAGACCCATAGATAACCATCTCTTAGTGCATATGGATGTGTTACCATGGAGGTAACCAGTATGGGGGCCTGACCAAGGTAGGCATGTCACCATGACCCCTATGAAAGGATGAAAGTCAGCCCATGAATGCAGAGAGAGATGACGAAGGCTTGGGTAAGGTTCTAAGTTGAACATGTACTATGCTAGAATCCTAAGTCTATCCTAGGATCAGGTAGGGATAAGACTGATGGAAGTAGGAGTTGCCCAATTCCCTAGTTGCACATGACCATAGGGTCAGGAGGTAACAACTATCATTGTATGAGGGCCATGGGTTAGGAGATTGATCACCTTCATGAACACATGGGACCCAAAGGGCAGATGAGTAGGGCACTCTCTAGATGCATGAGGGAAGAGGGATGGCCCCAAAAGTTCTGGCACCCTATAGACCTAGAGGAGATGACAAAGGATTGTGTGTGAACCCCAGTAGGTTCGAGACCCATTTTCCATGGAAGTAACTTTGATATCGAGATGTTTGTGATATGGAGACATATGTGGCACGTTTCAACTTAGATTTAAAGGTGTACTGGCAAGGTGGGATGTACCATCTCTACTCTTGGAATAGGAAGAGCTCTATATTTAGACTAAAGCCAAATGCTTATTTCCTCTTGTTATGGGAGTGAGAGATAGGACAATACGCATGTTATACACCGAGGATAAAAGGTGATGTGAGTTGGAACGTTGCCATGAGGTATGAGGACAAATATGATAACATACCCTAGTGGAGTGAATGATACAGGGATAAAAACAAGGTAGTCATTTTATGAGGATGTTTTTATCATGAGATATGAGTCATATAAAGTTGAGTTTGAAAAACCAAGAGAATAAGCTCAGAGTTTTCTTGATGAAGATAGACCTAGAGCTGAGATGAGATAATAAGTGGAATACACGGAGGTGTATGTCTTCAATATTACCTAACACCTAAGGATGAGAAGTGGTAATGGATGCTCTGGATGAGATGCAGCTACCTAGTTTAACTATAGGCTAGAAGAGGTTGTTAGGTTAACCCTAAATTGAAAAAGAGATAAGTTTGGCTAACACCCAGATGTAACAATATTGGTTGATCAAGTTAATGGTTGTTTGGTTAGCCATCTTAGGCCTTGATGTAATGAAAGGAAGGTTGTAAACTTGAAAAGAAAGTGATGAAACCCCGATTAGAGTGGTTTAGGGTTTCTGAGGAATCGATCTTAAAGAATCGTGACAATACATGAGATCATGATTTAAGATTACCATATACCATGGTACTATCAAGATAATAAGTGATAGTAGTACTTTGGATGCCTAAGATGAAGTTGTATGTGGTATGTTTCCATGCAAGCCCGGAGGTGAAGGACGAACACCAGTAACCCAGTGTATCGATATAGAGGATAAAAGAGTCCCTGAGAGGAAATGGGAGTTCATCACTACAGATGTTGTGGTAAGTCTCCCCTAGACTAAGAAAGGTCAAGATGCAATATGGGTTATGGTAGATCACCCTACCTAGATGACATGAGAAAGAAAGAGTACTGTTAAGGGACAGACCCGGTTGAACTACATATGAGAAGGAGATGGTTCAACTACATCATCATGCGAGTTCAAAAGTTCTTGAGTATAACCTAAAGATACACTTCCATAAGGAGGAAGTAGGTACATGAAGAACTCAATGTTAGTACCTCTTATCACCCCTAACTTATGGTTAGTATGGTCCAGACTAAGGGGTCTGATGAGAGCATGTGTGCTTGTTCAGGGTGATACATGGAGACAGTTCTTGTCTTTTGTAAGAGGTGAAGATAACCACCATAGCCAGTATTGGAATGTAAAGAAGCTCTGCAAGGGAGTTTGTATCGGTCACCACTTCATTAACATGATGTTGGCAAAGGGACCTCGCGAAGGTCAAGTAAAGACCATAGTGTGTGCAGATGAAGTCACTTTGATTGTGTAATGGCTGAAAGGAGCCCAGAGACGACATGAGTTGTAGGCCGATACAAAGTAGACTGACATGCAGTTCACTGTGGGAGAATATATGATATGAAAATTCGACCCCTCTAAGTTATAGCTAAGAGAGTTGAGTCCCCGATGCATGGGTTCTTTTGACATGGTTTGGTGGAGAAGGTTAAGTTTGACCTTACCCCTCAGGATAAAGTAATGTGTGATGAATTCCAGATGTCCAATTTAGAGTACTATGTGAGGTACCCGGACCATGTGTAGAGCAATGAACCTAGTGAGCCCATGGGAGGCTGTAATATCCTGAGTCACCTGTAAGGATTATAAATGCCAAGGTGAAAGAAATCAGAGAAAAGAATATGTGATGATAAGGGTTCTTTGGAAGCACCATGGATAGGGTAAAGCCACAGGGGCCAATGATGGACATGGAAAAATCTTATCATGAATTGTGTGATGGAATTTTGAGGGCAAAATTCTTATAAGAGGGGAAGGATGTTACAACCTCAATTTTGCATATGTTTTCATTATTGAAATGTATTGATTTTATGAATTTGGACTTAATTGAAAAGGTTGTATGCTTTTCTTCAAAGAATGGATTTCTTTACAAATATTCCTTTGGATAGGAATTTCGTGATTCTTATTATTATGTTAATCCAATAAAGGATATAAAATAGAAGAAAAGTCCAAATATTAAAAAAGATACAAGATAATGAATTTTTAAGAAAAATATTTATGAGAAATACATAGAAATCTCTAGAAAGTGGCATTAATGGCCGCAATTGAGTAAATTTCATTTATATATGTTTTCTAATGAAAGAAAAAGGGAAAAGAAATAAAACATAATTCTAGAAATATGGAGGAAAATAATATTCCAAGAAATAATGATATTGTTTTAATAAGATGACTAAAAGGGAAATTATCATATAAGATGTCCCAAGGGTTTTTATGATTTTCTGAGAAAGGAGGACAAATAGTCTAAAGAATATACCAAAAAGGGAGGTGAACCAACAACCAAGTTTTGAAGAATATATTGAGGAATAACTCAATAAGTGAATCTGCGTTCTATACCTTCCTTGATAGATTTATAGGATATGACCTTTTGTGAAAAGGACGAGTTTCTACTTTGGGAAAGGAATAGAGGAAAAAAATACTTTTATATAAGTGGCTTATCTAATGAAAAGTAGTGGGTGTTAATCTCTTTCTTTTTCTAAGCATGTCGTTTTCCAAAGAAGTGACAATAGATGCTTCATGACTCCATCATTCCTCAACTTCAAACCCTAAGAGTTTTAACTCACACCCTATATAAAGGGAGTTGTGGATGCATGATCAGGGCACCCTAAACCCTATCATTGTCACCAATCAGAAGAAGGACGTCCTTGACTCTAGTGCAACCCCACCCTCTCCGCCAATTTGCAGAAGAGCTTGATACCAACCTGCGACAGCAAAGGGGGGCCAAGTGGTGGTAGGAAACCACCCCTCCTCAATGATCATGACTGGGAACACAACGATGAGCGTGTTCAGGGGTCCGTCCGTCATGAGGGAATCCCGGGAAGGAGATGGCCAGGTATGTCTAGGAAGAGCGGCCCGACGCTAACAGATGGCGTTGGAGGTAGGCTGCTATGGAAGATGAGTCTTGAGAGAATGGAGCCCTAAAAAGGTGAGTGAGCTAGTAGGGGCATCCAGTCTCATCGGATAGAGATGTGCGATTCTTTAGATGTGGGAGTAGCTGCGGCAAAGAAGGGAACTGTGTGGGGAAGAAGGAGAAGATCCTGACATCTCAATAATGGTAGGATTCCACAATAGCCTAGAGAATGAGCAGTGGAGATGGAACCGAGAAGGAAGGTGGGCGGTGCGAGTTTCCATGGAGGGGTAGATTGGAGTGCCGTTGGTAAAGCTGTGGCAGCACAAGGCAGATGACGGGAATCTGCACCTGCCGTGGAACGCGCTTGCAGTAGAACGTGTGTGGAAGAAGAAGATTCATAGCCAAAATACCAAACGGCCCATGTGGCTATGCATCGTTAGCAAGGGAAAAGATGTCCTTTCTGCAGAAATCCCAGCCGGCCGCCAAAGATGATAAAATCAGGAAACATGCTGACGTGTCAGCCAAGGATTGGTCGATATATAGTTATTTTATCAAAATCTTAACTCAATATTGGTAACTCGGATGGCAATATATTATATATAGATTTTGATCAGAAAAACGTGAGGAATTCAATAAAAATGTTATTAGAACCTGATTTCGCTTCTAATGTCAAAAGTGTCTAAAGTGATCATATAATGCATTGAACATTGATTAAAAACCCTAATTGTGATTGAAGATTGAATCTATGATGCCTAACTAGTTAATTAGAGCTCTATTATCCTATTGGATGATAAAATATGAATTGAATCTAATATAGATGGGAAGTTGCTTGGTTTAGGGATTTAATACAGGAATCCATGATAATGCATGTAGAAACCCTAATTTAGGGTAAAGGAAGGGATTAATATGTTTTATTCGAATTATTTGGAAATATGCTGGTAATTGTTGATCTTAAGAATGTTAGGAGAGATCGGACAAGATAATTAGGGTTTATGAGTAGTTTTACTATTTTAGGGTTCATAGTAGCAAAAGTGATAATGAAACCCTAATTGTAAGTGAATTCCTAAAAGAAAGTAGAAACCCTAGGAGGCAAGTTAGATTGAATAGATCTTAATAACATGAGTAGTGAAGCAATTGTATGATTATTTTAGGATCTTGTTATGTGTGCTTTCTTGCTTGGATTTCTTACTTGCATGGATTATTCTGTCTCAAATCAGCCTGACAGGTATGTGGTTACGCTTATGAATAATCGCTTTAGTTTCACGATGATTCATGAACGTTTTATCGGTTTCCTGAAAATAACTGCTTGTATGACTTTTACTTCATGCAACTATAAAGTGACTATGATTATCACTATAAATATATATATAACTGGCTTAGATCCAGGTCCTCCTCTATGGCTTTGTAAATGCTAAAAAGGGTAACCTAGAGTAAGGTCTAGGCTATCATGAGTTAGAAATTGGGCTACCCACGTGTAGTGCCATGAGACTCTATAGCACGCCATGAGTTAAGGAGTGGGCTACCTATGGGTAGTGCCATGTGACTCAACCCTAGAAACTAATTCACTTGTTAGGTAGGATCATGAGGGGTTTAATGGGGATCTACCATAAGGAAGGTAGCATCCAGGTCCACTGTAGGGATAGCGCAGAGGATAGGATATGTGGGGATCGTGTAGTTATATTTAAAACGTAAAAGTTGATTGTTAAACTATAATTGACTGCAATATGTTGTTATTAATTACATGATTATTTTTTCCCCCACATACCAGCTTTATGCTGACCGACGTTTTGTTTGTCAGCATTTTAGGTACAAGTGAAAAGAATAAACAATAAAGTGGCATATGTTGAATTAAATATGAATTAAAGTTCAAAGGAGGATTAGTTAGAATAGAGTCCATGTGGATCGAAGTAGATATCCAAGTTTTTGAAAAAGGTATGAAAAGTTAAATTTTTATTGTATCCTTTCAGTTTAGTTTAGTAGAATTTGATAATTATTATTGATTATTTGTTGAACCTTTGATTCAAAAATTGGGAAAACGACTCTGACCTCTTAGTCTCCCTTAATTGGGGGTTACTGGGAGGCGGGGTCGTTACAAAAGGGGTCTCCTTGGCGAATCCCTGTGGTTTATTTTTATTTTGTCATTTGGTGCTCCATTCACAAGATTTTGGAATGAGGCTGAATTCATGCACTCATCAACCAGTTGCATACAGCAAGGTGGGAAATTCATCTCCTTCATAACATTCAGTATGTAACCCCTATATATGGAGTCATATGCTTTGCTCAGGTCGGCTTTTATGCACATCTTTATTCTTGAATTCAGTTTCTTACAATCATGGATTATCTCATTAGCTAGAAGGATAGAGTTTGTAATTCACCTCCCTTTGACAAAAGCACACTGGTTTAAGTTTATAATGCTTTGGAGAATGTCTCTAAGTCTGCTGGATAGGATTTTGACATAATTTTCAATGGTTGTTTGACTTTAGGGATCAGAGTGATGTATGTTTTGTGGACTTCTTTTAACAATTTACCCTTCAGGAAAAAAATCTTTAATAGCAGTGCAAATATTTCTTCCCACAATTTCTCACGAGGCTTCATAGAAATGAAAATTCATTCCATCAAGGCTTGGTGATTTGTCATCACTTGCATTTTTAACAACGTTATATATTTCTTCATTTGTAACCATTGCACACATTCCTTCTTTTTGATAAAGTGAGAGCTTAGGTAGGTTGTACCAATTGTGGGAAGTGGTGTCAATTTTAGGCTTGTTGAATACCTTACTATAGTGCCACAGGAAAGCATTTCTAATGTCTTGTTCATTTCTATGTTGAGAGCCTTCAACATAAAGGAGCTTTATTTGGTTTCTGCATCTTCGGGTCTTCAAGGAAGAATCGAATAACTTGGTGTTACTATCACCTTATTTCTATGATTGGATTCCAAAATTTTGGGATATCATTGATTCTTCAATATCCCTCACTTTCAGTTCTTCTTCTTTCTTACTTTTATCTATCTCCCATAACAAATAATCTCATGGGTCTTTGTTGGACTTAGACTATGCAATAAAAGCCTTTTTCTCTTTGTTTTTAGCTGAGTATGTGATATCAACTCTCTCCCAGCTCCACATTTGCATGTGTATTTTTATGCTTTTGATCTTTTGGCATAGTCTGAACATCAGTGTACCCTCCACTGTAAAGTTCCACATTTTCCTCATAGTCTCATTGAAGGATGGTAGAGCAGCCCAAATGTTAAAGTAGCAGGTGGGGTATTTTTCTTTGGTTTTTTCCTCTGTATCACTTGGGCCTAGTGATCACTTCATAGGGACGATATAATCTCTAGTTGTATGATTGGATGATCAATCATAACCTACATCAGACAAAACGTGTGATCAATCTTGCTCATTGTGTTGTTAGCACCATGTTCCTAGTTATTCCATGTGTAATAAGGCCCTTTAGACTGTAACTTAACCATGTCAGTTGCATGGATGAAACTTTTGAAGTCACCCATATATTTGGATGAGAGAGATGATCTTCCTCATCATTGCTCAGTGAATGTAACTACATTGATGTCTCCTTCAACAATCTAGGGGTCTTCCAAGTTGTCTTTGAATATTTTGAGATCCTCCCAAAGAGCTTATCGTTTAACATCATCATTATTTTCATACATGATAGTGATTTCTACCTTTTATTCCTCCATAACAACTTCAAAATGCACCATCTGGCGGCTTTGTAATAGAAGGTTTACTTTGTAGTCTCTATTCTTCTAGAATACAAGAATTTTGACTTTGTTGTGGGATTGAGAATTGTCAATCCATTGCGCATCATGCCATGTATGTCTCATGGATTTGCATATTTTTCTTCTCTTTATCTTGACTTTAGTAAGGAGAGAAATGTTTGTCTTTTCTCTTCTCAATTTTTCTTAGATAGCATCATGTTTGTCCCAATCGGAGAGACCTTGGATGTTCCAAACAATTATGGTTGGTTTGTCAACCATTGGAGCAGTGACATTCTTCTTCTAGAGATTCAAACTGATTGGTAGTCTCCTTCCCATTTCTCCCTTACACTGGGTTACTCGTGTAATCCTTTTATGTCTTGGTGTAGTTGTTCTCTTGGGTCTCTCGAAACCATCTTTCTCCTTGTTACTACCAAAATTGTTCTCTAAGGTGGCTTGTTGAACTGCATCAGTGTAAGTCTCTCCAACATTTTTTCAAATAGGAAAAGCTCAAACTGCCTCTGGTTGTTCTAGCATGGATTGGTTCACTGGTGCTTCTTGTACCTTAGATCCATCAACCTGTGTAACAACACTCTTCTCTGTAGGTTTGGGCATATTTCATAGTGACTTATCATGCTCGAAATTTCCATAGTGTGGGCACTTATTTCGTATCCATTCCTACTCCATTTTCACAAAGTAGTCAACTCCCTTGTCTATCCTAAAATTTATCATCTTGGAAAAGGATGATGTAGCCTCCATAAGTACATTGATCCTTACATGATCAATTCTTCTCTGCACTTTGGTCTATCTATCAATATATTGTGGCTTGCCCAAATAGGTTGCAATGCGTGCCAGGATTTTGTTGCTCCACAATTCAAGAGGAAGATTAAGGATCTTGATCCAGACTAGAACCGAGGTGAGTTTTCCCTATTGCAATGGTTCTCCTTTCTCCTACATATTTATGATCATAAATTTTCCTTGAACATACCAAGTTTCACCTTTCAGTGTCGTATCCATATCAGATACTTCTAAGAATTTGATAATAGAGCTCCCATTCACCCTCCCTAGAACCTCCATTGACATTGCCAGCTTCTAGAGTTTTTGGAGATACTAATGGAGTGTAGGAATGGGTGGCGTGAAGCCTATGATGTACCTTGCCACTATGTTCTTCCACAAAGTAGCATTTTAATCAACCTCTTCTTATGGAATTATCATCATGTCCTCCACCAGTGTGAGTTGAATTTTAGGAATAGTGCAGACCAATCTTTTGAGGTTTTCACTAATCTCACATTCCCAGCAATTGTTTGACTTCTGATTTGGAACTGTCTTCCTTCTTGATGTAGTGGAGGTCATCGATCACCCCCAACGCTGCCACTCTTGATCAAGATCCCTAATCCTTATTGTGTGCTTTACATAATTAGATACTATTGTGTGCTTTACATAATTAGATACTTAAGCTAATCAATGCTCTAACAATATTATAGACTAGTTACATAACTAAAATTTAGGATGATCTCTCATATATCATTACATACTCACATACTACGAAATGGAACATATTATAAACTTATATTGGGTAATTTTTTACTAATTCCTGACAATCCATTATTGCATAATAATGGCTAATTTTTGTGCATAATTAATTAAGATATGATAAAACTTGAATCATCATTTTTTAAACTTATTCTAGTGTTTTACATCATTATAAGGAATTATATTTCCAATTTGGTGTTATTGTTCATGTTTATTATAGACTAAAATTGTAGGATGTTACAATTCTACCCCCTTAAAGTAATTTTGTCCTTGAAAATAACATGTACTAACATCATACTACCCAACTTTGGATTTCTCATATATGTACACTAAGACCTAATTTTATCATTAACTCATATAGTTTTGCACTGACATGTTCTTGATATGACTTCCACATAGATAACTTTAGAGTGTCTCACATGAGAAGAAATTTAACATGCACATATGTTACTAATGAGGCTTTGAAAATTAAAAAATACCTTTGTCATCTAACATGCACATATGTTACTTATGAGGCATTCAAAACTAGAAAATACATTTGTCATCTAACATGGCACAAAGTTCTTAGAATACCCTTATCATTAGTATAACCTTGTCACAAGTTGTGTGTCAACCAAGGTGAGTTTTCAACATAACCTTGCACCAAAGTGCTTATTACTCCGACGAGTTCATTGCACCCAAGTTCTCATTGCACCAAAGTGCTCATTGCATCCAAGTGCTCATTTCTCCCAATAGCTCACTCCACTAAAGTGCTCATTGCTCCCAAGAGATCACTGCACCAAAGTGCTCATTTACCTTGAACAATCACCTAATTAACATTACTTTATTAAAATTACTCTTATAAACTTCATTCATCTTCATAAATTAATATATTTGTTTTTACATCTAACATTTTTACTAAATAATTGTATTTGTTTCAAGTGACTATCTAATTTTGGTTTTTCATATTACTCATCTTTGTGAGATCCTCAAATATATGTTGATCAGGAACATACCCAATGATGGCATACCTCATTATGAAACTCTCCACCAATCGACTAATGTGCATGTCCCTTAGCGCATAAACTAGTTAGCTAGGAAAAGGCACACAATGAGTCTCCATGCTAATGGCCTCCCCTCTATGTCCCTCAATTGGCTAGGCATCACCATTCACAAATGAGAGGACATGTCACATGTGAATGTGAAAACACAATATATTAAAGAAATGGAAACCTATACCTAGTGCACATTACCTAATATACATAAACCTCTCAGACTTTATTTCATTCCATGATTTTCTACCTTCCAACAATTCACCATATGATAAGGATGTTACTCTAACCTCTTGACATCATTTATGAAATCTAGAATGTATAAGAAGATTTGTACCTACTGGACCTAAAGAAACATAAACCTAGTTAAGAATTGTGAGAGTGTCTAGTGTCAAAATTATCCTTTTTTCTCTATTACCAAGGTATAACACCTCAAATTCATATATACATCCACACAAGTAGAAGCATTAGTTCCTAACTATTAATATCAATTGGATGTCACATAAATTGAATATCATGCATAAGTAATAATGAAAGCTCAACCATCACATGATCACATTTTATTTCTCATTCTCAAAAGTTTACACACAAAAGAAAACTTAACACAACTATGACATACTTTAAAAACTAAACATAAACAAACTAGTATGATACATGAAATAAATCTGGTGTGGATAATGACACACCACCATGGCACCCTTTATTATTTTGTTGTGTCCTTTCAGTGAAGTCTTTGGTTCTTATTTTTCTCCTACTCATCTCATGTGGAATCTCATCCCCAGACATAAACATATCTTTAGCTTGAAATTTGATAACATAAGACCATATGCATCATGAATATCATACTAACAACATGTACATGTAAACATGTTAAGAATAATGAATAATGAATAATGAATACTCAGGGGCATGGACCACTTACCTGATATCACTAGAAATAAAATACTTGTAGTTATCCTGATATCAACTCTTAATAAACTTATAATACCAAGGTTATAAATTAAGATTCTAAACCCTATATGCTACGCAAAGTTGGGTTCTGGTCAAGTAGCTACGAACTGCAACAAATGCTAAATGGAAGTGGTTTCACGGAAGCTTTCTGACAGTGTAGGAAAGTTTTCCATAAAAAGGAGTTCTGGTGAGGCTCACCATCTACAGAGAAAAAGCTGGAGTTTTTTGACCCAACTCAGGGATAAAACACAGCACTCAGATACATCACTAAAAGAAAATGTGCATTGTAAGGATGCTTATAGGAGGTGAAATTTTACTAAAGTGGATTCAGCTTCCCACTCGATCTCACCGACATTGGGGAAGAAGACATGGTCAATAACAAGTCTTCAGTTGTATATGACTAAAATTGATGATGGTAGAGGCTCATCGGGAGTCTATAGATGCTTTTACTCTGTACCTAGGGATGAGTCAGGGATTTCTGGAGTCAGAAAGAACTCTTGAAGCCAATTGTGGTGAGAAATTAGGAAATCATTGTGGGGGTGTAGAGTGATTGAAGTCAAGATATCGAGAAAAGATGTGGGTTAATGTTACCATGTCATCATGTTTCTTGTGTGAGGAAGGAGATGAGGCCTACCTCCCTTAGATTCTAATCTACAGGTTCCTAGCGAACCAACTTTAAAACTAGCATGTGACCCACTTCTATGTTTTGGACTTATGTGAAGTCAATTTTATTGATATCATGAATATATATTTAGGTCAAAGGGTTTTATTATGCATTAATTTATCTTTTAATCAATTGAACTAGTTAGGTTTATTAAAATCTAATAAAACTTGGTGTCTTTCCTAATTCAACCATGAGGAATCCAAAAAGAAACTCATATCTTACATTTTAGCTAGTGAATTTTGTGCTTTAAATGATTAAATCCTTAAGGTAATCAATGCTTTAACAATTATTATAAAGGATTTACATCACCAAAATTTAGGACGCACTCTCATATATCATTACAAACTTATATTCTAAGGAATGATACATATTATGAACATATATGGGGTAATTTTCTATTTCACCCCACCATCCATTATTGCATAACCATTTGTGAACATAATTAATTTAGATATGTAAAACTTAAATCATCATGTGTTAGACATATTATAGGGTTTTACGTCATTAAAAGGAATTAAATTTCTAACTTATCATTATTGTTCATGTTTATTCTAGACTGGAATTCTAGGACGTTGCACAACTAAACCCAAATATATGTCTTATAAAGCAACTCTTACCTATTTCAAATTATGTTGATGTTATGATTGCTATATCTTTAGGGCTACATGATATGTTCCTAGTCTAGCTAATAGGGTCTAACAAGCATGGTTTAAGTATAATTGAGAGTTACATAATTATGATAGGATTTTGTTATAATTGTTTATATTGCATCACCTATAATAGGCTTGTAGTTTTGAAATAATATAATTATTATTAATAAATTAGTAGATATACTGTTGAAGGATAATTAGGTAACTGAGGATTCGATTCAAATGATATAACTTCTAATTAAATAGTTTATTAACATAAGCCTAGAGTGTTTCAAGTTATAATTATTATTTGACTTGTAAAATAATATTTGCAATTTTATTTTAATTTAATATGCCTTATATGTTGCTCATACATTTTTCTTAATTAGAGTTGAAACTTTCAACACACTGGGGATCCATATGAGTTTCACGTTGGTTGTTTCAAATATTTTTACGTATAATTCCATCCAACAAAGAAGTATGATAAAGAAGATGAAAATAATAATAATTAAGAGTATAATGAACTTATATCTCATTTCTTAGGTGGGGTTGTATATTACACTTATTTCTTTTGTATATATGTAATTTACTATAAATTGAACATTGTATAAGTAATAATAGTGGATTTGCTTTAGAAAAAATGAATGAGATGTATTGATGAATAACATCTATATCTTATTTGATATATGGTTTGATCCTGAGACCTCTTGGAAAAGGAACTTTTATTTGTGTTTCTTCTTAACTACTTTTTTTGGTGTTTGTCCCATTTCCACTAATCATTTTATTTTGTGGTCTAGGTTCAAAGATCTTCTCTGGTGGTTTAAAATATATTCTTATAGAAAGGGAGTCATATACAAGATAAACATTATCAATAACATGAGAATGCGAGTTATATGAGAAAACAAAACGTCATGGTTTCTTTTAAATCACATATGACATGTCGTTCATGCATCTAAATACTCATTAGGTGGGATTATGATGGAAAATGAATGCTTCTTTGTTGTAGAACAATGAGAATGCTAATATCGTTAAAGTTAATGTGACAGCATATGATGAGACCATATTTGTTTAGAAATTTTGTATTACAAGAATATATTGTTTACATTGTTAATAATGTTTGGACAAAGAGGTGTTTGAAAGGACCCAAGTCCTTCTCTTTTGATAATTAATGTATCTAAGGATGTTTTCATATCCAATGAATCAAACAAGTATGTTGACACCCCATTTTTTCCCATATAAAAAATTTCACGATTCTCAAGCTGATAATGGATTCGAGTCCACATTCCACATTTTTCCACATTTTATCATTTATACATATTTTCATATTTTTTTCCTATTTAATACACACAATTTTACTCACTTAGGGACTTTCTACAAACAAAACTTCTTTTTTGACTCAAAGTGTAATATGCTCTTCAATTCTGCTTTTATAAGACCTTTTTCATTCATTACACAATTAAATTATTCTAAATAAAATGTTATTTTTTCTCCACATGCACTCAAATATTTTTATTAAAAAATTGAAATGATTATCCTAATTATTATCTTTATTCGAATTACACAAAATTTTATGTTTTTTTCTAGAACTATCATAAATTTACTAGAAAATCGGGAAAGAAATGTCATCCAACCAGCACATCTAACAGATATGATCCATTTGCCACGTGCCATGAGGTGAATTACCTTGGTCTGTATGCCACATAAATTTGGCACATCGGGTTGATCTGTCACTACATCCAAGAGGTTCTATCTAGAACCCCATACACTAATTCCACCCTATAAAGACTCCACATATCCATCATATTCGGGGCTCCCTTAGAACCTCTTGAAGCTAGAGCATCGAGCTACCTCTCTCATTACTTTTTGCATTACCTATGATTAAAGGATCCTTCCTCTGACACCCCTTCTCTATTAACATCTTTAGTATGATAAAATGGTAACCTAACTACTTCATCTACCTCTATTTGCTTCAATTGATTTGTCTACTTCAACTAATTTAATTGTCTGTATCTACTTAATACTACATATGTAAAGCTTTTATCTATTTTTGTTATTTTGATTTAAAATAAACAAATAGATATTATTCTACAACCATACTTTTTTATCATCCTCTATGACATTCTATGCATTCGTTCTAATCACCCATGAGGGATCTCCTCTACAGGTGTAGCTGAGGTGATTAGAACCTCAAGATACCTAAGAAAATAGAACTATTAGGGTGACGGTAGGAAGGCTTCCAACATATCCATCCCTAATAGCTTGATCAAAAATAGAATGACTTTATTTTCTATTGTTTACATTTCATTTATCATTGTAATCAACCTAAAATTGGTAGGTTCCTCAATCACATGTAAACTTCTAGATACTAATTTACTAGGTGTATGCGGGTGCTCACCCTTTACCACTAGTAAAAAGAACATTGAGCGTAAATTTCTCTAGGTTTGTTTTATTCTTTTATCTTCATATCTATCTGAATCAGACAACAAATCAACTTTACACCATGTATTTACATGGTCATATTTTGTTTTTCCTCATTTCCATATAAAATGTGGTGGTGACTCCAAACAAATTCTTTTATTTTCCATGCGACCCCAAACTAAGTTTTACAACTAATGAAATATGTTGAAAGTATTTTTTTTTGAAATACTACAATAATCTGGCAACTCCGCTAGGGTTTCCAAGAGAATGTAAATGGAATCCCCATTTTTTTGCAAAAATTAAGCAGTTTCAAGACGACTTTGTTTTTTCTTTCTCTGGTTCCATATCTATTTGATTTTCCTTTTTTTTGTTTTGTTTCTATATTGCTTAGGGGTGAGACCACATTTGTTGGATACATAGGCCCCTGCACATAGGTCGAGGTGATCCACTGGGCCCTCTGTCATGCTGCCTTTAGGTAGTTATGGCAGGTTCCCCTTTTCTCTACTATTACCATTTTTTATTTTTTTACTTTGGGGTTTTGAGTCTGCTTCCCTCTTTAGGGTTTTGGGGTTCACTTCACTGGCGTCTATATTTTCTATTTCAAGAAAAATAATATTAATAAAAAATCATGATGGGATGAATGCAAGATGTGAGTTGGAAACAAGATATTTTCTTTCTTGAATAATAATGTGATTATTTCATTATCTTCATATGACTTGTTTTCATTCATTGGGACTTCTTTACAAACCATTCAAAATTTTGAAAATGCACTCTACACTCGTACAAACATATATCTTATGGAATGGATACCAACCTCACATCGGATCCCTAGAAGTTATGTTGGGTGTTAGTATAGGTACCAAGGTAGCCTTAAATGGACGTCCAAAGTCCTTGAAAGCACCCCTTCTTCAAGCAGTCAAGATTTATTGTGGCCACCATAGTCATGAGGTGTATTGGGAGTTGTACATATGTTCGTTGAACCCAAGTTACCCCTTTCGAGGAGCGTAATCTTCCCTTAGAGAAGTGAAGTACCAACCTCTCCTACGTAGGACATATTTGAGTGAAGACGTAAGACAGATCTAAACTCGTGGGCTGAAAAGGGAGGGTTATTCCTTTTTTTGCATGTATATTGTGTAAGTTATAGAAAAGTTTGATATTTTTGCTAAACCATGTGCATGCAAATTGATATATTTTAAATATTGAGAAATATTTAAATAATCTTTTTTAAATATTAAACAATCTTTTCAAAACCAAATATTCTTTTTCAAAATTAATAATCTTCCAAATCAACCAACCTTTTTAGGATAAAAAAATTGCTTCAAACTCAAATAATCTTTTTTAAGATTAACAATATGGTTCAAACTCAAGAAATTTTTTAATATCATCCATTTGTTTGAAATTCAAACGGCCTTTTTAAAGATTAAAAATAGGGTTTGAACTCAAACAATCATCTTAAGATTAAACAACTATTTTGAAACAAAAAAACTCCTTTTCAATATTAATGATCATTCCAATCAAACAATCTTTTAAATGAGTAATCATCTTCCAAATCAAACGATCTCTTTAAGGATTGACAATCTTTCAAATCAAACGATCCTTTATTATTTGTCCATATTGAAGAATCCTTTCAAGGATGAATAACTCCTCAAAAGTTAAACAGTCTTTTTAGAGCCTTTCTGGTCAGCATCTAAAAGCATAAAATGATGTTTCTAAGTATACTACCTTGAAACCCCTTCGAGCTAGATGATTCTTCAAATTTGACTAATACATCACTTAACAATGGCAGGTTTGTCCCTCTCTACGGTCCCACACTAACAAATAGAACTAGACCATATAGTTCCTCTCACACTTACATATATGGTCCTAGACTATGATTTTAAACTAGACCATCTTGTGCTTTTTAAGCCTACATCTATGGTCCTAGACTATGAATCAAAACTTGATAATAGCCATGACCCAATTTTGGTCTAAACTAGGAGATGACAATTCAAGGATTCCTCTTAAGAACCTTAAAGAGAAACTCATTGAGCTAGGAGATAATAAGGCAGTCATGGATGATGCCAATGTCTTTAGTTTGGGAACCCCACTAGACGAGGACACCCTAGGAAGGAAAAATACATGATAGAGCATAGTCATTAGCCTAATGGTCTATCTTCATTTTGATCAAAGACTAAAACCTCCATCTTTACCTCATCTATTGGAAAAACCCTCTCATGACACTTACCTAAGGAACCAACAAATATGTAAATGACATGTCATTCCCTTCCACCATCTTTACCTTTTCCCTCTATGGCATTGAAAATTACATCTCGTAATGAAATTGAACAACTTGTCTATCTCTCCTAAGTTAAGGCAAGGTGTAGCTAAAAATCAACCACAAGAGTAAAAAAGAGGCTATCACATACATCTCTCATGACAAGTAGATTGAAAAGTACCAAGGAGTAACCCTCTCAAAATTCTTAAATAAAGGGGGAGTACTCTTGACTTCTTGGATGAGAAAATGCTTATGGAGGACCCATCCCAGAACATAAAACTTTGTCTATTTTCATATTACACCCAGATTTCAGATCATGTTGATCTAGATTTCCTTAAGTTACATGAGGATCAAAGAGTCCATTAGTTCACCTAGACCAGAAGACCATCGAGCCAAATGGATAGAAGTAGCAGTGTGAACTGATAACCTGATAGGGGAATCAAGGAGATGTCAACACTAACAAGCAATATAAGCCTCTAGATAGGATAAGAACAAAGATACCATAGTGATATGTTGATTTATTCCCTCTCATGAAGGCGCTCCATAATGCACATTGGAACAACCAACTAATGTTCCCTTTATGCCACCACCAAACATTAGATATGTTGGAGGGTGGCATCATCCCAGATTTGTTGTGATAGGGAGTTTCATGTGCCAATTCATCAATGTCATTCTTTCCATATGTCGTGTGGAGTCCCTACCAGCCTTAGACAAAGTCTTTTTAACTAAGGGCCCATCAGGGTCCTCCGTTCATGTACCAAGTGATGCCTAAGGTGAGAACATCCATCTCAACCCCTAAAGGTGAAGTTGAGGCAAGAAAGAAGGAAGAAGAAGATATGGATGCAAAAGGAAGATCCTAGGTAGGATGAGAATGTTAACACCACAATAAAAGTTCAAGCACAATACCTATATGGCTGAGGACTTACCCCCTAGTATACATTCATTTAATCCACCACTGCACTCCTAGTTTAATCCTTACATAGGGGGAATGTATAGATTCTCATCACTAGTGTACATAGTGTTACCAATGACCATCATATTTTCATTAATATCATTGGTGGCCACCCTTTAGGAGGATACTTCCTAGAACCTACCTTTGTAGACCCTCTCCTAATCAAGATCTTATAAAAGATGAAATAAATAGAAGGAAAGAAGGAAAATGGGAACATGTTCTATGACTTTTTCCACTTCTTGATGACAAGCTACATCTAAACTTCACATTCTCATGTTCTACGCGTACTCTGGAAAGTGGGATCAGATGGACCACATCAAGGCATACTACTAGGAGATAGTAGAAGTGCAAGACGATGACAAAGTATTGATTCAATCTTTGCATAGACCCTAACATGTCTTGCTTTAGTATGGTACAACAAAAAAGACATATCATGTATCACCACATGGGCCAAGATGGTTAAGATTTCATTGACCAATACGATAATCTATACCAAGTCCCCCACCAAGGAAGACTTGGAGACACTACAACAGTAGGTCAAGGAAAGCTTCTCTGAGTTCACTAGATGATGGAGAGAGATGGCCACCCAGCTAAAATTCAAACCCATAGATTAAGAAGTTGTCTATATGGTGATCAGAGAAGCTACATTGACCCTCACAACTCAATTACTCCAAGAAAGGTATAAAACCTTCCAAAATTGATACAAGTAGGTGTCCAAATTAAGAATTTCATCAAATGAGGGGTATGTATGAATATAGACCTCAGTTTTTAGCCTAGGTTCAGTTTTACAACAACGAATCAGAAGTCCAAATGGACCTAGGATGTGACAAAATTCAATAGTGGGAGTTGTAGTAATTTCACAAGAAGGAGAAAGAGAGAACAACTTGTTGGTAAGGTATGCCTAGAGAGTCAATCATATGATGATTGATATGGCATATACCCTAAATGATTTGATTATATTTATGAAGGCAAGCTTCCAACTCATTATGTTTCATTCAGTTATCAGATAATAAGGAAGCATTATGAATGTCTAAAGAATGACAATACTTAATGACATATGTCTTCAAGTACGTGACTTGGAGAATGAGATCATACATACGTGGGTTGGTTTACGACCGAATCTCATTAGTCATGATATGGCAGTATCAAACCAAGCAAGCAAATACATGTTAGGGAATAGTGTATTGGACAAACCCACCTTGAGGGTGACACATGAAAACCATTATTGGTAATCATAGTCATCTCTCATAGTGAAGGTGGTGATTGTGGTTCTTAAACCAAAAATCACTACACTCATCACATGTCATTGGGTACACCTTGACATCATCAAACACAGTCTTGAAACATGTGTTATTATAACGGTGATGATTGGGTGAATTCAACACATGGGGACTTATTGTGAGTGATAGACATGGGATTTGTCTGTCCTGTTGGATATTGATATCATGGCCACTTGATAAGCGAGATTGAAAAATGCATATGCATGCACATGTGAACCAATATATGATATTGAGGTGACATTATTTCAGAAATTCTTCTCTTAGTTCAAGGAACATGGGTTGAATATTGAGAGTATGATGAATCCATGCCTCGAGTTCACTCTAGACATCAGAGATAAAGGAATTATACAATCACTGCAACACCTTACACAGATTGTAGGTTGAATTTGTTCTCCAACTTTCTATTCACTTGGGTAGCACTGATCTGTGACTAAGAACCACTCTCTACTTGTGATATCATAAGTTAGTTATGGACATTCACTTTCAATGTAACATGGTACCTATAGGGTCACACAAATAGGAACTCATCTAGAAGAGGAGTTTAATCTTGAATGATGATTGTATTGATTACTTAAGTGTTCAGGTACTCAATTCACACAATAATTACTCCCACAATTGTTGTCCTCTCTAGTTGTGGTAACCAAGAGAGCCTAAGAAAGTCCTACTTGACTAGGGAGGGATAGCTACGGGAGAGAACAACTGAGGATCATTATTGTGGGAGAGCAAGTTGGTGACTAGTACACAAACGGGAGGGACAACTCCTTCATGTCTGTTCTAATTGAATGATAAGAATTTTTGTTGGTCTGTGTGGACTACTCTTGAGGTGGGAGTCTTTTGGCTGTTGCTAGAAGCACAATGTCAACCTGTAGTCTCTGGCGAGACCATAGGAGCCACTGTAGAAGCTAACATGTCCGTCATCCGAGGTGAAGACCAGGAGTTGCACAACCACCGTCTAAGAGAAACTAGTAGAGAGTTGCAATTGCTACAAGTTGTAGTCGTTGAACTTGCTCCCGGACCATGTATAAACTCATTAAACAATCCCTCCTATTTCATAGTAGTTGATGCGATCTTGTTGTAATGCTAATACAGATAGATAAATTTTTGTTTCCGCTACTATACTTTATGACCGTATTTCCCAACAGTGGTATCAGGGCCACACCAATTTACTATGTTTTAGAATAATGGATATGATTGGATTTTTGTCTTTATCATTTATTGATTGCATACAATGTGAATATTTAGATTGTCTCATATGAATATCCGATCAAAGACCACATAATCTCAAACTAATATATATATGATTGTTCATTCGATACCCGACGGGTAGCCTAGATTTTTGCTATCCGTCAGCCAAAAAAAGTAACTATACGGTTAGAAAAGTAACCCACTGGACAAAAGAGTAACTATGATGATAAAAAGGTAACTATACGACAAAAAAAGTAAATTTGGGCAGAATACACAGCAAATATATATGTAATTGTATATTTAAATCTATTTTTGCAAATGTAACTATCTATGCATGAAAAGTAACTAAAATAGGGGGTGGGTAGCTACTCGTGCGGGTATTACAAATGGGCCCATGAGTGTGTATATGTATGTATGTGTGTGCGTGTATATATATATATATATATATATATATATATATATATATATATATATATATATATATATATATATTTATATATTTATATATATTTATATATATTTATATATATATTTATATATATATATATATTTATATATATAGTCAAGCTAGAATACACTCGAGTGTACATATTGCACGAATACACTCAAGTGTGTTTGTATATCAAGACTATTTTTTGCAAAATGTAAACCATTGATCTTGACCGTCATACTATAACTAGGCTACATACAAATTTTGAGCCCATTTGGATGAGTGCAAATCACTCATCCAAGAGAAAAAAAATCAACGCGCGAAACTAATTTGAAATGCATAATTTTTGCGGTCTTTATAACATGACCTATAAATGTCCAAATGTGCTCAAATTTTGCACTTGAGCTATTCACAAGATGTTTAAGAAGATCAATGGATTACATTTTTGAAAAAAATATTGCATCATGAAAAACTACTTGAGTGTTTTCTTCTCCGAATACACTCGAGTGTATTCTAGTCTAACTCTCTCTCTCTCTCTCTCTCTCTATATATATATATATATATATATATATATATATATATATATGGCTAAAAGAATTGTGTATTCGAGTACATGTAGCTTACATGTACCCACCTTCATGTATGATGATTATAAAATTCTACACTCGAGTGTATTCAGAGCAGAATACACTCAAGTAGTTTTTCATGATGTAATATTTTTTTCAAAATTCTAATCCATTGATCTTCTTAAACATCTTGTGAATAGAACATATACAAAATATGTGCACATTTTGACATTTATAGGTCATGTTATAAAGACCGCAAAAATTATGCATTTCAAATTAGTTTCGCGCATCGATTTTTTTGTCCTTGGATGAGTGACTAAAACTCATCCAAATGGGCTCAAAATTTGTATGTAGACTAGTTATAGTATCACAGTGAAGATCAATGGTTTACAATTTGCAAAAAATAGTTTTGATATGCAAACACACTTGAGTGTATTCATGTGATCTGTACACTCGAGTGTATTCTAGCCTGACTATATATATATATATATATATATATATATATATATATATATATATATATATATATATATATATTCAATTTACATGTGTTGCCCTAAATTGGTTTTTATGGTGAAGGTATAGCATGGTTATGGCCAATACCCAAATATCTATGTGTGGTTGGATGGCTTGGTTTTATTCATGTTTATCTCAGTCTGCGTACTGAGCCTCTACCTCCCTCTTCCCAATGTAAAGTTAATTATTTCCTACCTTTTCTCCCCTTGAATATAACTCGAGGTTTCTCTTTACAATGTAATAAAGTAGGAATAGGATAGTTTCCTTTCTTGCAACGACAACAAAGATGATCATTACCTAATAAGATGACCTGTTTGTGAGAGGAGCCCACTGTATGGAGAACCATAGAGGTCAGGACGATGGAGACAGATAACTACCTGGTGGACACAGCCGACTGTTTGAAGGATTCAAAACATCAGTTGGGTAGGAAGCCAGACGATCGTACTTTAGGACCAACTGACCATCCAAGAGGAGGAACGACCGATTCAAGGGTTGAACTGATCCACCCAGATTGGCAAGCACATATCTACACCAACAACTGGTTCATACATGTGATGTGATGATTGACCTATGTGGTATATTCCTTGTGGCTCCAAGGAATTATAGTAGACATGGCCATAACCATCACCTTCTATTTTATATTACATGTTTATATTGTGGGATAAAGCATGTATACGATACGTACTATATATGTGTTGATTGGATACAATATATGTATATATATAAGATATTTATAAATCCCTCAATCAAATATAATAAGTCTAAGATGCTTTCCAATATAAATACACATGAAAAACTTGTTCGACTAAGTATATCTTACACATTCATGTTGTGTGTTGTCTACCTCATGGAAGTGTGATGGTAGTAATGTAGGTTCCACCTTCGAGGGGTGCATTATTATCGTATTGGCTATTAGATAAGGCTTAACTGGAGCTTCTTTATGTGTCTAAGCTGAGAAGCATAAAGATGATTATGTCAAAGAGTTGTGCATATCGTCTATCAAGAAATTGCATATGATGCAATTGACAAAAGTTGCCTACCTTAGTAATTAATTGTGTTTTGTGGAGTTGGTTAGTCCATAGTTGAATTATCTTGGATCTTGCTCATTAGAAAATTCTTCGCTACAATTTTCAAATTGATACGTGAGGGTCATCAATTTGAACAAAACAATGAGAATGATAATTAATTAAATACCTAATTTTTTTCACCCTAATTTAATCAAATCAAATCAAATAAAAAATGAGATTTACAAAACTACAAATTCCTTTGTAGAATCAAATGTCGACAAACAAAAATCACTTTTCTCTATGGTCGGTCATTGATAAGGACAAACTTAATGGGAACAACTTCTGTTTCTGGTTTAGGATGCTAAGAATTGTTCTCACACTGGAGAAAAAGCTCTATGTCCTAGAGATGCCAGAACCAGATGAACCCCTTTCAACTGCACCAAGGGATGATAGGTATGCATATAAGAAGCATCCTAAAGATGTCATGGATGTCAAGTATCTGATTCTATGCTCTATTAACTATGAGTTGTAGAGGTAGCATGAGAACATGGGTGTGATTGAGATGGTTACACATCTCAAGAACACGTTCCAAGATTGGGCAAGACAAGAGAGATATGATGTCTCCAAGGCACTGTTAAAATGTAATATGGCAAAAGGAGATCCAATAGGTCCTCATGTGATCAAGCTTATTGGGTATGTGGAGAACCTAGCTAGACTGGGATTCCCTTTTGGTTAAGAGTTAAACACTAATGTGATTCTGTAGTCTCTACCAGAATCTTACAGTCATTTTGTCATGAACTACAACATGAATGACTTTGACAAGTCATTGATAGAGTTGTTGGGCATGTTGAGAACAACTGAGGGACAAATGAAGAAAGACAAACCCAAGTCTGTGATGGTGATCAACAAGTCAAGGGAGAAGTCTAAAGGTAAAGTCAAAGCTAAGAAGAGTTCTAAAGCTAGCCAGAAGCCCAAATTGTCAGATCTCAAAGAAAAGGGAGGAGAAAAGAAAAGAGGCAATTCTCACCATTGTCAACAGCCTGGACATTGGAAAAGATAATGCCCACTCTAGTTAGAGGAAGAAAAAACAAAGAAGGAAGGAACATAGGCCTCCAATTCAGGTATAAACGTTATAAAATAAATTTGATTACTTCTTCACTTTGGTATGTGATACCAAACATAGATCTGACATACTTCATATGAAGGATCTTACAAGAAGTAAAGGCCCTTATGGGAGGACAAAGATGGACAAGGCAGAGCAAGAGTTGTGGAAGCTTTAGTCTAGATTTAAATTTATCTTAGCCCAATGGGAATGTAATAGAGCTATTAGAACTTCTATTTCATTATGCCAACAAATAGAAACATTTACTTTAAATAATCTTGTGTGATAAGGATGATAAGTCAATAAAGTGAGACATTAACGTTTCTATTTCAAAAGATATGATCTTTCATGGAAATGCTCAAATATCTAATGATCTTTGAAATAATCTTGGATAAATTTAACGTTAATACCAAAAGGATTGTAATTGATAATTGTAGAGTATCATTAGCATTTGTCATTTTGCCCGTACATATAATAGATGCGTCTAGAATACATGTTGATGTTAATATAGATTCCCTTGGTTATTGAACCTAACGAAACATGTAAAGCCTTATTTATGAACAATATGACATGTCATACTTCACTAGATGTAGTGGGAGGATAAGCCTTCTATCAAACCTCATACAGATGAGGTATGAAGATCTCATGGAAAGAATGCTACAGATAATTATTCATACTTCATTTCAATTATCGATAATATGATGATATGCACTCAATAAATTAGAAACATAAATCTCTTGAAAAGTTCAAGGAGATTATAAATGAAGTATGACTTTGATGAAAGTATTAAGAAACTTTGATGACATCAAATGTTGAAATACTTTGCATCAATACCTTAAGAACCTTCAACGAAAGAATTGTGATAATGTATCACAGGTCAAATCCATCTGAACATAATTATGTGTCAAAATGAAGGAATTATATCATGATAGGTCATGATATAATAATAAAATTAATCGAATCTTTTTATATCCTCATAAATATATATCTATCACTAAATCATGTACCATATGAATGATTTATAAAGACATCATATATGATATGATTTGGGATGTCCCAATATGTCTAAAGGATTATAATCTATATTGAGAAAGTAGTTTCTTGAGAAGGTTTATCTAAAGTCATGACTGTTGAATATGACTATCCCAATCCAATGACAAAATTGTTTTGTTAATAGGATAACTAAGTTCCTAAAGAATCAGTGGAAGTAAAAGTAGAACTCAAAATGTTTGAGGTCAACAAAAGGGTACAATGAGAACCAAGAGAATAAAAAAATTTTGTGGAACCTCAGGTTCATCATATGACACAGAATAAAGTAGTTCTTGTAGAACACATCTGAAATTGAAGGATTGTGAATCCAAAAAAAATTCAGATAGATTGATCATAACAAGTTGAGCCAACTAGTCAACTAGAAGTTATTAATTACCATAATATGAGGCTATTATGGGATAAATCTAACAAGGTAAGACCTTGATAGCGCCATCTAAAGAGGTAATACCTAAAGGGTGCAATAGGATCTTGTGGCAAAGATCTACATGGATAACATAAAAGGATAGATTGGTTAAATAATAATTTCACATCAAGTTCAATTTGTTGAACATGATAGAATTTCCCTTTACCAATTGTCATGCTTGTTGTAGTTAAATTAGTTGAAGAGATTTAGCATATGAAGTTAGAAACTAGATTCCTTAAAGGGAATATATCATAGGATGTACACAACCTAAAAGGTTTCATAATTTCAAGAATGCAAATAAATTCTATAAACTACAAAGTTCAATCTGGGAATGAAACAAGCATCTCAGAGGAGGGATATTTTGACTTGACAAATATAGTCAAAGAGTTTGACTCGAATCAAGATAAAATATAAAATCTATGATTACAAAATATTTAGTGGGAGCATATAATATTCCACATATGATGAGGGATACCATTTCAATATTGTGAATATTGAGAATTGGCATGAAAAACACCTTCAACAATGAAGGATACATCTTATAAGATAAGGAACAAGACCTATGAGATAGTTCTTTAATGTTTCACAATACAAGTTGAGTACATACAATAGAAAAGTGTTGAAGGAGTTCAACACGGAAAATTTCAATGAGAGAGAATCTAGAGTAGTCTCTCATGAACCATATGTTCCAATTCTTGTGAATAATGGAAATAACATGATTAAGATGCCATAAGTTATAGCAATGGATCCATCATGAATGCTGAAAGTGTACTTATCCCATATAATCTTGTATGTATTAGACATGGCAAGATTACATTAAATTACAATAAGGGTTATTGGAATGTCATTAAAGATATCCATTAGTACATGAGAAGTATTTAAGTATAGATTGCTAGAAATTAAAGAAAGCAATAAAGGAAGAGTTGGATGTAAAGGGTTGCATCGATGCAAGCTTCCATAATGATAGAAGTGATCACTAATTAAAAAATGTTTGATTTAAAAGGAGAAATGTTGTTTGTTGGAAGGGTTTCAAATTAATAGCCAGTAATTCTATTCTACAATAGAAGTCGAGTATACTTGTGTTATGAACACAAAGTGATACTATATGGATGTATAAGTTCATATGATGAATTTATAGATTTTCCAACCATTGATAACTCAGTAGTGATACTGTAAAAACAATGGAGCAAATGATTAGGCAATGAATATCAGATACCATTTTACAACAGTTATGTGTCATATGAGAAATCTTATAGCAAAGAGACAAGGAAACATCCAATATACCGACTATAAATAAAGTATCACTAACACTCTAGATTAGTACTAGCATAACAAAAGTGTGGTGGACATGTTTAGATCACTGAGAATATGATTCATGGGTGATTGTCTCTAAGTACAAGTAGGAGTCTATTGGTGAGGTATGCCCAGAGAGCCAATCATATGATGATTGACATGGCATATACCATAAAGGATTTTATTGTACTCATAAAGCCTAGCTTACATGTCATTCTATTTTATTCAGTTATGAGATAATGAGGAAACATTATGACTGTCTAAATTATGACAATATGCAATGACGTATGACTTCAAGTAAGTGACTTGGAGAATGAGATCATACGAATGATAAGATTATGTACATTCTTATTATGTCCCTAGTCAGTTGTTACTGTAGAAGGTAGATAGACACCAGTAACACATAAGACTGGAGTGTGGGGTGGTTGATGACTGGATCTCATTAGTCATAATATGGCAATATAAACCAAGCACAGGATACATGTTAGGGAACATTGTATCAGATAGACCAACCTTGAGAGTGACGCATGGAAAGCATAATTGGTAGTCATAGTCATCTCTCATAGTGAAGGTGGTGATTATGATTCTTATATCTAAAATAACTACACTCATCACATGTCATTGGGTGTGCTTTGACATCATCAAATGCAGTCTTGAAACATGGGTTGTTATAACGGTGATCATTGGGTGGCTTTGACACATGGGGACTGACTATGAATGATAGAGATGGGATTTGTCCCTCTTGCTGGAGATTGATATCCTGGCCACTTGATAAGAGAGACTGAGAAACGCATGTGCATGCACATGTGAATCAATATATGATATTAAGGTCACATTATCTCAGACAGTCTACTCTTGGTTCAAGTAACATGGGTTGAACATTGAGAGGATGCTGACTCCATGCCTCGAGTGCGCTTTGGATATCAGAGAAAAGAATTATACAATCACTGCAACACCTTATAAAGATTTTAGGTTGAAGTTTCTCTCCAACTTTCCATTCACTTGGGTAGAACTGATGTGAAACTAGGCACCACTCTCTGCTTGTGATGTCATAAGTTAGTTATGGACATTCACTGCCAACGTGGCATGGGACCTATAGGGTCACACACATAGGAAATCATCTAGAAGAGGAGTTTAATCTAAAATAATGATTGGATTGATTACTAAAGTGTTTAGGTACTCAATTCACACAACATCATCTGACTGCACTGCCATTCGATCATCTCACTAGAGACAGCCGTTTCGAGTGACAAATGATTGGCTCAAATGTTGAAACTGTTGTTTGGAGATTCGGGCTGATTGAAACTGAATTGGCTGGAATACTACACAAATTAGACACTTGGTGAACCGGTCATCTCAGTTGGGTCGGTGGAATGTTCTCACAACTTTCCCAAATTTATGAGAAAGATTACTCATTTTAATTGCTTAAATTTGACTGTAACAAGGAATTAATGCTCACATTAATTAGAGACATTTTCTTCAAATTCAAATACGATCAGGAAACTACCAGACAACTGTTTAGTAGTACAAGACGATTGTATCATTGTGCCAAACGACCGCCTGTACTGCCAGACGACAGTTTCGTGTCTTACAGGTTGCAAAAATTCAAGATCTTCTAGCCCTTTCCACTCCCTCATAGATCCTGAACAGATTGGGAACCCTGGCCCTAACCCCACCTATAAATAGAAATGTACTAGGGGCTTCCTAGAGTACAAAAATAACATAGAAAATTGAGAATCATTTTCTTTGATAATTGATGTCCTCTTTGTTTGTGGTAACAAAGAGAGCCCATGCAAGTCCTAGAGACTAGGGAGGGATAGCTACGGGAGAGAATAACTAAGGATCATTGTTGTGGGAGAGCAAGTTGATGACTAGTACACCAATGGGAGGGATAACTCCTTCTTGTATGTTCTAGTTGAATGACAGAAGTTTGACTTGGTCTGTGTGGACTACTCTAGAGGTAGGAGTCCATTGGTTGTTGTTAGGAGGACAATGTCAACCTACAGTCCATGGAGAGACCATAAGAGCCGTTGTAGAAGGTGTCATGTCTACTGTCGCTGGTGAAGACTAGGAGCTGCACATCCACTGTCCAATAGTAACTAGTAGATAGTTGCAACTACAATGAGTTGTAGTCATTGGACTTTCTCCAGGACCAGGTATAAACTCATTAAACCATCCTTCCTATTTCATAGTAGTTGACGCGATCTTGCTATTATGAGAATACAAATATATAATTTTTTGTTTCTGCTACTATACTCTCTGCTCGTATTTCCCAAAACAACAAACCGACCAAATATCACCGATTTAGGTGCAAATAGCTCAAGAAACTAGCATCACGGTGCCCCAACAAAACAAAACTCAGACACACCTCCACTCTATCAGCCTCAATGCATCCCTCTGCAATATTTGTGTCTGCCACACAACTACCATGCATACGCACCACCACCATTCCAACCACCTTTGCAACCAGTAGTGGCAAGCACCCCTCATGCAACAAGTATCCCTACACCACAAGTGGAGCCAACATCCACATCTCCTGCATCAGAAGAACCTTCTAAACCAAAAAGTAAGTTCACTCTGTAGGGATCTTCCCTTAGCACCATCCTACAGGCATCAAGCATCTATTCAAGTTTCTCTCCATCAAGGAACTTCCCAAACCCTTGACTAAGGGACACATATACAACACCCTCTATGACTTTCATCCGGCCAAGGGACCCAACATTGATTCCTACCTTGAACACAAGCATGCCATGCAAGACCTGCCCAAATCTAATGAGGTCAACATAGTCACATTGGAGGAGGTACCCTCATGTTCTAACACTTTAGTTGTTGTATCATCACCTTAAGATTCAATAGTGTGGCTTATCCTCCCTTGGGACCAAGCCATAAAGAATTGGTCCCAAAACACATGGATCATTTATTCCATCCAAGAGAAGAAGCTCATGATTTTAATAAGCACCAAGAATCCCATCAGCACACCTAGAGCTTGCCAGGAGAAAAAAGGACATGCAATATGGGTTCCTAAAGTGTCAGTCCCGAAAAAATCTCAATAGTCTATGGTTCTTCATCCCATGGCGGTGGTACAATCCACAATATCCATTCCAAACACACCAAAGGTGGCTCCACATGGACCACCAATAGAAGAACCTTCAACCTTAAACAAAGGCAAAGAGAAGGTTACTAGATATGTGGGGGTCCTACTAGCACACCAGAAGAGGATAAGAGAACGATCTCCATTACAACAATCAATGCCAAGCGAGTACCTCCAACTTTAAAACTTTGTAGAGAAATGGGTTTGAAGTGTCCCAAGAGGAAGTGATGTAAATCTCCCCCCACACACATAGAGGTAGTTATGAAGACACTTGAAAGGGCTTAAGTCTCCAAAGATGTCAAATAGGAAGCTCTTATAGCCACAATTGGATGATCATGACCCTACACCTGATCTCATTCTTAAAAGATGAGATACCTATCAAAGGAAGTCACAACATGCCTTTTCTAATCACTACAGTCTACACGGATCTCAAAATCCCTCTTTCTTTGTTGAATACTATGCATGCATCAACATATGTCCCACTAAGACACTCATCAAGTTGGGAAGAGATCCCTTCGTGTGCAATAATAAATAACAAAGAAACATCCTTCAATGGGGTAATAAAAAATACCCTATGGGAGATCACTTTCAAGCTACATATCAGACCACAAACCTTCACCACACTATTTGTGGTCATGAAATCAAGTCCCTCTTTTAGCATTATTTTGTGAAGTTCATTTATTCAACATAAAAAGGTGGTTACCTCATCATTACATCAAAGATTGAAGTATCGACTAGGACATGCCATCATCACAATCCAGGCAATAGTCTCGATACCATACCTTGCATCAAACAAGACAACCTCTAGTTTCTCTTTGAGATGTTACATATTACCAACATTAGTTGGGTTGCACCACGAAGGAGGTGGTCTCACTATCTCCCATAGGAAGCCACACTATGTTATCAATAATTGTAGGAGATACACATATGTCTAGATAAAGGTCTAGGAGCCAGATGTCAGGCACATACAAAGATCATCCAGACGCCTCTAAGACAAAAAGGGTTGGGACTGAGGGTTTTATGGCCCATCCTATGCACGACCTTGGATCCACACGTGGATGTTGTATTTGAAGCTTGTAGCATTTGTCCCACTATGATAGACTTAACCAGGGAGGCTATCTCAATTTTCTACCAGTGATTGTTGATATAAAATGAGAGGATAGAAACAATCATCTAGATGAATAATGTTAACTTAGGGTAGAATACTGACGATACCTTGGCCCCAAGCATAAAGGTCCCCATTTGTACTTCTCATGCACCGGAGTTGTAACTGAAGAAGATACCAATGTCACCGAGGCTATCATCTTCATGACGATGACCTACCTCTTCCAAGGGCTCAATGACAATGACCGCAATGACTACCCTAGGATAACAATTAGCATCGAGTAAATCACCATCACCATTGAAGATAGTTAGGGTGTCCTGACCTCCTTAAACAACCAAAAGTTTGAAGATCATATCATCCTTCCAAACAAGGAAGCAATCAACTTATTCTACCCCTGCAGTTGAATAGTCATGCCTAGAGCAAACTGATGTACGAGAAAACAATGAAAATTTCCATGATGATCATGTTGCCAAGGTGAAAATCACCAACCCAAGCCCTAAATAAATGAAGGACCACCCGATATAGTTGGTCATGATCCTCATTGGATCTTCCTTAGTTGGTGAAGCCAAGACAACTCCAAGAGTATGGCTCCCAAAGCCATGGAGGAAGATTATGATGTTTTGTGGTACGACCACGATGATGCCTATGACATGATTGAAGAATGGGGGGTCAAAGACATCTTTTATATAGAAGTTATTGAAGTCCCATAGTTCCTCATCCACCCTATGCTAAATGTTGATGAGGTTCAAAATTGGTGTGTATACGATCACAACGTCCTAAGGACCACGTCATCTCCCACATACAAAAAATGCCCATAGAAGAGCAACACAAATGTGGTAAAGGTACCAGAGTGTCTATTCATTCATGCTCTACTACATCCATGTTCTCCCCCATAAAATCCTAAAAATTTGCAAAATCTACAACATCCCAAAAAAGTGAAATATTTGGAAAACCAAAAAATAGTTGAAGACAAGCTGGATCTCCATGAAATTGCTAACTACTTCACTCAAATAGCACAACTATACGATAATAAAGATGTTGGTTTGAAGATTTTTCCATTCCAGAGTGTATGAAGAAAGAGCATCAACCTTCTTATATCAAATATGAGATGAAGATGGTCTATCTCAGATTAGGCCAGGGACAACACAAAGTCAAAATAGGGGTATGTCTACCCTAGAATAGTAAAGACCAGTTGATAGAGATTCTACTCTATTACATCGACATGTTTGCATGAAGCTACTCCGACATGCCTATATCAGACGAGGCAATCATGGTTCACTGACTGCCTATTGTCCCTGATGTTTTCCCTATAGAGCAAAAGGCTAGGAAGATGCAGCACAAGTGGTGCATCAAGATCAAGAAAGAGGTTTAGAAGTAGTATGGTGCATGCTTTTTAGAGCTATTCAACCATCCTACATGTCCCACCAACATTGTATTAGTACCGTAGAAGGATGGTAAAGTATGAATGTGTGTGGACTACCACAATCTCAACAAGGCATGCCCTAAGGATCACTTTCTACTTCCTCACATAGACATACTCATGGACAACATATCTGGCCACATGCTCCTCATCTTCATGGATATGTTAGCTAGTTACAACCAGATTAATATGGCCCATAAAGATAAAGAAAAGACAACCTTCATCACAGACTAAGGAGTATTTTGATATTGAGTAATGGCATTTGGTCTCAAGAAAGCTAGAGCTACATATCAACGAGTGATGATTTCTCTCTTCCATGACATGATACATAGGAGGTGGAGATTTATGTTGATGACATGAAAGACAAGTTGCAAGTCCATAATACCACAATACTAATATGTATAAGATGCTTCAACAGCTAAGATGAGTCTCTATATGCCTTAATCCTCCCAAGTACACATTTAGGGTTACATATGGTAACCTACTCGAGTACATTTTTAGCCAGAGAGGAATCGAAGTATATTCCAAGAATGCTCAAGATATCTAAGAAATGCTCTCCCCCATGATAGAGAAGGATATAAGAGGACTACTCAGTCACCTTCTATACATCAACTACTTCATTTCCAATCTAACATCTATATGTGAACCTATTACTAAACTACTCGAGAAGATCTTTGACTCTATATGGAATAGGAAATGTTAAAAAATGCTCTAGAGGCTTAAAGATAACCTTGTCAATCTGCCAGTACTGATCTCGTCAATGCTAGGGTACCCGCTCACCCTTCAATTATTAGTTTATAAAACATCAACTTAGGAGTATTGAGTTAATCAACAAATAATGATGAGCATTCCATCTACTATCTATTCAAGAATTTCTATGATATTGAGTCCCATTATACTACAGTTGAGAAGCATTTTTTGGTCTTGATACATGTTACTAGGAAGTTGAGCCATTATTTGATGATGTATATATTAAAATTGATCATCAAGCATAACCCTCTCCACTATTTGTGTGATATCCCTACTCTTATGGGATGATGCTTCAAGTTGCAAGTGGTGTTGTGACACTTTGACATCACCTACCTATCGATGAAGCACTCAAAGCCCAATCTTTGTCCTGTCAAATAGAAGATTCCCCAATCCAAGAGGAAGCAACACATGAGTACATATTCCCAAATGAAGACATACGGATGATTAGCTCACTAGATATGGTTATTTTTTCATTTACAGACATGTGGACAATCTTTAATGAAGGAGTCATCAATCATCAATGAGCCAATATAGTAGTAGTTCTTTAGAAACCCTAGGGAGAACAAAATTAGTAGCAAAATTATTGGAGTTTGATGCCACCAACATTGTGGAGGAGTACAAAGCTTGCATCCTGGGACTCTAGTTAGCCAAACAAAAAGGGGCACATCACCTGTAGGTCTATGGGGACTCCATTCTTGTGATAACTCAAGTCTAGAACACCTAGAAGATGCAACATCAGAGCTTGGTTCCTTACCAAGAACACGTGTTTTATCTTCCTCGATAGCACATCTCCTTTCACTTCATTTGAAGAAAACACAATGCACTCATCGATGCTTTGGCCACCCTCACTTCCTAGATCGAAATACAAGGGGACCAAATTTTCTCTTTTGAAGCTTAGACACTCATTCAACTTGCCTTTTGCGTGCTCTTTGATAATTCACCTAATAAATAAAGGCTTGGTTTTATGACATCAAGGTATACCCAGATAGTCAAGCTATTCCTGAAGGCCTCTTTAGGAGAGAGAAACAAATGCTTAAATGACAAGTCGTGCAATATGTCCTAGGGGTAGGACACCTATATTATGGATCCAACAAACAAATTCTGTCATGATGCCTCAATGATAAGAAAGAATAAACTCTCATGAAAGATTTCCACAGAGGTTAATGTGGCATATGTATGAGTGGTTTTATGATTGCCAAGAAATATAACTTTTGGGGTATAACTGTAGCACTATGGAGACAGAATGTTAGTAATACACATGACAATGTCGAGTCTTCAAGATTCGTGATCAATACATTCATGCACCTGCCAATCATCTATACAACATGGATACACCTTGTCCATTCTCAGCTTAGGGAGTTGAAATGATAGGGAAAAACAATCCTTAAGTGTCAAAAGTGAATTGTTTCATTCTATTTGCAGTACACCAAGTGGGTAAAAGCAATGTCCATTACCAACACATCATCTCAGTAAGTTATCAAACATCATAATCCGATATGATATACTGCACGAGATCGTATTAGAAGATAGTATGAACTTCATAGCTAAAACCATAAAGGAGTATCTCAGCTCTTTGGAGATCAAACATCACTGAATGTCACCCTATCAATACTAGATGAACGAAGCTGTAAAAGCTTCCAACAAGAAGATAATAAAGATTACAAAGAATACAATCAACTCCCATGCCAACTGGCATGAAAACCTCCCAATGGTTATTTGGCTATACCAAACTTCAATCTGAATTTCCATGCAAGCTACGTCGTATTCATTGGTATACATATTGGAGGAAGTGTTTCCAATTGAGTTTCAAATCATTTCCCTATATATACTACAAGAAGAAGACATTCTCACAGTAGAGTGGCTTTAATATTGATTTTAGTGGCTCAACACACTTGAAGGACATTGAACAAGAGCTTCATGTCACATGCAATGTTATCAAGACAAGGTAGCTCAAGCATTCAATAAGAAAGTTTGTTCCCACAATTTCCAGATGGGAAACTTAGTGTTGCAAGTCATCCAAAATGCTAACT
>OY856410.1:668363405-668383405 GCA_963693085.1 Alisma plantago-aquatica
TCCATTTCATAGTACGAAAGTACAACGATGGAGGTGAGTTTACTCCGCTTCTTGAGAAAATGCTCCTAGATACTAAACCAAACGTATGGTGACTACATACAATCTGGAACCAACAAGCGGTCGATATTCAAATCTATAAGTACAAACATAGACAATTTGCACTAACAGATAATAGATAACACAAGTTGGTTATCAAGAAACTAGCATTCATTAAACGATTGATGTTGAACTGGAAAGATAGTGTTTTTCTATTGCAAACTCAATAATTACAATGTATGAAATGAAAACATGGGTAGCGGGGCTACTCCCCGCACCCTAGTGTATGAGACTACTCGCTCATGGCAAGAACAAAGAAGGGGTGAGAAGAGAGAGATAGAGCATCATCTCCATGAAGGAGGGAGGAAGGTCGACCCCTTGGAGAGAGAGAGAAATGATATTCATACTTTGTAGCTTGCTTGATGATGAATCCTCCTCTTCCCACATTATTTGTCGATGAGAGTGAAGGTAGCTTGGAGATGGAGTATGGATCTCAGACCGGCAGCCTCAGGGTAGTGGGTGAAGGATGGAATGGCTCTAGAACAATAGAGGCAGCCTTTAGAAGTCTGAAACTTTCTTTTTTTTGTGAGGACCCCTTTGGGTTCTATTTATAGGATTTTGAGTGAGCCTTTCATGGTTTGGGATATGTGGGTCCAAACTGTCTTGGAAACTGTTTGGATTTTCACACAGTTTGGAGACTGTTTGGACTCTCTCATTCTAGAGACTGTTTGAGTCCTCTTGGTCTGAAATTGTTTGCTTTCATTCGATCTTGGGGTCGTGGGGCTTCATACGATCTCGGGACCGGTTGATCTCCATTCGGTCTTGGTACCGTTTGGCTTCATATGGTCTCGGGACCATTTGACTTCATACGGTCTCAGGATCATTTGGCTTCACTCGGTCTCGGGACCGTTTGGCTTCACACGGTCAAGGGACCGTTTGGCTTCACTCGGTCTCGGGACCGTTTGGCTTCACACGGTCTCGGGACCGTTTAGCTTCACTCAGTATCGGGGCCAGTTGATCTCCATTCGGTCTTGGGACCGTTTGGCTTCATACGGTCTCGGGACCATTTGGATTCACACAGTCTCGGGACCGTTTGACCTTTATTCGGTCTTGGGGCTATGTGACCTTTATTCGGTCTTGGGACTGTGTGGCTTCATACGGTCTTGGGACCGTTTGGCTTCATTTTAGTCTTAGGACCGTTTGGTCTCCATTCGGTCTTGGGACCGTTTGGCTTCTATTTGATCTTGGGACCATTTGGCTTCTATTCGGTCTTGGGACCGTTTGGCTTCCATTTGGTCTTGGGACTGTTTGGGGGTTTTGTAATTTTTTTGTGCTTTTCTGTAAGAAGTGAAAAGGAGAAGTTAATCTAATGGTATATTTACAAAAAGGTAGAAAGTTAAAGATTCTATCTAATTTAACTAAGAAAGAGTATAGAAAAACTGAGGAAAACTAGCAAGATAACATCACAAAATGGGAGGTTATCACCCCCCCCCCCAATTTAGAGTCTAGCTTGTCCTCATGCTAGATAGAGCTAAGGCATGTAGTGGCGAGGCGATTTTTTTTCAGTGAAGATTTCCATACTCTTGCTTCAATTCTAAACCAGAGATCTCTTAGAGTTTTATCGGGCTTCTGCTCGCACTAACTCTTTCAGGTATTGGGAGTTGTGTGGACCTCGGATTTCTTCCGTATCGTGTAGCTTGCATTGGGACCACCTTCTCCTCGATCGCATTTTGTGCATGTTTTCAACTCCAATCGGTTTTATACTTCTTTGAAAAACCTACTGGAGAATAAGATAGGCATGAGGGTTGGCTAAAGGCTGATGTGTAATTCCCCCTTTTTGTGGGGGAGGGTTTATCTAAACTTTTAGGATCTCACTACCGGGCGTGACACATCTGCCTTTGTGAGGGCAGCTAAATGTACCGGCCAGGCGAGTCCTTTATCAGCTTTTTCATATATTCAGAGACCTTAGGATCTCATTACCGTGCGTGACACATCTGCCTTTGTGAGGGCAGTTGAATGTACCAGCCGGGTGAGACCTTTATTGGTCCTTCATATAGGTCCTTAGGCGTGGCACAACTCTCATATTTTTATTCAACACTCTGGCTTTTATTCTTATACTCACAAGCTTAGGAGTTGGATATTTAGGGATTTTGTTTGGGCTGCCATGCCTCTTTTTAAAAGAAGAAAAATGCTCTTGGAGTCTCCTGACATGCACTTATTTCAGTTTCATACTTGGTGGTCCACTTGCGAGGTTCCTTGATTTGGATTTCACCTGGTTCCCTCCTGTCCTTGGGAGAGTTTTGGCTAGCTTCGGCTATGATGTTAACTTTTGGAGAGTCTGGAGCAGAGTTGAAGCAAGAGCATGGAAATAGGGTGTGAAAGTAATTTATTAATTTGCCATTACATGCCCAAGTGCTTTTTCTATTATTGCTTTTTGAGTACTAGTTTGATTCTAAAATTAGCTGGGGGTGACCTTTTCCTAGAGTGATGTTATACTTATGAAAAAAAATTTATTCTATCAAAGAAATTACTGAAAAAGTCTAAATGTGAAAAGAGAGATAAAAAAAATGCATAGAAAAACATGAGTGAATAAAAAGAGCAAAGGGAGAAGGGTTGAAAAATTATACCTCACCCTTATCTAGTGTACCCCCCCTAACTTATCACTCACTCTATCCCCAGAGTGTCAAAGTGATAGGTTGAGAAGTACATGGACTCGGGCATTAGGCTTCTGTTAGTCATTTGTTAGCTCCATGTGTTCAGAGAAGATTAGCTACGAACTTTCCACGTAGAGCGTGGTAATCCACATCTGTCATGTCCTCTACTGGTCTTCCAAGAACAAAGAGGGTGTACATCCAGTAGAGGATGTGAAAACCGCAGTCGTTTGATTTTCGAAGTTGTTGGGGGCATCTGTGGTTGAAGGCTAGGCGATGAAAGTGTTCTTTATCGTACGCCCTTGTGTGCTTACTTAAAAGATCGTGTAGTTTGTTAGCACATTCCTTTTCCACCTCCTCCGTGGGCGTGTTAGCTGTCATAGTATACTGGTTCTGGTTAGGATCAAATTGGTTGTCGGAACTATTATAGATGATTGTTGTTCCTTCGGGAAGGTTTGTCGCCGGTAACATCCAGTGATCTAAGTGAAGGAAAGGAAGCATAATGAACTTCGGAGTTGTATGTTGGAGGTAAGAGATAAGCGCCTCCATGGTTCCGAAGTTCTTTAACTTTAGTAGGTCGTCCTTCATGTAAGCTGACGCCATGTAAATCGTAGGATGGTTCTGTCCGAGGAGATATTGATAAGCAGTCATTAGGCTTACGGATAGAAAACCTTATAATTGTATGGTTTCATGGAGGGTATCTGCCATGACTAGAATATTGCTGGCTAGAAAAACGAGCTCATCTTTCTCAGCATATAGCCTAGACATGATGAGTTGGAGTTCATTTTTAGAAAGACTCTTGCAGGCTGCAAGGTCAAAGTTAGGAAACGTCAGTTCTATGGCAGGTAGGGGCACCATTTTTGTGGGAGGTCTGTTGATGGTGCCCCCTGATATCAAGTCAATGTCCCTTGTGTCTACCGCCAAATCAAAAGTGTAAGGGTCCCATTGTCTTTTTTCAGGGACCGTGGTGAGTTGTTGTTCTTTCTCCAACTCTGATAATGTTTGTCAGAAAGGTCACCTTTGTGGACGTTGGATGGCTGAGAAAAGGTAGTGAGGGACGTCGTCTGGCGCCATAGTCAGGTCCTTGAAGAACCTTCTGTCACTAATGAGTTCCATGACGTAATGCCCTCATAGCGAGTGAAAATCTTATGTGGCCAGCTTGGTGAAGGGGGTTTGTTGATTAAGCGCTTGTATGTGGCGTATAGTGAAGAACGTGCAATCCCCGGATCCATCAGTGGTTTGGATTGGTGGAGCGATGATTTGGAACCAAGGTTGGTTCCAACCATTCTTGAGAGAAGGGCAGGTAGCCCAAATTAGTTTGAGAAGCCGGAAGGGGATGCATCTTGCTTCTCTAGCTTCTTCTCTAGAAAAATTAATTGTTCCGACCTTTAATTCGCTGGCACAAAAGTTGTACACCTTGGCATCGCGGGCCACGGTGTCAACGATCATGAGTACCCAGTGGCCGGAAACTTGAAAGGGGACCATGAGATATCACACCTTTCGATCGATCCCAACGCGTAGCCGCTCTATAGATTTATTGTGTAAGTCTTTGTATAATAGGCTCATAGCCAGAGCTGGTGAAGTGTTGAAAACTGGTTGTGGTCGCTTTGAGCTTTTGTATATTTCGATAGAGTTGGCAAGAAGGATACAGAAGATTGCCATCTTCACTGTTGATCGCAGTCAAAGGATGGTGTGGAAATCTTCGCGTGTCAAATTACGATTAGTTTTTATATTCATGTAGATGATGGCCCCCCCTCTTTGGCATCGTCTACGATAGTGTTCAGGATGAAGATATCCTGGACATCTAGGATAGAGATGGCCACCATGTCTAGGTCGTGCATCATCTTAGGTAGAGGTGGCGGCGGGGAAAGCTCTTGCGGAGGTGGAGGAGAAGTCTGTACTAAGTCGTCCATATAATGTTGCAGATCTTCATCTTGTTCTGATTCAGAAGTAGAGTTGAGTCCAATATCCGTGTATAGACTCACTCTGTCTTCCTCATCGTGGTCTGGGGGAAAAGGTGAAGATTTTTCTGGGGTGGAGTGTTGTGGAAGGTTTGATGTTGGTTGACTTGTGCTGGTTCCCAATATACATTGATGGAACTCAGCAAATGCTACTTCTTTGACGGTTTCCCCCAGAGATCCCATGACTGAGTAGTCAATGAATTGATCCCTATATGACATGTTAACGTTGTCATTGTGATCATGGGTTTTGGGATCGTTTCCACCTTCGTGGTGGCCTTTGTCATCTGCTTTCTTTGAAGGTTCTACTCCTCGATAGGTTCCCTCCCCAGCATGTCTTGGGTCATCAGGTTTGTCATCTGGAGAGAAAGTATCATCGTTGGAGTCGGTGGAGGAGTCATAATCTTCCTCATCTTTGTCTTCTTCCTCTTCGTCATTTTCTGCCTCTTTATCTTTTGTTTTCATCATTATAGTCTTCTTGCACTGCCAGTGAAGGGCTTGTAGTTCGTCAAAAGCCACTTGCACATGCTCATGTGTTTCAAGCAGTGTGTTCTGGGTTTCTATAAGATCTGAATATCTAGCCTCGGCGGAGAGGAGTCGTGCAGTAAGATCTGTCACCTGAGCTCGTAATTGGTTGATTTAATTATTTGACAACTCCTCTTGGCGGCTATGGAGTTGTATAAGGATGTTGTTGATGTCGTCCAAGCGTGTGCTAAAAGCAATTTGGTGTTGCTTAAGCTCGCGCAGGGTCTCAGGAAGAGGTTGAGTCTGCACAGAGATCCTATCAACTTGTTGATCCAAACGCTGCTTGCTAGCTTTTAACCTCAAGCATCAATTGTGGCAGTTGTTATAGGCGGTCGTCGATGTGTTCGACTTGTGTGGCCGCTGCTTCCTATCGTTGGTGGATATTTGAGAGGATGTTTGCTAAGGCGCGGTTTTGCTCGTCGATCATGGTGACCTGGTTAGTAAGACCATGCACACAAGAGAGAATATATTGCATTATGTTAGAAGGGTTGGTGAGGAGATTTCAGATGGCGTCAAATTGATGTTTGAATTCCTCACCAACATTTGTAAAAGGGACCCCAGTTATGGATGGGTGTGGCGGCTGGGGTCGGGGTGGAAAGGAGGTAGTACCTTATGAAAAAGACGTTGTGGATGGTCCCTCAAACTGCGTGGTGACTGTAGATGGAGTCACCAGCGGTTATGGGGTGGCGGATGGGAAGGGTGGTGACATTCTGGAAGAGAAAGGTGGAACTAAGAATGTCGAGGGAAAAGTAGTGGAGGTGGAGGTGAAGGAGGTGAAGTCAGGCGTTGAAGTGGGGAAAGGGATGCCCGAAGAGAAAAAGGGTGGAGCGGAAGATGCGGGTGGTGGTGTGGTTGTAGAGAAAGGAAATATGTGGTCATCATTGTGGAGAATGATGGGAGAGTTGTGGATTGTGGAATAGTGGAGGATGGTGGGGAGGTGGAAGATGGTAGGGTGGTGGGGGTGGTTGTGGAGATAAGCCCACATTCTAGATTCATGATGAAAGAATATAATTATGATGTGATGATATTTTCTTCGGGGAGGGGAGGTTCTGCTGCTGGATTTGGTTTTAATGTCAGCGTTCCCGACAACTGTTGTGTCTACAAATGCCCTTTAGATTGTCATTTCACAGGTATTTTTGTTATTCTTGTTGTCGAGGCGATGATGTTGTGCTCTGTCTGCCCCGCTTTGGATTTCTTTTCTTGTATTTTAACCGAAGCTAGGAGGTTTGCAAGCTCCTCTTCGATGAATAGAAGATTTTCCTTGTCGTAGTCTGCAAGCTCCGGAAGTGGCAGTAGAGTCCTTGAGGATTTTACTATAGGGAAAAAGATATAGTGCAGCTTTGCATCCTTTTCTTTGATGATGTATGAGTTTTTTAAGGTTTGTTCATTGGTAAGGATGTCACCCTTGATCTTTGTACACCTGGGGAGTATTCTGTCCATCTTGAGATATTTTAGGATGGATGTTATATGACCTCCCATACATATTTCTTTCCTGAGGGCGTAAGATGTGTGCTTGTGTATCAATTGCCATTCGATGTTGACTGGCTGCCCTTTTAGAACGGACCAGAGTATGAAAAGATCGGAAATGCTAACATTTCTGTCCTTTGTCCTGGGGAAAAGTGCACCTATAAGAATTTTGGGTAATGTGCACACCAGTCCAGATTGAATATTGGAGGCCTTGCAGGTTTTTGCCTCGTAGGTTGGGATCCCTGTCAGGGATTTCCAGAAGATGTGCTTGTTGAACTCGGAGCTTTCTATGCCTACAGATTTGGCCTTCTTTAGCTGCTCCTAGTTGCCTATAAATATTTCTTTCAGCATGTTTTCTGTTATTACAACCTTGTTGCCAAAGAGTTTGGTGACCAGCCTGCTGTCACCTCCGTCCCTTGATCTATCAGTAATGTACACAACTTCCTTGTTGAGATATGTGAAGAATTCAGTTGTGGGTTCAACATAAGAAATCTCAGGGACAAAGCAGAGTCTTGAAAGATTGTCGTTATCGAGCAGAGTGAGGATTCTATCATATATCCCCATCTTTAGTAGTACACTGGAGCAAACATACTTTGTTGGCTTCAGGGTCTTGTCAATAGACGGTAGGGTGTGGATGAAAAGATCTACTGGTGGTGGTGTTGTGGTGGTGATGGTGTTGAAAACAGGGGCAGCAGTGGTGGCGGGAGCGGCAGTGATTGACGGAACGTATCCCGCCAGGGTTTGTTCCCTTGCAGTGGCGAGACGTACCTGCTTCCTTTCTCATTTCTTTGTTGGTTGTTCTTTTGGAGTTTCCTGGGTATTCTGTTTCCCCTTTGTCTTTGTGGATGGGGATTCCTCCTCGGGAGTTGGCTCATACTCCAAACCTTCGTCACTGGAGGAAATCTCCTCCACTTCTTCAACAGGGTCTTTGGCTAGACACATGTTGATTCGGTCAATTTCATTTAGGACTTTAATCAGGTCAACTTTTTGTGGAACCTTCCCGGTCTTTTCATAAGTGTCCATGACGTGTTGGAGCTTTGCACGATCCTCCAGTAATTGCTCCCTTGTCCAGAAGGGAGCGTCAGTGGTTTTGGTGGCTTCTTTTTCAAGGGAGGCCATTCTATAATCAAAAAATTATATATGTTAAAAGAGAAGGAAAAAATGTTTAAGGGATTTTAGTATTGAAAAATGAAATCATTTTCATGGTGAAATCATATTTTCTAAAATTGTTTGGGTCTAAACAGTTTTTACTCCAAACGGTTTCAAGACCATTTGGCACAAACGGTTGCACGACCGTTTGGCTCCAAATGGTTTCAAGGTTGTTAGGTTCCACGCGGTTTCACAACCATTTGGCTCCAAATAGTTTCAAGACCGTTTGGCTCCAAACGGTTTCAAGACCATTTGGCTCCAAGCGGTTTTGAGACTGTTTGTCTCAAAACAGTTTCGAGACCATTTGGATCCAAATGGTTTCAAGACCATTTGGCTCCAAGAAGTTTCGAGACTATTTGGCTCCAAACAGTTGAAACCGCGAGGAAGGTGAAACGTCGGGGTCATCGCTGGTTGGTTGAAAAATGGGCAGAAGTAGCGGATGACATTGGTGTCGTGCGTGTCGGCGACGAAGATGGCACCGATGAAGGAAGAACTCATCGTTGGTGTTAGAATGGACAACATTGGCTGGTTCTATCTTGCTACTGTGGTCAAAGAAGGCGATGGTGATGAGGGTGAAGGTGATGATGACGGCGACGAATTGACAAATGGCAATAACGACAGAGATGAAGTCGCGAAGGGACACAAATATATGGTGGCGTCGGCAGCGACGTCAGCGATGGTCGTAGAGCGAACAGGAGTCAGGAGCAGAGGAACGGAATGGAATAGGGTTCGCACGAGAGTTTAGAGAAATCGAGAATCAAGGGAAAGAAAATGATGGGGGATATATTTATAGCAAACGTTGGGTGTCGTTACAAATTCCCAAGGGCAAACGGTCTTGAGACCGTTTGGGGTCCAAATGGTTTCGAGACAGTTTGAGACAGTTTGGGTTCCAAACGGTTTTGGGACCGTTTGGGGTCCAAACAGTTTTGAAACTGTCAGGTTAAGATTTAATTAGGTTTTTGGATTTTATATTTTTATGCTTATTTTGGTTATTTATGTGAATTTTTGTATTTTTAGATTAAAGAAGATAAGCCTAAATCAAACGAAGAGATTAGGGAAAAGCTAGGCAAAATAAAATGGTGGTACTCAGATCTTGGGTTGCCTCTCAAGTAGCACCTGGGTTTTACGTCGTTGGCCCGACAAAAATCCGATTTGGTTATGTCGATGCTGAGGGATCGTGGATCTCGATAGTTTGTCTTGGTATTTTGTCTTCTGGTGTGTAGTATCTCTTCAATCTGTGGCCATTAACTGTTCGTTCTCCCCCATTATTATCACGGATGATGATTGCTCTGGTGGGGTAGATGTGTTTATTTGTGAAAGGTCTAGACCATTTCATGTGGAGCTTTCCAGGAAACATCTTAAGTCTAGAATTGAAGAGGAGGACCTTGTCTCTGACAACAATGTCTTTTCTTTTGAGGTGGCCGTCATGCCACATCTTTGTTTGTTCTTTATAGATTCTGGCACTTTGGTAAGCTGTCATTCTAAGATCTTTAAGTTCTTCTAGTTGAAGTTGTCTATATTCACCAACACTTTTGAGATCAAAGTTCAGTTGTTTGATGGCCCACCAAGCTTTATGTTCTAGTTCAACTGGTAAATGACATGACTTTCCATACACCAGATGGAATGGGGTTGTTCCTATCAGTGTTTTGTAAGCCGTGTGGTATTCCCAAAGGGCATCGGGGAGCTTGGTAGACTAATCATTACGATGTCTATTGACTATTTTTTCTAAGATAGCTTTAAATTGTCTATTTGAAACTTCAACTTGGCCACTTTTTTGTGGATTGTAAGGTGTGGCGACCTTATGGTTGACCCCATATTTTCTTAGGAGGGCTTTGAAGCTTCTTTCCATAAAATGGGTTCCTCCGTCTGATATGATAGTGCGGGGGACTCTGAATCTGGGGAAGATGATATCTTTGAACATCTTGATGACCAGCTTGGAATCCCAGGATACAGTGGGTATAGCTTCTACCCATTTCAAAACATAATCCACATCGACCAATATGTAAGAGAATCCATAAGATGAGGGGAAAGGACCCATGTATTCTATTCCCCAAACATCAAAAAGTTCAGTTTCTTGCCACAAAGTGAGAGGCATTTCATTTCATTTAGTTATACAGCCAGAAAGCTGACATTTATTGTAGGATCTTACAAAATCATAGGAATCTCTTGCTATAGTTGGCCAAAAGAAACCCAATTGTAGAACTTTTAGAGTGGTCTTCTTCGAACTCATGTGCCCCCCAGTGGGGCCAAAATGACAGTGCTCTAAGACAGGGGTAATTTCATCTTCTGCTAGGCAACGACGGAAAAGTCTGTCTGCACATAGATGAAAAAGATAGGGTTCATCCCAAAAGTATTGCTTAACATCATGGAGAAATTTATTTTTATTGTGGTGAGAGGCGGAAGGGTGGATGATTCATGTAACCAGATAGTTCACTATGTCAGTGTACCAGAGAAATCCGGTGGTAATTTGCATAAGCTAGTCGTCAGGGAGGGAGTCTCGGATAGGTACATTGTTGTTGTCTTGACATTCGATGTGACTTAGGTGGTCAGCGATGACATTTTCCACTCCGCTCTTGTCTTTTATTTCAAGATCAAATTCTTGCAGCATTAATACCCAGCGGATGAGTCTGGGTTTTGCATCCTGTTTCTGAATAAGATATTTGATGGCAGAGTGGTCTGTATATACTACGAACTTTGATCCAATTAGATAAGAACAAAAATTTTCGAAAGCGTAGATGACGGCTAAGAATTCCTTTTCAATAGTAGTATAATTTTTTTGCACCTCATCTAATTTCTTAGATGCGTTGTATATTACATATGTCTTTTTGTCTATTCTCTGCCCCAGCACAGCCCCTATGGCATAGTCGCTAGCGTCACACATTATTTCGAAAGGTTGTGACCAGTCGGGCACTCTTAGAATGGGTGCAGAGATTAGAGCATTCTTCAAAGTTATAAAGCTATGAAGGCATTCATGGTCAAAGTTGAAATTAGCATCCTTGGTCAATAGGTATGTCATAAGTTTTGCTATTTTTGAGAAGTCTTTGATAAATCTCTGGTAGAACCCGGCATGACCTAAGAAAGCTCACACTCCCCTTATGTCTTTGGGTGGTGACAGCTTTGAGATGACATCAATTTTTGCCTTGTCTACTTTGATTCCTCTTTCGCTCACTCGATGTCTGAGGACAACACCTTCGGTCACCATAAAGTGACATTTTTCCCAGTTTAGGATAAGGTTTGTTTCCTCACATCTCTGTAAGACTTTACTTAGGTTGAGCAGGCAGTTATCAAATGAGTCTCAGTATACTGAAAAATCATCCATGAACACCTCCATAATGGTTTCGATTAATCCCACGAAGATAGTAGTCATGCACCTTTGGAAGGTTGCGGGTGTGTTGCATAGCCCGAAGGGCATCCTTCTGAAGGTGTATGTTCCAAAAGGACAAGTAAATGTCATTTTTTCTTGGTCTTTGGGGTGAATTGGGATTTTCTAAAACCCAGAATATCTGTCGAGGTAGCAGAAAAAGTTTTGGCGGGCTAGCCTCTCGAGGACTTCGTCAAGGAAGGGTAAGGGAAAATGGTCTGTCCTTGTTGATTTGTTCAATTTTCTATAATCAATGCACATTCTCCAACCAGTAATGGTCCTTGTAGGTACTAGTTCATTCTTATCATTTAAGACAACAGTGGTTCCTCTTTTTTAGGGACCACTTGGACCGGACTAACCCACTGAGAGTCAAAAATTGGATAGATAATACCCGCTTTCAAGAGTTTAAGAACCTCGAGGCGAACTACCTCTTTCAGATTTGGGTTCAGTTTTCTCTGGTGCTCCCTTGAGGGTTTGAACTCTTCTATCATAGGTAGTTTATGCATGCATAGAGCTGGGTTTATGCCTGTTAGATCAGTCATTTTGTACCCAGGTGCTTTCTTATGCTTCATTAGTTCAGTGAGAAGCCTTTCTTCCGGGTCGTCAATCAGAGAGGAGCTAATGATAACTGGACATAATTTTTCTTCATCTAGGAAGACATGTTTGAGCCCAGCTGGTAGAGTTTTCATTTCTGGGGCTTTGGGTACTTATGTTGTCTCTAACATGGAGACAGATTTCAGTTCTTCAAAAGTAGCTTCTGGGGCTTTTTCAGCCTGCTCCAACTATTGCAGGCATTGCTGAACTAACTCGTTGGTTGAAAATTCAGCTTTCGGATTTATTAGAGCATCCTCTAGGGCATCTGCTAGTTCTGGATTTGCTTGCCTGAGTTGAGACATTTTATCAATTGCTTCAAGCAGAAAAACCTCTTCATGGATACTAGGCCTCATCAGGTTGTTGAAAACCCTGAATTGAACAGTTTCTTTACCCAACCTAAAGGTAATTTTTCTAGCCTCGACATCAATTAAATCTCTATCTATGGTGAGGAAGGGTCTATCTAATATTATTGGGTACCTTAGGTCTTCTTTTATATCCATAATGACAAAATCACAAGGGACATAAGAGTCCCTCCCCACTCTTACTGGAATATCTTCAATGATTCCCAGTGGTGAAGTAATGGTGGAATCAGTGAGTTGGATGGTCATTAATGTAGGCAACAAGTCAGTAAACCCCAATCTTTTGCACATGGAAAATTGCATAATTGATATGCTGGCTCCCAAGTCGGCAAATCCCTTTTTACAAGAAGTGTTCCCAATAGAGCATTGTATGCCAAAGGAGCCAGGGTCCTTCTAATATTTTGGCATTTTATTCAAAATGATATCAGAAGTGGTTTGGGCTAGCTTGACAGTTTCATGCTCCTATGTCATATATTTCTTTGACAGCAAGGTCTTCAAATATTTGGACCAGGCTGGGATTTCAGATAAGACGTCGAGAAAGGGAATATCAACAAAAGTTTATTCATTGCTTCTTTGAATTTCTGGAATCTAGAGTCTAGTCTGGTTTCCTTTAGCCTGCTAGGATAGGGTATCCTTGGCTTATATTGTGGAACCTCTGGTTCTTTGGGACCTTGTTCCTTTTCTTTCTTTTCTTCAGCTTCTTGACATGATTCTTCTGTTGGGATGATTTCAGTTACATCCATGTCTTCTTGATTAACCAAGATGGCTTTAGTGAGAGCACGACCAGACCTTGTTGTAACAGCATTTAATTATTCTGGTCTATGTTGATCATGTCTTGGATTTGTTTCTGGCTGGCCAGCAAAAGTGCCCACTGGAGGTTTTAGTTGAGTTTCTATCTGTGCTAACTGAGTTTCCACAACTTTTTGCTGGGCTTGCTGGTTAGCCAGCATGGTTTGCTGTGATTGCAACATTTGCCTTATCAAGGAAAATTCATCAGTATGTTGTGGTGGGGCATTCTTCTATTGAAATTGAGTGAGCCCTTGAGGTGATTGTTGTTGAGGTTCTGGCAACTAAGGTTGCGGCGGCTGTTGCAACTGAGTTTGTTGTAATTGCAGGTGCAAAGGAGGGTGAGTATATTGGTAATATGTAGAGGGATTTCTTGGGTAGTTGGATCTCTGAAAATTATTTCTAAGATTCCCTTGGTTTTGGTTGTAGTTGCTTTGAAATCTAGGTGGTAGTCTATTGGAAGATCCATTTTGTGTTTGATTTTGTGGGTTAGCAGTTCCCGTAGGATTTCCATATTGAAACCCAAGATGGTTTCTCGGTTGATTTGGATTGTAGTAAGCTTGTCCTGGTATGGAATGGATGGAATTTACTTGTTCTGGCATCTGATCCTTAGGGTGTTCAATGATCGGCTCATAGTGTGGTTGAGGTGGTTGTAAATCCATCATTACATTGTATAGGAGACCACATGACAATGTGGGATGATCAGATACATGACAGGTGTAACGACCGGGCCCATTACCCATGGCTCGAGTAGAGTTTCAGGAATGACGACTGTCCCCACATACCACCACTAGCCTTAACTGCACGCTTTATCCACACTCATGCGCAAGTCGGGGTCAACTTCCCGACTGGTCACCCATCCTAGTACTACTCCAAGCTGAGCACGCTTAACTATGGAGTTCTTTAGGGATGGGCTCCCGGAAAAGGAGGTGCACATTGGTGATATGGGTAGTCTAATCATTCCTTTTAAGAGTGTTTTATCCGAGGCCTCAAATCCTGGGATGTTACAATCTCCCCTACTTAGACTCTTGACGTCCTCGTCAAGTCTCAACTATATGGCCTCATAGTCTGACCCCATTTCAATGCAGACCCACAATGGCCCATGGACACCCAGCTCTCGTTCACGGCTACCAGTGCAAGGGTGGCTCCATCTCGTCTCTACAGATAGCCCTTTCCAACTTGCCTGGACCGCACGACTCAAGACTGGCATGCCACATGCCCATGTGGGTCCCACCTACTTGAGGGGTTATGGCTCTGATACCATTTTTATTAAATCGGGCTAATTTTTCTGATAAAAATAGACTATACATTTGATATTTTTGGAGCTAGGAATCTCAAGATATCATTTTTGCAAGATTAAGCTAATTTATGGAATTTTGGGCATCCCAGGATTTGAGGCCTCAGATAAAACACTCTTAAAAGGAATGATTAGACTATCCATATCACCAAGGTGCACCTCCTTTTCCGGGAGGTGCACCTTGGTGATATGGGTAGTCTAATCATTCCTTTTAAGAGTGTTTTATCCGAGGCCTCAAATCCTGGGATGTTACAACATGCCTCGCAAGTTCCTATAGCTACTTTATCTTGTTGGGGGTTCTTCTTTCTGTCATATTCCCCAAATGATGCTTTGAGGGCTTTTTGTTTGTTGTCTATGGTTTTCAAAGCTTCGGCTATGGCTATCATTTCTGTAGATTCTTCAGCTTTGCAACCCTTTAGAACTCCTCATGTGGTCGCCCTTCCCCAATTGGATTGATTTTCAGCTCCAAGAGTGACGATCCTCCAGGCGTCTTCGTAGTTTTGTCTCATAAAGTTTCCTCCATATGAGGAAACTAAGAACTTTTTAATTTCATCGCTTACTTCAGGTGTCTTCGTAGTTTTTTCTCATAAAGTTTCCTCCAGATGAGGAAACTAAGAACTTTTTAATTTCATCGCTTACTTCCCTATAAAAGGTTTCTATGAGTTGATTTTGCGAGATTCCATGGTGAGGGCATTTACTCAAGAGTTCCTTGAACCTTTCCCATGATTCTGCCAGTGACTCTCCCGATAGTTGAAGCAATTGGTTGATTTGTCCTCTGATTTGGTAGGTTAGTGAAGGGGGGAAGAATTTCTCCAAGAACTTCTCTTCTAAGGGAGCCCAAGTGGTGATTGGCTCCCCGTCCAAAGAATTGTACCAGCTTAAAGCTCTTCCAGACAAGGTGAAATTGAAGAGTCTGAGCATGACTGCGTCCATGGTTGTTCTAGCTTGTGGTACCAACCTACAAAGAGCTTTGAACCTCTTCAAATGGTCCATGCAGTCATCTCCGGCACTTCCAGAGAATGAGATGTCCATGCAGTCCTAATCTCAAAATTATGAGTGTCAATGAGTGGTGGTTGGACTGGATGGTTGTCTTCGTAGTTTTTGGGAATAGCGTAGTCCTGTAGTTGCTTGCTTCTTACCAACAATTGAGCAGCAGCCTTGGCTACTTAATTCTCGGCATGGATGTGGGCTTTCTCTTCATCCCGTACTTCAGCCTGAACTTGGGCGCACATGTTGGCGAGGAGTTGCGCTCGCTGGGCTACTATGGCAGCGTTGACCCTTTCCATCACTAGTACAGCTTGGCGTTCATCTTCAGCCATTTATCTGGCTCTTTGATGATTAAGTCTAATGCGGCAGTGGAAACTTCTCTCTACCTCAGAGTCATACTCTGGATCAGGGGAGAATCCGAGATTATGTGATGGTTGCATACACGTCTTCTATCTGAGTAGAGGAAGAAACACATTTTTCAGATGATGTAGGAGATATGATGAAATCAAGAGAATATGGAGTAATGTTTAAAGAAAAAGTGTAAAACCCTAACCAACTAGCAAGATGATAAATGGAATTAAAACGTTCCATCGTCCCCAGCAATGGCGCCAATTTTTGATGGAGCTTCCAGTTGTGTGGAATTGCGTGCACCACTAAAAATCCTAAAGATAGTAAGTCTTTTAGGTTTAGCCTTGCTTATACTAGATTAAAAACTCCACCCACATATGCTAGGATACGTGGAAGTCTTATTGTAGTATAGTTAAGGGTCAAATCCACAGGACAACGGTCTTGTTAAGATCAATAAGATAGAAAATGTTAGAATTTCATTTAACTCCTTAATAGTTGGTATTTAGATCAAAGAGTTGGTTTGGTTGTTTAAACTAAGTGCAAGTAAAGTAAAAGCAAGAAAGTAAATTTAAGGTTGTAAATAGTGTTAAAAAGCCACTAGGATGTGATCGGCTTTCGCCACCACTACACATAGATCAAAACATACATCACAATAACTTGGCTTGCAAAGAAAAGAGTCTAAACAGTTAGTATATCCGTAGGCTTAGTTTCCTTTCAGATGACTAACTACGAGAAATGTCGAAGTGTTGCAATGCCAGCCATCCCCAAACGAATGGTCACTTACTTTGCATCACTCCCCTCGCAAGTGTGTTCCTTAACCTACCAAGGTTGTACTTTCATACGTCAACTAATTCCATCTCATAGTATGAAAGTACAACAATGGAGGTGATTTTACTCCACTTCTTGAGAAAACGCTCCTAGATACCGAACCAAACGTATGGTGACTACATACAATCTGGAACCAACAAGAAGTCGATATTCGAATCTAGAAGTACAAACATAGAAAATTTGCACTAACAGATAATAGATAACACAAGTTGGTGACCAAGCAACTAGAATTCATTAAACGATTGATGTTGAATTGGAAAGATAGTGTTTTTCTATTGCAAACTCAATAATTACAATGTATGAAATGAAAACATGGGTAGCGGGGCTACTCCCCGCACCCTAGTGTATGAGACTACTCAATCATGGAAAAAATAAAGAAGGGGTGAGAAGAGAGAGAGAGTGTGTGTCATCTCTATGAAGGAGGGAGGAAGTTCGACCCCTTGGAGAGAGAGCAATGATCTTCACACTTCGTAACTTGCTTAATGATTAATCCTCCTCTTCCCACCTTCTTTGTCGATGAGAGAGAAGGTAGCTTGGAGATGGAGTATGGATCTCATACCGGCAACCTCAGGGTAGTGGGCGAAGGATGGAATGGCTCTGGAACAATAGAGGCAGCCTTTGGACGTATGAAACTTTCTTTTTTTGTGAGGACCCCTTTGGGTTCTATTTATAGGATTTTGAGTGAGTCTTCAATGGTTTGGGATATGTGGGTCCAAACGGTCTTGGAAACTGTTTGGATTTTCACACAATTTGGATACCATTTGGACTCTCTCGGTTTGGAGACCGTTTGAGTCCTCTTGGTCTAAAATTGTTTGCTTTCATTCGATCTTGGGGTCATGTGGCTTCATACGGTCTCGGGACCGATTGATCTCCATTCGGTCTTGGGACCGTTTGGCTTCATACAGTCTCAGGACCGTTTGGCTTCATACGGTCTTGGGACCGTTTGGCTTCACTCGGTCTTGGGACCGTTTGTCTTCACACGATCTCGGGACCGTTTGGCTTCACTCGGTCTCAGGACCGGTTGATCTCCATTCGGTATTGGGACCGTTTGGCTTCATACGGTCTCGGGACCATTTGGCTTCACACAGTCTCGGGACCGTTTGACCTTTATTCAGTCTTGGGACCGTGTGACCTTTATTCATTCTTGGGGCCATGTGGCTTCATATGGTCTTGGGACCGCATTTCGGTCTTGGGACCGTTTGGTCTCGATTCGGTCTTGGGACCATTTGGCTTCTATTCAGTCTTGGGACCGTTTGGCTTCCATTCGGTCTTGGGACCATTTGGCTTCCATTCGGTCTTGGGACCATTTGGGGGTTTTGTAATTTTTTTGTGCTTTTCTATAAGAAGTGAAAAGTAGAAGTTAATCTAATGGTATATTTACAAAATGGTAGAAAGTTAAAGATTATATCTAATTTAACTATAAAAGAGTATGTAAAAACTGAGGAAAACTAGCAAGATAACATCGCAAAATGGGAGGTTATCACATATATTAATTAGGACACCTCTCATCTATAGATATTCCTTCTCATCTCTTATATAGGAAAAAAAATTCCCCCTCATCTTCATTTTTAAATATTTCCCTCTTACCTTTATTATATAATGTTAGGAAAAGAGTCAATCTACTTAGAGAGTCCTAAGGACCGACTTTGATAAGGATTTTAGGGTATCCTTCACAAATCATAAAATTAAGATCATTAATAATTAATAAAGTAAAATAATGAAATGTCATATGAATAAAAAAATAATGAATAATGATAAATCTAATATGTTCCACCTAATTTTAGGATGACTCCCAAGACCCGTAACTCTAAGGCTTTTGAAGAGTCGTCCTCTAAGAAGAGGAAGGAACCTGAAACCTCTGAGGTACTTGATCCCAATAGTGTGGCCAAAGAAAGGTGGGAAGAATAAAAGAAAATCTTGCTAGACTTCATGGAAACCCTTGCCACAAAAGGAACCCCTGAACCCAGCTCCTCTAGGAAAAAGGAAGTGACAGTGATAGATTTCATCAAACTCAACCCTGACACCTTTTGAGGGGAAGACCAGCCTGAAGTCATGGACAAGGTTGAGGCCTTGATCCTCTCTGTGGAGAATTTTTTTTGTACCCTAGAAGTACCCATTGAAAAGAAGGTCAAATTTTCCACTCATTTTCTTAAGGTAGGGGTAAAAATGTGGTGGGAAAACTATGGCGGGAATAGAGGAGAAGAAGTAGATAACATATGGTGGGAAGCCTTCAAAATCCTCTTCACTGATCGTTTTATGCCCATAGTTGAGATGAAGAGGAAGGAGAATATGTACATGGAACTTAAACAGGGTAGTCTCTCAGTAGTTGACTACACCTAGAAGTTTAGGCTTCTAGAGTGTAATGCACCTATTAGGACTAAAGAACACCTCACCAAACATTATGTTGACTGCCTTGCCGCCCATCTAAAAACCCTAGTTATAGCCTCCCATACTCGAAGCATAGATGAAGCCCTAGACATGGCCCTCAAGTAGGAAAGGGAACAGGGTTTGTAGAAGCCTTCCAACATGGGATACTTAGGGTTAACCACCACCGAGGAGGACAAGTCTAGAAAATTCCACCCTGGCCATAACAACAAGGGATTAAGAAAAGGACGAGGTTTAGGAAAGGGAGGATAGAAAGGCCACCAGTACCAGTAGAGGATAACTCATCCCAAGTACAAGACTTGTGGGCATTTCCATGGTGGGGTATGTCGCCATACCAAGCCAGTCTACTACAACTGCAAGAAGGAGGGCCATTTTGTCACCAAGTGTCTGACTCCCTCCATCTTTGGCAATCCTATAGCAGGTGCTCCGCCCCCTCAGGGACACCGCAATGGCAGAGTTTTCATAGTGAATGCAGAAGAGGTCAAGGCAAATCCCAATCAGCTTGTTGAAGGTAACCTAAATTCCTTTCGTAATCTAATATCTTATTCAAGCCTTTAAATTATTCATATCTTAAATTATCTTGTGTGGGCACTGTATTGTTAAATGATCATCCTGTTAAAGCTTTATTTGATTCTGGATCCACAAATACTTTCATTTCTTAAAATTTGGCATCTATGTTACATCTATATATAAGGGACTTGGGATATATTCTGGATGTGCCTACTCGTAGTGGCAAAATACTCACTACCCTACAGAAAATTGATGTCCTACCTCTAAATTTTGAAAATCATGATATGCCCTTTGAATTTATTCTCTTAACCATGGAAGACTTTGATATTATACTTGGCATGGATTGGCTATACACATATCATGCTCACATTGACTGTAGAAACAATATGGTAGTCCTCTCTCAACCTCATTCTTGTCCTGTGATGATCCCTCGGGGAAGCAGATTCTATAATAACATTATAATTTCTTCTCTTAAAGCTAAAAATCTCACACTAGTACAGAAATGACGTATAACGTCACATTTGATGTCGTCGGTTGGTGTAGAAAAACTGATGCCAATAGTCTAAGACGTCGGCTTTTAAAGACAACTGACATCTATATGTGAAGACTGGCTGATTTACAAAAGACATGGGTATCGCTTTTTTTAATGTCAGTTTTTAATAAACAAAATCGACGTCCAAAATCACCCATGAAATACATTTTTTCAGTGAAAAAAAAAATTCCTCCAAAATTCTTAAATTCGACGTCAGTTGTGTAAAA